>CM042158.1:29899484-29944484 GCA_023376005.1 Doryteuthis pealeii | reverse complement strand
CATGGAATGCCCCTTCATATATATATATATATATGTGTGTGTGTACGTGACTACCGTTTCTGCTGGTCGTTTCCTGTGTTTATAACGCTAAGAAAGGTAGTCCCGTACACACATATATATATGAAAGGACATTCAATGTATTTCTTATCAAGCGCTTTGTCGTGATGAAGGGTAGCAAGCATGCTGCCTGGAAACCAATGGTAACAATTGCACCTTAAATGTATTGTACACTATAATAATATGTATCGACATAAAGAGTTTCCATTGTTCAGTCTTTAAAAATGTTCTCCACATACTCTCGGATTAATTTCCTCATCGTACTTCCACACTATAATAAATAAAAACAGCTCTTACGAAAGTAATCGAGCACTTTATTCTCATTTCTCCAATACTAACAAAGGACTATATATATATATATATATATAATATATATATATATATGTGTGTGTGTGTGTGTGTGTGTGTGTAAAAATGGAAAAGGAATTGAATCCGACAATATGAGGAAAAATGAGTAAAGAAAAGAAATGTAAATGGATAAAATGAATTTAATCGATATCACACAGACAGAGACACAGAATGGATTTTGATCTAGAAAGTGTTCAGTTCAGCGTCCCCCTTAGACAAGACGCGTCTTTCTGTCTCTGCCCACCTTCGGGCATGCGAGGGTCGACATTATAACAGTGGGGTCAGGGAAATCTATCAATAATGGAGATTCGCTTCCGGTTTTTGTCTGTAACAAAAATGACGTCTCTGCTTACGTCACATTACCCGAAATCGTCATAACATAGAATAAATACACTCAAAATTTGAACATTCAACATTAGACAGTCCTCATTGTTTTATTTTAATACATATTTAAAGTTTACATTTCAAATTGTTTTATTTTTTAATCCTTTAATGAAGTTGATGATTTTACTTACTTAGGGTACAAACTCGCTGACATTGAATATTTTACTCCCACCCCTCAGGCAATATGTTTGAAAAATCTATTTTTACATCGCCCGGATGACGTTTTTTATTTTGTACTAGTATAAGTCTAATTTACTTATATACTTACTTTTACAATCAGATTCACTACTTGCCCCCTGCTTGACGTTTTCTTTCCTGGGGGGCAGCTTTGGCACAGGGTCGCGTTGTAAGAATAGGTTTGCTCTGGACAAGGCATGCATGGTATTAACCCATCAGCTGAATAAAATCCTGGAGGGCACTTACCTATAAAAGAAAAAAACAAACAAATGTGACTTATTTGAGAAGTGGGAGTCGCATAGTGCGTTGCCGTGATGAAGGACAGCAGCGCAAGTATGCTGCTTAGAAACCAATGGTAGTAATTGTACCTTAAATGTATTGTACACTAATATATATATATATATATATATATATATATATATATATCTTATTATAATGGAGATTGTGTGCTTTTTTGTCTGTAACCGAAACTATATCACTACTCAAGTTACAATTCCCTTAGTTATTGACATCACATTCTCAATGATTTTATTTTAATTTTAACCTCTATTATTAATAAAATTGTTTTATACATTATTAATACTGTTAACTATGTCTACATACTAACAACATACAATTATGTTTATATATAGAACAAAATAGCGGTTTACAGTGTGAAGGGGAAGGCTAATTTGCATATTAATATTAAAAAATTGAATTTAATAAATATGTGCTTAGTATTATTGATTTCTAACTGTTTGGTTTTATTTTAATGAATATAAGCAAAAATCTCTTCAATAAATCTTAAATGAAATCAATTAACAAGAAAAGATAAGTGTCATTCTATTCTTTACTTTCTCTTTTAACTAAATACTTAAATTAGAAAAAATAACAATGAAAGACGAGAGTGATGGAAGAGTAAGTTTCAGTTGTTCTATATTTCGATTATACCCACTCTGTTTCAAATATTTTTATCTGCATTCTTATTTAGTTTCATTAGCCTTTCTAATTTAATATGATATTTTATTACATTAAAACTTAAATACTTGCACCCGGAGAGTGCATATATTTGCTAGTATATATAAGCAATATTTTTCTGTATAACTTTTATAAGAAAGCCAAAAAGTTATTTTAATTCTATTTAGTTTTAATGAAGGGATATATTTCCATATATGTTAATGTTTAGGTTTTTTCAAGTCTTTGAAAAATACATTGCCTACATAGACATATATGCAAGTAAACAGCATTTGCTTAAGAATTGCAATGTTCTGGGTTCGATACTGGTCCTTGCCAACTCAGTGCATGAGTTGCACAGCTTAGGTAATCTGATCTGTGCAGTAAAGTGGGAAGCTGATAGTAGTTGTGAAAAAAACCCAAACAAATGGGACTTATTTGAGAAGTTAAAATATTTAAAATCCAACTAACTTTCAAAAATAAAATTAAAAAGACAGTATCTTTCCACAGAACATATACGATATTAACAAATTCTGTTAAGGAATTCAACCGATAGATTCCAAAAATGCCACCTTAAATTCTTTTTCTTACCATTAATTCTGAAATCATCCAATTCAGTCTTAGAATTGTCGCAGTGCAGAATTTTTGCGATTTCGCCACGGGGACTCCCACCCCTCCTGACCATTTTAAGACTGACTAAGTATGTTACGTAGTGCCTTTTCTTCGACGGCACTAAATATCTATATGTTATATACTTTCTTACGTCTTACTCTGTCGTCTTCTATTCTTCTGACCGGATCTGGTATATCTTCTATCTTGGTCTGGTCTTCTTGGGATTCCGGGTCTGGTCTCTGTTGATGATCATTCCTTATCAGAAGCCCTGTGCCATTGTTAGCTTTTAGTAATAACAACAAGACTTCGATTTACGATGATGTTACTTTATTCGTAGACCCCCAGACCAGACAATCACGCAGTGAGGCTCACATCTTGCTAGCTTCGCTTCTAGGTCCTAACTGTAACTGACTGAGTTGCTTACACATTAAACCGGAAGGGGCTTCTATTGCCTTCCGATTCTCACGGTCCATTCCCGCAAGGCAAGGTCAGAGTGAGGTCAAGCATTGTCACTCACTCTCAAGGCCATCAGCTATACTGATCGCCATAATGATTTCTACACTATTGTCATAATCATTAGGTATCTAATGATTATGTAACAAGTACAGCAATTACATTAGCATAATATAATTGCCAAAATTACAAACTGATTCTTATCTATTTATACTTATATGTATTTATGAGATGAGGCTTGATATGGATAATTTTGATATTTCGAACTGTTGTCCTCATCTGTATTGTGAATAAACAAGTAACAGTAACCTCGGGCTCTGTTCGGATGGTTTTTTTAAAAATTAGCTTAAAATAAGTCATCTTCAGACGATTACCCATGAATTCAAACGTGGTTTCGGAGCTCAAATTATTACCACTCACCGAAATATAATATTATTATTAATATAATAATATTATTTGCACGGAAATTCTTTTAGATAGTATTACGTCTTAAATGAGAATGGAAATGTTTAAGCATGAATCACCGTCGCTACATAGCATTGTTTGATTAGACGGGTGATTGGACGTGACAAAGTGGCAGAGGGGAGGAGTGAGTGGTGAGAAGTTTGAGAGAGTTTATTTGTCTCATACCCCACCTGTATGGACTGGGCACAAGGCCTCGTTTTAACGTGGGTTCACCCACAAGCCGAAGCTAATGGGTGGGAGAGAACAAAAATTGCGTCGATCCCGTCGGCATTCCCCCTCAAGGGGGCGCCTCAGGCGCTGGGCAATAAACCCAGCCCTGTCCCTTTAAGTCGAGGGGGCTGGTATCTCCTGGGGGGATAGCCCCCTGGGATCGACGCTATTAATTTAACACAACTCACCGGTCTAGTCGCCGAAGCACACCGGACCCCCGTCCCGAAGGACGGTTTGAGAGAGCCTGGTAGAATGCACTGAGAGGGTAAAATATTAACTCTTGTTCTCGGCAGTTGTGACTTTGGAAATAACATTCTCATGAGAAAAAGAAGTGGCCTTGTGTTATTAATAAAAACTCTAAATGGCACAAGGCAAGATATCCTCAATCCCCTACTAACAGCATGGAATTCTATTTTTTTTTTTTGGGGGGGGGGCATTAAATATTTTAAATAGGAGATTTTCTGTGTACTTTTTTTCTGACACCCCACTAAACCAGATCAAAACAAGATTTTTCTACTTAGTGATCTTAATGGGGTATCCTGCGAGGATCCAACTCTCAATTTCAAGACTCCAAACATCATAGAATTGCCAGTCAACCGAACAGCAGCCCAGAAACCAGGATTCCAGCCTCTTTCGGTTCAGAGAGATAAGTATACAATTAAATAATTTATGTATCAACGCGAGGTAGAAGCTAACACAGCGTTGACACGTCATCTCTCCATTCTGACAAGGAGACCGTGGTGTAAGAGTGGCTACCCGGCGTCGCTTGGATAGAAGGGAATTCAGTCTCGCAGATCCATTAATATTGAATTGAGAGTTGGATCCTCGCAGGATGCCCCATTAAGATCACTAAGTAGAAAAATCTTGTGTTGATCTGGTTTAGTGGGGTGTCAGAAAAAAAGTACACAGAAAATCTCCTATTTAAAATATTTAATGCCCCCCCCCCAAAAAAAAATAGAATTCCATGTTATTACTATTCAAATTTTATTGTTTAATCATCTTCGCGAATATAAATCAAGTCTTCATAGATTATGCTCCAAAAGCAAGATCTGATGATAATGAATGTGTATATATATATATTTTTTATATACCCGTCATCCACTGGGTTCATAATTATATACCCAGTCATCCACTGTGTGTTTAATTATGAACCCAGTGGATGATGGGTATATAAAATATATATATACACATTCATTATCACCAGATCTTGCTTTTTGAGCCGTGGAGTTCTATTTTGGCTACTGGCTATCAGTTTTTAGGTTGCTTTCCTCCTCTAATCGATACGACTTCCTTTGTGCTGGGCTTCTGTTGTCTGTGCTCATCCTCTTTGTTTTTAATAATGAAGTAACATTTTGTTTATTTTTCAGACGTCTTTATTAAGACCTAAGCCCAAAAGGGTTTAACCGCGCGGTGAGAATATATATGTTTCGATTTTGATTTTATGGTCATCTACCCCCCCCTTTTATTACTCATTTTCTCTTCCTTTACTCAAATCTCTCTCCAAGAAATGGCTACTCCCCTCCCCTATCAGGTAGTCCCCACCATTCATTTTTTTACTACATACATCCCTCAACTCTCTTCCCATCTGTCTCCCTTCCCAAAGATGTCTCCTATAACCAATCAAATTTTTACCTCACCACAAAACTTAACCACCTACCTACTTTCCCCTTCTATAAAACACTTGTATGGTCCTAATAATTCAATAAAAAGAAGCCGAATTCAATATTCCAGCGAAATATACTACACATTTTTGTCTGAGTTTTGTTCTTTCATTCCTTATTTAACCTCATATATATATATATATATATATATATATATATATATATATATATATATATATATATATGAAAGTAAACAAACAAACAATGTGTTTGAAATGGTCTTAGCCGACAATTTTTGGGAAAGTATGTGCTTGATTGAAGTCATACTTAATTTTTGAAAATTAATTAGTTGATAATTAATGAATTAGGCGGGCATATCTGTTCAAATGTAAGGCTAAACAAATCGAGAAAAGTCAATCTCTGTATGTACATTTCGGTATATTATGCCTCATCAGCAGAGTTATAGAATCTGTGTGTGATTCGAACCCTAACTGCCAGCCTGATAGGCGGGGATTTTAGTCATTACGCTAGCTGGTTTTACCAGATTTTTCGTTTGTTGTGAACTCAGTTATACTCCATTTCCATGTTTTGAACTCAGTTATACTCCATTTCCTGTCTATAACTCTGCTGATGAGGCATAATATGCCGAAATGTACATACAGAGATTGACTTTTCTCAATTTGTTTAGCCTTACACTTGAACAGATGTGCCGCCTAATTCATTAATTATCAACTAATTAATTTTCAAAAATTAAGTATGACTTCAATTAAGCACATATTCTCCAAATATATATATATATATATATATATATATATATATATATATATATATATTGTTGTTTTCCGTGACTACGGTAATCACTTTGGGCTTTTGTAAGTTATTCCTCACGGAAATGAATGTATTATGTAATTTACCTGAAGTCAAAGATAAAAAGAAACAAACAAAATAATTAACACTTACTGTAACAAGAATGGACGCTTCTAGACCCTTTCTTGTTAATGTATGTGTCTGGGGGGCAAGTAGTACATTTGGTCTGATTGGTGTTAGAGTTGTACGTATTTTCTGGGCATGGTATACACTCTTTGAAGTGCTTGCCGTACGTTCCTGGTGGACAAGTCACTGGAAGACAAAATATAAGCGATTATAAGTATATTTCAACATACTGTGGTACCTTGACTTACGAATTTCCCAAATTTAAAGTTTTCAGAATTACCAGTTGTTACTTGATCAATGTTCAATCTATCATTTTATCATTTACTTTTAATATTTAAATCTATCATTTAAATTTTAATTTTTAATATCATTTAAATTTTAATTTCAATATCATTTAAATTTTATCATTTAATTTTAATATCATTTAAATCTATCATTTAAATTTTAATTTTTAATATCATTTAAATTTTAATTTCAATATCATTTAAATTTTATCATTTACTTTTAATATTTAAATCTATCATTTAAATTTTAATTTTTTAATATCATTTAAATTTTAATTTCAATATCATTTAAATTTTATCATTTACTTTTAATATTTTAAATCTATCATTTAAATTTTAATTTTTAATATCATTTAAATTTTAATTTCAATATCATTTAAATTTTATCATTTACTTTTATATTTAAATCTATCATTTAAATTTATCATTTAATTTTAATATCATTTATCATTTAAATTTAATTTTTAATATCATTTAATTTAATATCATTTAAATTTTATCATTTAATTTTAATATCATTTAAATCTATCATTTAAATTTTAAATTTTAATATCATTTAAATTTTAATTTCAATATCATTTAAATTTTATCATTTAATTTTAATATCATTTAAATCTATCATTTAAATTTTAATTTTTAATATCATTTAAATTTTAATTTCAATATCATTTAAATTTTATCATTTAATTTTAATATCATTTTAAATCTATCATTTAAATTTTAATTTTTATATCATTTTAATTTTAATTTCAATATCATTTAAATTTTATCATTTAATTTTAATATCATTTAAATTATCATTTAAATTTTAATTTTTTAATATCATTTAAATTTTAATTTTAATATCATTTAAATTTTATCATTTAATTTTAATATTTTAAATCTATCATTTAAATTTTAATTTTTAATATCATTTAAATTTTAATTTCAATATCATTTAAATTTTATCATTTAATTTTAATATCATTTTAAATCTATCATTTAAATTTTAATTTTTAATATCATTTAATTTAATTTCAATATAATTTAAATTTTATCATTTAATTTTAATATCATTTAAATCTATCATTTAAATTTTAATTTTTAATATCATTTAAATTTTAATTTCAATATCATTTAAATTTTATCATTTATTTAAATAATATTTAAATCTATCATTTAAATTTTAATTTTTAATATCATTTAATTTTAATTTCAATATCATTTAAATTTTATCATTTAATTTTAATATCATTTAAATCTATCATTTTAATTTTAATTTTTAATATCATTTAAATTTTAATTTCAATATCATTTAAATTTTATCATTTAATTTAATATCATTTAAATCTATCATTTAAATTTTAATTTTAATATCATTTAAATTTTAATTTCAATATCATTTAATTTTATCATTTAATTTAATATCATTTAAATCTATCATTTTAATTTTAATTTTTAATATCATTTAAATTTTAATTTCAATATCATTTAAATTTTATCATTTAATTTTAATATATTTAAATCTATCATTTATTTTAATTTTAATATCATTTAAATTTTAATTTCAATATCATTTAATTTTATCATTTAATTTTAATATCATTTAAATCTATCATTTAAATTTTAATTTTTAATATCATTTAAATTTTAATTTCAATATCATTTAAATTTTATCATTTAATTTTAATATCATTTAAATCTATCATTTTAAATTTTAATTTTTAATATCATTTAAATTTTAATTTCAATATCATTTAAATTTTATCATTTAATTTTAATATCATTTAAATCTATCATTTTAATTTTAATTTTTAATATCATTTAAATTTTAATTTCAATATCATTTTAAATTTTATCATTTAATTTTAATAATATTTAAATCTATCATTTAATTTTTAATTTTTAATATCATTAAATTTTAATTTTATCATTTAAATTTATCATTTAATTTTAAATCATTTAAATCTATCATTTAAATTTTAATTTTTAATATCATTTAATTTTAATTTCAATATCATTTAAAATTTTATCATTTAATTTAATATCATTTAAATCTATCATTTAAATTTTAATTTTTAATATCATTTAAATTTTAATTTCAATATCATTTAAATTTTATCATTTAATTTTAATATCATTTAAATCTATCATTTAAATTTTAATTTTTAATATCATTTTAATTTTAATTTCAATATAATTTAAATTTTATCATTTAATTTTAATATCATTTAAATCTATCATTTAAATTTTAATTTTTAATATCATTTAAATTTAATTTCAATATCATTTAAATTTTATCATTTAATTTAATATCATTTAAATCTATCTTAAATTTTAATTTTAATTTTTAATATCATTTAATTTTAATTTCAATATCATTTAAATTTTATCATTTAATTTTAATATCATTTAAATCTATCATTTAAATTTTAATTTTTAATATCATTTAAATTTTAATTTCAATATCATTTAAATTTTATCATTTAATTTTAATATCATTTAAATCTATCATTTAAATTTTAATTTTTAATATCATTTAATTTTAATTTCAATATCATTTAAATTTTATCATTTAATTTTAATATCATTTAAATCTATCATTTAAATTTTAATTTTTAATATCATTTAAATTTTAATTTCAATATCATTTAAATTTTATCATTTAATTTTAATATCATTTAAATCTATCATTTAAATTTTAATTTTTAATATCATTTAAATTTTAATTTCAATATCATTTAAATTTTATCATTTAATTTTAATATCATTTAAATCTATCATTTAAATTTAATTTTTAATATCATTTTAAATTTTAATTTCAATATCATCATTTAATATCATTTAAATCTCAATATCATTTAAATTTTATCATTTAATTTTAATATCATTTAAATCTATCATTTAAATTTTAATTTTTAATATCATTTTAATTTTAAATTTCAATATCATTTAAATTTTATCATTTAATTTTAATATCATTTAAATCTATCATTTTAATTTTAATTTTTAATATCATTTTAATTTTAATTTCAATATAATTTAAATTTCAATATCATTTAAATTTTATCATTTAATTTTCCTTAATTAAACCAAAGATAATACCTAATAATATCTGTTTTGTTAAGATGTTTTGTTAAGATGAAATTTGTTTTTGTTTTGTTAAGATGAATATTAACTTTTTATAAAAAGAATGTTAGGAGTATACTTATGTATGGGTGATATTATATAATATTCTTTTTTGCAAATACATAAACGGTGACAGGGGTCCAAAATATGAAAACAAATCTATAGAATGAGAATATGCTGGTTATATTGATCCTTCTTGATTCTAGTAGATAAATGTGTAGGTTTCATTATTATTACAACTGTGTCTCTCATGTTCAAAGCATCACACATTTTTCTTCATTACCATTTCTGTTTAATTAAATAGGTAAAACTAAAATGCCTAAAACAAATAAAATCAAAATGATTATTATGAATTACAGAATTATTATTACTGAATGGTTGAAATAATAAAGTTGAATGGTAGAAATTATTATTACTGAATTATTATAAAATAATATGAATTATTATGAAAATCTGAATTATTATGTAAAAATAAAATATATAAATCTTAATTATTATGAAAATCTGAATTATTATGAAAAATGTGTTATTTATTTATTATAGATATTATTATAGGTGAATTATTATGAAAATCTGAATTATTTATTTATTACCTGTTATTTATTTATTATAGATATTATTATAGGTTATTTATTATGAAATAATATGAATTATTATGAAAATCTGAATTATTTATTTATTACGTGTTATTTATTTATTATAGATATTATTATAGGTTATTTATTATGAAACAATATGAATTATTATGAAAATCTGAATTATTTATTACGTGTTATTTATTTATTATAGATATTATTATAGGTTATTTATTATGAAATAATATGGATTATTATGAAAATCTGAATTATTTATTTATTACGTGTTATTTATTTATTATAGATATTATTATAGGTTATTTATTATGAAATAATATGAATTATTATGAAAATCTGAATTATTATGTAAAAATAAAATATATAAATCTTAATTATTATGAAAATCTGAATTATTATGAAAATTATTATGAAAAAATACTGAGCTAATAGAGCTCTAGAACTGGAACTTCACCATTAGATATAGTTTAATGTAATACTAAGGACAGCAAGATCCTCAGCCACCGCCTTGTTGCACATATATCATAAAACGGGTTGGGACTTGCCATTGCAGTGATAGGATTGAGACAATCATATATATATTTACCAACCCCTCCGCGCGAGCAGGATGCGACACAAGGTCAATTTCTTAAGCTCGTGCGGGGGGTTGGTAAATATATATATGCTTCTGGGTCAGTCCATCTTGTAGGGGTGTTCACCCCTCTACAACATCTTCTGTCCCAGCCGACAGGGCTACGATGCATTTGGCTTATTCTTTAGCCGATGTCGATAGGGCCGTAATTTTTTGAGCTGAATTTTAAATTCTTTGTAAATATAAAACATTTACTTACCACAAATAGCTTTGTCGTTGACAATGGACACTTGGCCGGCTGATTTGCATAAAAATCCGGAGAATGAATTTACAGACATTACTTTTCCACAAGAAATTTCGAGTTTTCGAGCTTTAATCTCACCGTAGATGTCTACCACACTGCTTTGAGATATCTCTTTATAAATGGCTATACTAGCCCACGTTGCAATAAGTTCCATTCTCAGTGTGGCGTTTACCTAAAAAGAACCAAACAAACTTTTTATAATTTTCTATCCAAACAGACAATCTTATTATAATGGAGATTCAGTGACTGTGTGCCTGTAACAGAAATTATGTCACTAATTACGCACCAATACCCCCAGGAACACTGTAAATTCCTAAATGGGTATTTAATCTATAATCTAAATCATTAATACATGGGATAAATCTTATTTATTAACGATGTCTCCGTGAGAATCTAAGTGACATTTGCCTCACACATCCCATGTTTTAGTGAATGTTGTATGTCTGTAACAGAAACTACGTCACTAATAACGCCACAATACCACCAGGAACACCGGAAAATTATCATTGAGTATCTAATTTATAATCAAATAATTAATACATGGAATAAATCTTATTTATTAACGATGTCTCCGCGAAAATCTGAGTTGTATTTGCCTCAAACATCCCATGTTATTAGTAAGTTTAAAATTCAGCGACTTGTCTTATACATGACAATGAAACGAAGGTTTACATGATATATGGTTTGGTTATATTGAATACTGGTTTAAAAAATTGGGTTTAATAAATAATTACTTGATGTTATTGATTTCTAATATTATTGTTTTATTCTCCAACGTATTAAAATCAATCCTATGAATGATTTTTTATAGAAAGCAATTAAAATATATTTAAAATCAGTGTTATATTTTCTGTTCAGTTGTTATTTAACTTCGTTAGTCTTTCAAATTTAATATATTTCATAACATTAAAAACTTAAATGCTCGTAGGGCGCATATCATTGTTAGTCAAAATAACGAACACTAAAACAGACAATAAAACTATGCCTTTTTGTATAAGTAAATACAAATACTTTTTGAAATTGAAATAAAATTGGCACTTTAAAACTACCGTAGTTTGCTCTTTGAGGGACAACTCATCTGCTTAGAATAGTTGTCAGGGGATTGAATAATGGGTGGGGTTCAAACTTCCTTGAAGGCTAACGATTACGACAAGAAGGTTCCCGAGTTCGAGAAGGGTCCCGAGTCCGACAAGAAATACCGAAAGAAGGTCGGATGGCACATCGGCCGAAACATTGTACAGATAACAATGAAGATGAGGACAATAGTCCGAATAATCCAAATAATACGAATTATCAAGCCTCATCTAAAAAAAACTCAGAGAAATCCTTAGGAGAATATTATGAATGTGAGTGGAAAAGTAACACCCCAAAAAGCAGCCCCCCCCCAACAGAAAATAAAATAAAGAGAATACATATAATAACCCCTTCCTACACCCTGGGTTTTGATGGGTTGTAAGAAATGAAAAATAAAGCTGAAAATTAAATAATCTTATCATAATGGAGTTTCTGTGTCTCTCTGTAACCGAAACTACATCACTGAACGTCACAAAAACGTTAGTGTATAGTATTTTCTGACCACGGATTCAGCACACGAGTACAAGCGAATTGTATTAAAAGAGAAAATAACCATACGAAGCCGTTGTATTACATAATTGATGGACATACTGTCGGTTTTGAACAGTTAGTGTAGAATGTAGTATTTGAATTCAAATCGAAACAGTTGGAAATATTATTCGAATTTTAGATTTCAACGCACGTTTGATTGACAAGTCGTAACCTTAGTTCAGACCCCCGGTTCCTTTTGCGAATGCAAGTTTGTGAATACAATTTTTTGTCTGGGGCTTGTCACCGAGATAGAAAGAGTTAATGACGGGTGACTGGCTTGACTCGCACGCACCTAGTTTATGGATCCAAAACTTAAGAAATTAATATGTGAATTCACCAACATAATTGTTTTTGTTGGCCAACAAAAGCAAAGCGAAAACCCAAGACGTTTCCACCAATATCTTAAGATGAAGAAACCGCCGGAACCAGTCAAAGACAGCTAAAAAGACAGAATCGACCGTTAGACAGATAGACAAACTAAGACATGAAGTAAGTGCTACTCAGAAGCAAGACAAGAACTACTGAGAATCGTAAGAATAAATATAGATGTAAGTAATTGAAATTGGATCCTTTCCGTCCACTAAGGACGATGGCGTAGTGTCCCAAATAAAAATAAAAATTGATCTGCATCTCCGCAAGAGACTCTGTAGGCCAATTTTGAGTGACAGTCTTTGGTGCACTAAATGCACACAATTTGTGATGCTTTCTGTGGCTGCTGGCTTTTCTATCTCTTTCTGGCTCTCTTTTTTGTCGATGCTACTCTCCTCTCTGCCTCACCCCTCTCCGTGCCTTGCTTAATGTTGAGGCGCCAGGCCGCTCTATGTTCAATATGGCATATCCTCATAGCTCTCCTGCAGACATTTTTAAATCGTAGGCGTGGTCTACCAACCGATCGGGAGCCTTTTACTAAATTCGCCGTACAAAAGATCTTTTAGGATGCGTCCATTTTCCATTCTCCTTACATGTCCAAGCTAACGAAGGCGCCTCTCACAGAGAATGGAGAACATGCTGTTCATGTCGGGGCAATCCAGCACGACTGATAAAGTCGAAGAATATTTAGTATGGGAGATAATACCACGGATATCTCACATACGATAATAGCTCTCTATATCAAAACAAGCATAATACAAAGTCTGTCAAAAAATTATTGAGATTTTTTGTACTTTTTGACACACCTATTATTGTAAAAAAATAATGTTCCATTCATTATTTTTTTCAGAATACAAGGTGTGTCAAAAATGTATCAAGTTTAAAGCTGTATTTATCAAGATAGAAATGAAAAATGAATGGAACTTTTTTTTTCAGAATACAAGGTGTGTCAAAATTACTCAAAATCTGGATACTTTTTTGACAGACCTTATATATATGCCGTCAAAGGACGGGGTGAATTAAAATATATAGGTTAAACTAGGCCTATAATGAATATCAACCCGCCAACGAACTTGGGAATTACTTACATAATCTCCAGAAACCTGAGTCGATACTATTTGCAGATTTCCGACTGTGGGTTTTCTCAATATCACAGGTTTCACAAATCGGTTCAGGATCTTTGGTTTGAGTTTTTCGTACAATTGATCCATTTCCTTTTCTAGGGAATTCTGAACGCATGTTTGGTTTTTGGTTTCATATCTGTAGAAGAGTTCAACCACATTGGCGGTTTTTTGCGGCCCTGGCAAATCAGAACAAAGAAATTACTTTGAATTAGTTTAAATGTTATCATAGTGGAAATTCGGTCTGTGACCGAAACTACGTTACTGATTACGTCAGAATGCCCTCGGTAATTATGTAAGTTTATCAATGAGTATTTTATCTATAATCAAAATCATTAACACATAGAATAAATTTCCTTTATTAACGCTGTCCCTGTGAGTTAGATTTGTCTCAAAACAGCTAATGTTATTAGTAAGTATAAAATCTTGCAACGTGTCTTATTCATCATTAAGAAATAAAGGTTTAGATAATATATGATTTAGTTAATTTGAATACTGTTTTGTTTTTTTTACCAAAACCGTGGTTAATAGATAATTACTTGGTATTATTGATCTCTCGTATTACTGGTTCATTCTCCAAAGTATTAAAATCAATCCTATGTTTGATTTTATATGGAAACCAAAACTATTTAGCTAAAAACTATTCATTTATATACAAAGAAATAAGGTTTAGCATTAAATAGCCAACAAGAGTTGATATGCCATTAAACAAAATAACCAATCATATATCAAAGAAAACAAGATTTGGCATTAAGTAGCCCACAAAGGTTGGTGTGCCACTGAATAAAATAACCAACTAATTAACATAATTATTTCTAATAATGAATACTCATGAAGTTAATGAAAAAACATTTCTACAATTGATACACGTGAAGTTAATGAAAATTTCAATAAATATATTTAATACACTTCATGTGTATTAATATATCAGTAGAAATTCTCATGAAAAATCTGTAAAATTATATTTCTAACAATGCACTAATAACATGAAGTTAACACGTAACACGTACGTGAGCCGCTGCTAGTGTCTTACGGTAGGATCGTAGTGGTGGGAGAGCCACCAAAGGCAAAGAGTTGGTAAATTAAGCTTAAGTATCGATACTTTTTGAATATACCTTGTATAGTAATAAAAACTATATGACTCGTTCATACCATAGATGTCGGCAATATCAGCAAACGATATTTGTTGAATAGACCATTAAACCACGCGCTTCCTACTGAGACAATCATATAGGTGCTAGAACCTGACATGACCATCCAATTGAACAGAGAGGGGCCCTCCGACTGCCCGTTTAGCCTAAGTAAGGGTCAAAGTGGAGTGTTGCATGTCCTGGACTGCTCAGCCATCAGGATTCCGCCCTTAAGCATCATGGGTCGCCTCCCATGGTTATCAGGTATTGCAATTGGGGAATTATCCCGTTATGCAGAGGTGTAGTTGGTGTTTCTTCTGTTGTATCCTTGAAGTGGCAAAAAGAATACAACAGAAGAGGCGGTCGGAGATGACCCCTCCGATCAATCGGCTGGTCACGTCAAGCCCTAGCACCTATATGATTGCCCCAACCCTATTTCTCTTATGGCAAGCCCCACCTCTTTTTATTATATGGATGCTAGAAGGCGGTGGCTGCGGGTCTACATGTCCTGGGAATGACGTTAAACTTCATCTGATGGTGAGATTCCAGTTCTGGAGGTTTGGGGAGTGTGGAGCACCCCTTCATCACCATTGCTCCCTGGACCACTCTGACCCGGAGTGGTAGTACCTGTTAGGGTCCCATCTATGGGTTAAATAGAAATACTTTTTGAATATACCTTGTATAGTAATAAAAACTATATGACTCGTTCATACCATAGATGTCGGCAATATCAGCAAACGATATTTGTTGAATAGACCATTCTTATTCTTATTCTTATTCTTATTCTTATTCTTATTCTTATAGCGATTTATTCTTATTCTTCTGATAATACTTATCTTACTTTGCTTTCTTTACCGGATCATCTACTCTGCTATGCAGTTAAAATATAAGCACATTTCGGAATTTTTTAGATGAGGCTTGATAATTCCTATTATTTGGATTATTCAGGCTATTGTCCTCATCTTCATTGTTATCTGTATAACGTTTCGGCCGATGTGCCCTCAAGCCTTCTTCAGTTATTTCTTGTCGGACTCGGGAGCCTTCCTAGACTCGGGAACCTTCTTTTCGAATTCGGGAGCCATCACGAAACTTTGAACCTAAACCTTTATTCAGTCCACGGGAGTTTCCTGTTCTCATTCCACTAACCATAGCTGGGGTACAGGTGTAAAGCTGTGTTAATTATTATTCTATATTACTGCTGCCCCTGATTGAACCTGCTTGCTGTCTAGAGGTAACTGTCACTTAGAACTGTCTTAACATAACACCTTTATCCACTAGGCTAATCAAGCGTGGGCCGGGTTAGCTCAGTCGGTAGAGCGTTCGACTAGAAACCGCAAAGTTCTTAGTTCGATACCGGCCCTCGCCAACTCAGCGTGTGAGTAGCATAGGGATCTGTGCGGTAAAGTAAGTAGCTGATGGTAGGTGTGGCGCTCCACCTCAGACGCAAAAACAATCTCCTTGGTGTAGCGCTAGTGAAAAGGGGATAGACTCCCTTTCTGATTGGCTGGTACCGACATTAGGCTGCCCCGACTACTTTACTTTACTTTACCTTATAAACCTAATGTCTTGTTTTTAAAACAATTGTAATCTTTTTATATTCGTTCCTAAGTTCTTTAGTTTGACTAATTTGATATATTTCCTTTCATTAAAACTTAAATACATACGACCGGAGAGTACATATTCTTGCCAGTTAGTTTAATTAGTTTAAAAAGAAAATAAACATTGCTAGAATGAAACAAAACTTTTGCACGTGTAATGCACGTGGTGTAATGGACATATATATATACTTACAAACGCAATAGATTCCTTCCGTTTCCCAACCTTTCGAAGGGTCACACACAAGAACCCGGGTGTTAAGGGCTGGTTTGTCGAAGAATAACGTGTCTTGTGTACAGGAAACAGTGCAAGTAACATTTGATGGATTGGTCTGGCAAGTTATATTTGAATTTGGAATCAGAAGACGTCTTGGGTCACATTGTGTGTTTGGAACATCTGTGAATTAAAAGAAAAGAAAATATCCATAAGTTTAAAAGGGTTTTGTAATTTGCTTGGAGTATTGTGTTTATATTGGTTTGTTGGTTGGTTTTGAAGGCTGTCACAATGCAAGTGTAACTATGATGTTGTTTGTTAACCTGTCATTTTATTCTTAATATTTCGGGATAAAAAATCCCCTCATCAGAAGATCACTAGAACTGAAGTGGTGCTAGTAGCAGCTCAATTTGTTCTGTCTCATGTCTTCCAAATTATGTGTGTGGGGGGGGGGGGTGGAGGGGCTTGCTTATGTGTGTGTTTGTGTGTGTGTAATTGTGTGTGTGTGCGTGCTTGTGTGTGAGAGTGTATGTGTGTGCGTACTTATGTCTGTGTGTCTGATCATTTCCTTTTATTTTATTTTAATTATTATTCCAGATTTGGTTCGCCCTCTACGTATGTTTTTTTTGGTTCGCCCTCTACGTATGTTTTTTTGTTTACTAACAGGACCATCTGATCTCTTTTTTATTAATATGTGTCTGAGATTAACTAAGGAACAACCAAGGATTCTTCACTAAGGAACACAAGAGATTTCCACTGTAAAATGCTCTCACCAGTAGCCTCTGTTGGTTTTAATTGCTTCAACAGAATGAAGTTTGTTTTAAAACCGAATCATATATAGACGATGAAAGGGTAAAAGGAAAAGGCGAGAGAAGGCGACAAGGAGGGTGATAGTGAAGGAGGAGGAGGCGGAAGGGTTTGCTACAGACGTAGACAGTTCAACATAATGGAGTGTGGGGGATAGGAACATCAGAAGATTTAGGGTAAGTGAGACAGTAAATGAAAATGTTGGTGGTGTAAGGATGGGTGTAAGTTCAACATGCTTTAAATACAAATAACTCCGACAAAGGTTAATAGACAAACATTTAATAACAACAGCACATGGATAACAGTAGAATACACGTTCATAATAAGGTAAACAGAGTTACACAAATAAAGATAGACACATTCATGAAAGATACAGAGTATAACATAAAAGAGTACAGACATGAGACTAGCGATAGTCCATGCTGTAAAGAACTTACAGTAATGTAAGGGGGGCAGAGCCCCACGAGAGGGTTTAGATAGAATCTACCCCATGTGGCTCGTAGTTGCTGAAACTATCAAGAGAGAGAGCGAAGGTTTTGAAACCGGCGCTTTTATACTGGTGCCCTAGCGGGCATCATCAAACTAAAAGGGGCAGACAACTCCACCCGACGAATACAAACTAACGCTACAGTGGTATGATTATTTACAAGAGTTAGTATACGGTGCGGTGGTAAGATTTCTGACTGATTACTATTCACTCGGGTTGCAAACCCAGTCTGAAGTAGCCTGCCTTGTCTAGTCACACTGATGAGCTGCGAAACGGCGAAACAGGTGTGTATGTGAACGATAAAACAATGCTCTCCACCCCTGGCTGGTTGAGCTCTCTGGAAATGTAATTTTCTGACCGTTAATTAGGCAAAAATTGCATAGCTCTCTTTAAAACGGATAGAGCACTCACTAGTATCTTTATGTCAGTAAAATTCCATTTATAAAAAGTGGGCGTGTATATATATATTTACCAGCCCCCCCCGCACGAGCAGGATCTGACACAAGGTCAATTTCTTAAGCGGAGTTTAACAGGTTTTGAATTCAGAGTTTTCCTTCTCCTAGACCGGTTGCCTAACCAAGGTTAAAGAGTCCAGTCTGCCCTACTATTTACCCATAGCTGGGGGGAGAGTAGAATTCATACCTTTCCCAAGGGTATTAGCGCTAAGTGAAATTCGATTACCACGTCCAGGATTTGAACTCGTGTTGACGAGTCCATTTCCTATTACTTTAACCATTACACCACGCGCTTCCTAAGTGGGCGTGTATATGGTAAGATGCCTAACTGGTGACAATACGTCCGGGTTGCAAACCCAGTCTGAAACAGCCTGACTTGGTTAGTCACAATGATGAGCCGTGAAACGGTAAAACAGAACTGTATGTAAATGACAATATATATATATATATATATATATATATATATATATATATATATTGAAAAAACAAATGATGTTTACAAATGCATGGGATCATCATGAGACAATGTGCAACCGTTTCGGGGCCTTCCTCTCAACGGTTCTAAAAAGCAACATCTTTCCCCCCCCCTCACTGATGTGAGGTCCCTCGGAATATCTGTATCGACCGCATGTAATAGATCGGTCTTCAACAAAAATAAAACGGAATGAAATGACCGTTAGAAGGAAGAATGCGCAAACAGAACGCTACTAGTCAAAAGTTGGAACTTTTCAAAAAAATGCGCTGTCTGTATTTTAAAAAAAATGAATTTTATTTAAAAATAAAATGAATTTTATTTCTAATTATTAAAAATCAGAAGCATTATAGTTTATAATAAGACACAAAAGAGCCTGATGTAAAATTATTTTAAAAAGTGTATAATTGTATAAAAAGTGTATATTAAAATATCAAAATTGTTCATAATACGCTCCAACTATTAAATAAGTAACCGATAAGTGTAGGTAAATCCGTGGTGTTTATGGATAAATATCTTTTTAAAACCGTTGAGAGGAAGGCCCCGAAACGGTTGCACATTCTCTCCTGATGATCCCAAGCATTTGTAAACATCATTTGTTTTTTCAATATATCAAATTCACACTGTCGGATTAAGTTCCTTTTATTTCACACACACACACACACACACACACACACACATACATATATATATATATATATACTTTAGTGTGAGATGGTCACTATTACAGCTTTTGCTGGAAATGGTGTACCAAAGGCAGTATTAATTGGTAGAGTGCTCAATATAAAATAGAGCTGTTATATAATATAATAAGATATATATATAGGTTTTACATATCTATTTATTGGGTGACAAAGGAACATTCACAACCATATTGGTTTCATGCGATGCATTCATCAGGTAAAGATGTTTCAAATGTCTTCAAATGATTCGGTTTTAAAAACAAACTTCATATATATATTATATATATATATATATATATATATATATATATATATATATATATATATATATAGTGATGAAGTAAAAATTCACTTTAAAAAGATTAGTATTTCCAACTTAACATGAAGTGAAACAGTCTGATATTTACACAGTATATATGTAACCAGTTTAGCTCAGTCGCTAGAGTGTTCGGCTGCTAACCTCAAGGTTTCTGGTTCGATACCGGCCTTCGATACCTACTGAACTTATGAGTACCGCCGGGATTTGTGCGGTAAAGTGAAGAGCATATTGTAGGTGTGGCGCATCGCCTCAGATGCTAAAAACAATTTCCTTGGTCTAGCGCCAGTGAAAAGGGGATAGACTCTCCGCTCTCTGGCTGATACCGACATTAGGCCACCCCGATGATTTTTCCTATATGTGTAACTTAACTAGTACGCAAAAATATTAATAAAATGCAACTTTATTTCAATTATAAAAGAAATAACGAAAAGGGGCGTATCAGAACGCTCCACAATCATAATACGCCCCCCCCCTCTTTGTGGGCGCCTTAATCGTTGATGATGATCTCGTCCATTTACAATATAGAACAAGAGTTAACTATTTATTGGGAAAAGAAAAGGAAAAGGTATTAAAAAAATAAATGGAAAGGTAAGAGTTGCTGCCCTTAGCCAGAAAAAAAGGGGGGCTTATTTCCCTTAGGTTTTGTTTTGATTTGAAAAATGACCGGGGAAAAATTGACTGAGCAGACGGTAATTTATAGACAGGCGAAAAGAGAGAGAGAGAGAAAGAGAGAAAGAGAGAAAGAGAGAGAGAGAGAGAGAGAGAGAGAGAGAGAGAGAGACGGTTAGAATAGAGTTGACAATGGTTCTGGGAGTTGATGGTTGAATTAAGAGATTATAAGGAAAAAGATGAATAATTAAGAGAAATTGGAAAAAGAAATTATTATTTGAAGAAAACCGAATTGATTTGAAAGGGAAAGAAACGAAAGAAGTGATTGTTTTGGAAACGGATTTAAAGTAAAAAGAAAAATAGAAAAAAAAGAGTAACTTATATATAATGAAAAATAAGGAAAGAAAAGAATAACAAAAAAAGAACTTATGTTTTAAAAAAGAAAAAGAATAGGTTGGACGGTAAACAAATTTGTTTCATGGACTTTTTATGTATTTTGCATCTGTCTGTTTCAAACAAAAAAGTAAATAATAATTATTTTTTATAAAATAAAATAATTATTTATCACTTATAAATTGTCTTATTGATTTTTTTCATTTGCTTGAAAGAAAAGCATTCCATATTTTCCCCTGAAATATTTTTTTCCTTGGCGAGTCAATTGCCTAATCACTTAGGTTTCACGCACGACTCGACGAACACTTCCTATATATATATACATATATATATATATATATATATATATATACGTGTGTGTGTGTGTGTGTGTGTGTGTGTGACTGGACGAACACTTCGTGACACTTGTCAATCGAGGGTTTTTTTTCGCTGGTCTAACAGTTTAAGAAGACAATAGCGAGTACTTATGGAGATTATTTTTTCTTCAATACTTATGAGAAAATCAACCTCCACTGGTCAGGCCCGGGTTATTTACAGCTTCAAGTTTCATTCATGACAAAGAAGGTCGGGAAACAACCGCCGAGTGACCCTTATCGTCTGTCAAACGTACCTTCGTAGGATCTGCAACAAATATGTCCACAATTTGTTGATATCTTCCAATGATTTTAGCTATTTCTAATGTAGATTTGCCTTTGGAAAAGTTTCGATATTATAATAACTTTCTCAGAATGGGTCAAGTCACATTTGTGACCCATAATTGCACAATTAATATGGCACTCGTTTATAGTTTGAGGCACTTCTATATCATGTTAAGATTGCAAATGACCACCGTTTGTTTGCTGTTTCACGGAACAATACCATTACTCTACTGTCTACGCATATGTATATTCCTATTATAATATGAAAATTTCGACTGGTAGTTTTTGGAGAAATTGAAAAAATGTCAACTCGGTAATAATTCGAAACAAAGTATAGAATAATTGTCCCAATAGAAAAAGAGTCCTTGCAGATAGTCCTGAGTCTACTGAACAAAGAAGAAAAATCGACAGTTTCTTTTATGGAAAGACCCGCGCGTAACAAGTACACGGGATACCTATTGGAGGTGAAGCACCTAGTCCTGAAGACAATAAATGCAATTGTCGGATTTTACCTCTGTGAACCCGGAGCTCATGTAACAGATAAAAGGAATGCTTGTGGTGGAGGGTCAATGCCCCTGCCCTAAAGAACGGGTGACATAATTGGTGTGTTAACTCTGACAGCTAAGTCTAATAAGCCTAATAATTCTAAGAGAAAGAGGATTTGGCTTCAGCGGTACAGCATTTTTATACTATCGGTAGTAATAGCAACTTGCTGCTTGACGGAAAAACCGTGACAAAAAAAGGGAAATATTACCAACAATATTATATTTCTTCTAGGGACTGCGAGGTAAATAATTTCGGGTTGCGAGCCGGATTCGGCCCACGGAACATATGTTGCCGCCCTCTGCATTAGATGGAGAAAATACTTACCTTCAGTTCTCACCTGGATGTAGCACATTTCTGTATTGTTTGAAGGGTCCTTGGCAGTGGCTTTTACAACGTAGTTGGCATTTCCATGCTTACCAATCTCAAGAGTCTCGGGTTCGTAAGTGAGGCTCACTTGGCCGGAATTATCTGAAGCATTCACTGTGAAGTTCTCTTTTGATAACGTCACAGATTCGTACAACAAATATGTTGTGATATTCGGGCAAGTGATTTTCGGTCTTTCGAAATCTGAAAAGATAGGAAAACATTAGTTTCCATGAAAAAAGGGTTGGTGGTTGGTTGGTTGGTTGGTTGGTTATAGGGTTGTTTTGTTGTTGAAAAAGAAATAGGGCCGGGTTAGCTCAGTCGGTAGAGCTTTCGGCTAGAAACCATGAGGTCCTAGTTCGACACCCGCCCTCGCTAACTCAGCGTATAACTAGCACAGGGATCTGTGCGGTAAAGTAAGGAGCTGATGATAGGTGTGGCGCTCCACCTCAGATGCAAAATAAAATCTCCTTGGTCTAGCGCTAGTGAAAAGGGGATAGACTCCCTCGCTGTATGGCTCATACCGACATTAGGCCGCCCCGATGACTTTTTTTTATACAGAAGCTTGAAAATAGAATCAACCAATCAGTGCCTTTATCCATTCGATCACATATTAATAAAATAACCCCCCCACCCCAAAAAAAACAAACAAAAAAACAAACACTTTCAATGAGATAAATTTTATATATAGCTGGCACGTCCCCAAATTCCTATAATTTATTTCCCGCCAATTTTCCACCCTCATTCCCAGCAAGCTTTCATACAATTCCTGTGATTTCCTCTTCCTGCTTACTACTACCGCTACTCTGTTTGTCTTACAACCTTGCATGTTAAAAAGAACCCGGATACAAATTGACTACATCTATATCTGAGGATAACACTACCAACAGCCGAAAGTACTTGTGAGGAATACTTCGGTGGACTTCTCAAGCGAATCCAGGTGCATGCACAACAAACACACCAGTGTTGCCAATAGCCGCATAACAGTTTATATGCGTCCCTAGCGCTTTAGAGACCTTATTTTTGGGATATCCCAATAGATCATTTGTCTATTTTGTAGCAAGAGATTATATTATAATGGAGACTATGTAACGTTCTGTCTGCAACTGAAAGTATGTCACCACTGACGTCAGGATTTCCTCGGTTATTTAAGTTATATTTTCAAAGATTATGAAATAGTCATTATTTAATCTTAATTGGCATTTTATTTATTAACAATGTCTCTATTAAAGTCTCGCTGAGTTAGATTTGCCGCAAAATTGTCCATATTATTGATGCATTTAAAATGTAAATTTTTAGACCTTAGAGATATATATTCTTTAAAGAAGAGACGTCTGATTTTATTTCTAGGCTTGAAAACCTAATTCTGGAGCACTGATAAGTGCATTTTATATATATATATATAGTGATGAAGTAAACATTCACTTTAAAAAGATTAGTATTTCCAACTTAACATGAAGTGAAACAGTCTGATATTTACACAGTATATATGTAACCGGTTTAGCTCAGTCGCTAGAGTGTTCGGATGCTAACCTCAAGGTTTCTGGTTCGATACCGGCCTTCGATACCTACTGAACTTATGAGTAGCGCCGGGATTTGTGCGGTAAAGTGAAGAGCATATTGTAGGTGTGGCGCATCGCCTCAGATGCTAAAAACAATTTCCTTGGTCTAGCGCCAATGAAAAGGGGATAGACTCTCCGCTCTCTGGCTGATACCGACATTAGGCCACCCCGATGATTTTTCCTATATGTGTAACTTAACTAGTACGCAAAAATATTAATAAAATGCAACTTTATTTCAATTATAAAAGAAATAACGAAAAGGGGCGTATCAGAACGCTCCACAATCATAATACGCCCCCCCCCCCTCTTTGTGGGCGCCTTAATCGTTGATGATGATCTCGTCCATTTACAATATAGAACAAGAGTTAACTATTTATTGGGAAAAGAAAAGAAAGGTATTAAAAAAAATAAATGGAAAGGTAAGAGTTGCTGCCCTTGGCCAGAAAAAAAGGGGGGCTTATTTCCCTTAGGTTTTGTTTGATTTGAAAAATGACCGGGGAAAAATTGACAGAGCAGACGGTAATTCATAGACAGGCGAAAAAAAAAAAAAAGAGAAGAGAGAGAGAAGAGAGAGAGGAGAGAGAGAGAGAGAGAGAGAGAGAGAGAGAGAGAGAGAGAGACGGTTAGATAGAGTTGACAATGGTTCTGGGAGTTGATGGTTGAATTAAGAGATTAGAAGGAAAAAGATGAATAATTAAGAGAAATTGGAAAAAGAATTATTATTGAAGAAAACCGAATTGATTTGAAAGGGAAGAAACGAAAGAAGTGATTGTTTTGGAAACGGATTTAAAGTAAAAAGAAAATAGAAAAAAAAGAGAAACTTATATATAATGAAAAATAAGGAAAGAAAAGAATAACAAAAGAACTTGTTTTAAAAAAGAAAGAAAAGGATTTATTGGACGGTAAACAAATTGTTTCATGGACTTTTTATGTTTTTGCATCTGTCTGTTTCAGACAAAAAATGTAAATAATAATATTTTTTATAAAAATAAAATAATATTTATCACTTATAAATTGTCTTATTGATTTTTTCATTTGCTTGAAAGAAAAGCATTCCATATTTTCCCCTGAAATCTTTTTTTCCTTGGCGAGTCAATTGCCTAACCACTTAGGTTTCACGCACGACTCGACGAACACTTCGTGTAATATATATATATATATATAATATATATATATAATATATATATGTGTGTGTGTGTGTGTGTGTGTGTGTGACTCGACGAACACTTCGTGACACTTGTCAATCGAGGGTTTTTTTCGCTGGTCTAACAGTTTAAGAAGACAATAGCGAGTACTATGGAGATTATTTTTTCTTCAATACTTATGAGAAAAAACAACTCCACTGGTCAGGCCCGGGTTATTTACAGCTTCAAGTTTCATTCATGACAAAGAAGGTCGGGAAATAACCGCCGAGTGACCCTTATCGTCTGTCAAACGTACCTTCGTAGGATCTGCAACAAATATGTCCACAATTTGTTGATATCTTCCAATCATTTTAGCTATTTCTAAGTAGATTTGCCTTTGAAAAGTTTCGATATTATAATAACTTTCTCAGAATGGGTCAAGTCACATTTGTGACCCATAATTGCACGATTAATATGACACTCGTTTATAGTTTGAGGCACTTCTATATCGTGTTAAGATTGCAAATGACCACCGTTTGTTTGCTGTTTCACGGAACAATACCATTACTCTACTGTCTACGCATATGTATATTCCTATTATAATATGAACATTTCGACTGGTAGTTTTTGGAGAAATTGAAAAAATGTCAACTCGGTAATAATTCGAAACAAAGTATAGAATAATTGTCCCAATAGAAAAAGAGTCCTTGCAGATAGTCCTGAGTCTACTGAACAAAGAAGAAAAATCGACAGTTTCTTTTATGGAAAGACCCGCGCGTAACAAGTACACGGGATACCTATTGGAGGTGAAGCACCTAGTCCTGAAGACAATAAATGCAATTGTCGGATTTTACGTCTGTGAACCCGGAGCTCATGTAACAGATAAAAGGAATGCTTGTGGTGGAGGGTCAATGCCCCTGCCCTAAAGAACGGGTGACATAATTGGTGTGTTAACTCTGACGGCTAAGTCTAATAAGCCTAATAATTCTAAGAGAAAGAGGATTTGGCTTCAGCGGTACAGCATTTTTATACTATCGGTAGTAATAGCAACTTGCTGCTTGACGGAAAAACCGTGACAAAAAAAGGGAAATATTACCAACAATATTATATTTCTTCTAGGGACTGCGAGGTAAATAATTTCGGGTTGCGAGCCGGATTCGGCCCACGGAACATATGTTGCCGCCCTCTGCATTAGATGGAGAAAATACTTACCTTCAGTTCTCACCTGGATGTAGCACATTTCTGTATTGTTTGAAGGGTCCTTGGCAGTGGCTTTTACAACGTAGTTGGCATTTCCATGCTTACCAATCTCAAGAGTCTCGGGTTCGTAAGTGAGGCTCACTTGGCCGGAATTATCTGAAGCATTCACTGTGAAGTTCTCTTTTGATAACGTCACAGATTCGTACAACAAATAGGTTGTGATATTCGGGCAAGTGATTTTCGGTCTTTCGAAATCTGAAAAGATAGGAAAACATTAGTTTCCATGAAAAAAGGGTTGGTGGTTGGTTGGTTGGTTATAGGGTTGTTTTGTTGTTGAAAAAGAAATAGGGACGGGTTAGCTCAGTCGGTAGAGCTTTCGGCTAGAAACCATGAGGTTCCTAGCTCGATACCGGCCTTCGCCAACTCAGCGTATGAGTAGCACAGGGATCTGTGCGGTAAAGTAAGGAGCTGATGGTAGGTGTGGCGCTCCACCTCATATGCAAAAAACAATCTCCTTGGTCTAGCGCTAGCGAAAAGGGGATAGACTCCCTCGCTGTATGGCTCATACCGACATTAGGCCGCCCCGATGACTTTTTTTATACAGAAGCTTGAAAATAGAATCAACCAATCAGTGCCTTTATCCATTCGATCACATATTATAAAATAACCCCCCCCCCAAAAAAAAAAAAAACAAACAAAAAACAAACACTTTCAATGAGATAAAATTTATATATAGCTGGCACGTCCCCAAATTCTATAATTTTTCCCGCCAATTTTCCACCCTCATTCCCAGCAAGCTTTCATACAATTCCTGTGATTTCCTCTTCCTGCTTACTACTACCGCTACTCTGTTTGTCTTACAACCTTGCGTGTTAAAAAGAACCCGGATACAAATTGACTACATCTATATCTGAGGATAACACTACCAACAGCCGAAAGTACTTGTGAGGAATACTTCGGTGGACTTCTCAAGCGAATCCAGGTGCATGCACAACAAACACACCAGTGTTGCCAATAGCCGCATAAAATAGTTTATATGCGTCCTAGCGCTTGAGAGACCTTACTTTTGGATATCCAATAGATCATTTGTCTATTTTGTAGCAAGAGATTATATTATAATGGAGACTATGTAACGTTCTGTCTGCAACCGAAAGTATGTCACCACTGACGTCAGGATTTCCTCGGTTATTTAAGTTATATTTTCAAAGATTATGAAATAGTCATTATTTAATCTTATTGGCATTTTATTTATTAACAATGTCTCTATTAAAGTCTCGCTGAGTTAGATTTGCCGCAAAAATTGTCCATATATTGATGCATTTAAAATGTAAATTTTTAGACCTTAGAGATATATATTCTTTAAAGAAGAGACGTCTGATTTTATTTCTAGGCTTGAAAACCTAATTCTGGAGCACTGATAAGTGCATCCAAATGATGCAATTATCTCGTAATTTGCATCCTTAAAAAACTGGCCAGAAAACATGAAAATATCGAAAACAAAAACTCGTCAGACATTATATGTCTTTTGTGTTTAATAAAACATGTATAAAAAAAAGATTTCGTAGCACAAATCATAACGCTTACTCTGCCATTGGTCAACAATATGTTGGCTTGTTCCAATCATTTTAAAACAGTCAGTTCTCCATCCTAGCTTTGGGTGTTCAGAATTCCACCACTGAGTTATTTAACATCCTTCAAACCAGAAGAACCCGTCTACCACCTAAACTCAGCAGTGGTTCCACCATAAGGCTACCTGATACCGGGTAATTACAATAATTTTTTTTTTACTCCTCACCCTCAATATGACCTTCTTGCTTTCTCTATCGTAGTTCTTCCTCCTGTGGTAATCATCTGATGGGACTCAGAAATTATTTTTCTAAAATCAAAATGATCTTCAACTTACTTCCAGAAACTTAAAAAAATTTTTTTTCTTTATTCAGCAATTTGCCATGTATAATTTAAATTAAGTGGTTAAAGTTTATTTTCACAAAATTCCTATTTTTCTAATTATAATTAACTGCCAAGGTTTTTTTAATAACAATCAATTCCCTTTTTGTTCTAAGAACATCCTGGAGGATTCTAAATTATTCTGTCAATACAAAAATCAAAACATAGGAGTGTCATTTGATAATTCTCAGATAGAAACATCTAATCTCACTGGCATAGACGATGGTAGATAGCACCATGCTTTTGTCACGTGGTCTACTTCTAAAATTGCCATATATCTCAATTTCAAGTTTTGTCGTGAGCGACGGGTATGAGCGAGACAAGACTATCTACTTCATTAATAAATCGTTGGTTGGTTGTTTTGTTTTACAGCAAATCAACTCTGTAACTTTATGACGGGGTCCACAGGGGTTTTGTAAGCTTCTCATTCTACTGGCCTTGTTGTCTGCAATCCTAGACTCCCACAGTTGTGCTCTCACATCGAACCCCATTTTCCCGCCAATGTCTTTAGCTCACACACATGTACACACATATAATCCCCCATCTCCAATGTCTTCAGTCTGCCCATGCACGTATACACACGTACGCATCTGGATTCTTGTGATTTCTCGAAATCACACACATAAGAATGCGAGGGGGACCCAAATGCATTGTGCCATAACCCTTTTTGGGTTATTTAATGCCAAATCAAGTCATTTTGATTAACAACGGACTCAGCTTGGTTACAGTTCGAGATTTTGCTCAAGGGGTCACCCAATTAAGTATCGAACTGTTGCATCGCAGTTTAACTTCGGTGATCTAGTTTGAACCGCCCTTCCTTAGAAGTAAAAATCATTTTCTAAGATTTCTAAGAAAGAATGGTTTGACCTAATGTAAATTGAAATGGATCATCGAATTTTATTAAGGTAAGGGCTCGTCCCTACTGGTGTGAATCTCAATATACAAATAAAGTGAGAATTTAAATGTCTCTCACTCCATTACTCTCCGATGTCCCTCTTACTCACACAAATAAAATAACATATATAACGATGAGGAAATCAAGAGGTACATAGAGAGGGGGAGTGTGATAATCAAAATGTTCCATTTCTACCGAATAGCGAGTCAGGTCTTCACTGGATGCACCATAATTCTCAAACCAACTACTTTGAGAATAGCATGAAACTGTCGGTAACGAAGCATCGTGACCCCTATATCCACACTACCTTAACTTAGATATACATGCTCTGACCAAGATATTGAGTACTATTTACATATTATCAATACAATATTATATATATATATATATATATATATATATATATATATATATATATATATATATATTTCATATGTCGTGTACTGTTGCTACGATATTGATCTAACAATTTGTCTGTGTTATTTGAGATAAAACGTTCTCAACAAGAGTTATGACGTAGTTTTTGTTACAGACAGAAATACAGACAATCTCCATTATTAATAGAAGATGGTCATTATAATTTTTTGAAGGGTTGTAATTATGAAATGCCTAATTATAGACTACTTCCACTTATCTGTTGTTAATTATTGCGTGATGAATTCTATGATTGCATACATTCTGTGAACAGGACGTGACTTGATATCGAGCTTAACCAAGGGTAGCTTTTTAGTGACACCCACATGCACGGATTAGCCCGTGTTAATGTGGGACCACCCACAAGCCAAGACTCAACGAGTGGCGGGTGCAAAAAATGCGTTGATCACGTCGGCATTCCCCCTCAAGGGGGCACCTCAGTCAGCAGGCAAAACACCCAGCCCTGCCCCTTTAAATCGAGGGGGGCAGGTATTGGGTATTAATAAATGGATAATTGTGAAAATTAGGCAAAGATAATCATACCTTTTAATTTAATCTGAAAAGTACATGTTTCTTTGTTGTTTGCGGAATCTGTTGCCGTAAAGGTGATGTTCATGTCTATAAGGATAAGTTGATTGGTTCGGAATTGCCTCGGTATCACTTCGACTTTTATGAATTCACCAGAATTGTCGGTAGCTTTAGGCACAGCAATGTCCAGTTTCGTCATTCTCTCGACTAGCAGGGTCTCACCGGAACAGTTCAATATTTTTGGTTTCTCTTTGTCTAAAAAAGTTAAAACAAGCAGTAAAGCAAAACATTTTTTTAAATTATAAAATAAAAAATTAAAAACATTCTTAAAACTAGCAAATATATGCACCCTCCGGGTGCAAGTATTTAAGTTTTAATGTAATGAAATATCGTAATAAATTAGAAAGTCTAATAAGAAAGCAGATAAAAAGATATGTAACAGAGTGGGGGTATAATAGAAAAATAGAAATGAAACTTACTCTTCTATCACTCCCGTCTTTCATTGCTGAATTTTACTTATTTAACTATTTAGTTAAATTAGGAAATAAAGAATAAAATTACACTTATTTTTTCTTGTTAATGGATTTCATTTAAGATTCATTGGAGAGATTTTTTGCTTATATTCATTAAAATAAAACCAAACAATTAGAAATCAATAATACTAAGCACATATTTAATAAAATCACATTTTTAATATCAATATGCAAATTAGCCTTCCCATTCACTCTGTAAACCGCTATTTTTGGATATATAAATACAATTGCATGTTAATTGTATGTAGATATGGACAGCACTAATAAAAAGGTGAAGCAAATTTTATTAAAAATTGAGGTTTAAATATAAATAAAATCATGGAGAATGTGATGTAAATAACGAAGGGAATTGTGACTTGAGTAGTAATATAGTTTCGGTCACAGACAGAAAAACACACAATATCCATTATAATAAGATGTTTAACCTCATGGTGATTACTAACTAATCAAGAATCAATTCATGCCGTGAAACTGATAGCCATTCTGAAGAGTTTGTTATTATTTTAAAACTTTTGAAAAGTTTATTTCAAAAGTTTTGAAAATTATATTATTCCTTGGTCTAGTTTAAGCACTATGGAAGGAACACTGTAAGTTGCGTTTTATTTTTAGATAGCAAAAATTAAATGCACACACACATACAATATATATATATATATATATATATATATATATATATATATATATATATATATAATATATATGCAATTGTTACTTTCTTAAGTAATACTAAACCAAGATCTGTGGTTCTCAATAATTGTATACATAAAAAAACTTGGCTTCTTCGTGAATAGTAAGACATTTATGTGGCTTAAGTTGCTTATTAGAACTGAAATAGTAGGATTCAATTTGATTCTTATTAAAAATAATAAAAAATATTAAAAATAATACAAAAATGAATAAATAAATTAATAAATTAATAGATTTATACGGTGTTCCGTCTTTTGTCTTTTTCTTTCTTTTATTGGTTTGTTTAGTCTATGCTAATTCTTTTGTGCCTAGGTGGTAGGTTTGTATAAATCTGAATTTACTCTAAATCTCTTTAGTCGGATTTTAGCCCTGAAGAGCACTTAGCGAAACATTTAGTAGGTTTATCTGACTCATTATATATATGATATATATATATATATAATATATATATATATATATATATATATATATATATATATATATATATATATATATATATATATACATATATATCACACACACACACACACACACACACACATATATATATATATATATATATATATATATATATAATAGCTCTGTTAGGATAACACCATTTCATTCATAGAAAGTGTGTTGAATAAAACACGATACAAATTATTTTTATCTTTCGTACTGTTGTCTTCGTCTTTGCCGTGATAATTCAAACTTGGTTGAATAATCACATTACAAGAAACTATATATATATAATCAAGAAACTATATATATATATATATATATATATATATATATATATATGGGAGAGAGAGAGAGAGAGAGAGAGAGAGAGAGAGAGAGAGAGAGAGAGAGATCCACATATCCTAATCTAAAACATCTATATGAAAAATTCCCTTACCCACACACTGAGGCACAGTTCCATTCCAATTCATGCTTACATTGAAAATACATTTTAACGGATAGGGGTTGGTGAGTTTGAAACCGGGGCGTAAACAACTAAAATTGATCAGGCTTCCTTCTTCATAGGAATCCCCGTGCTGTTCGCCGCCTGCCGGTCGACCGGGGTCTTTACAAGTCATTCCTGCAAAAATATAAAACGAAAATCAAATTGTTAAATAACATGTGATCTCTTGTATATGTAAAGTTTTATTAACTATTAATAAAATACTTCAACTCTTGAAAACAAATTATTACTTTGATTTTATGTGCTAGTTCATAGGTTGCATGAATTTTTTTTTTTTTATTGGTGATTAAATTCTAATTTTTACCTTTTTAGCAATAATAAATTAACATAACCACAAAATCATTTAAGTAGTAAAAAATATAGAACTTGAATTTGGATATCTAATCTGACAACGCTATAAAATGAAAGTAGGAAGCGCGTGGTGTAATGGTTAAAGTCATAGGAAATGGACTCGTCACCCCGAGTTCAAATCCTGGGTATGGTAATTGCATTTCACTTTGCGCTAATACCCTTAGGAAAGGTAAGGATCCTACTCTCCCTCCAGCTATGGATAAATAGTAGGGCAGACTGGACTTTTTAACATTGGATAGGTGACCAGTCTCTGCGAAGGAAAATTCTTGTCGTAATCGGGAGCCATCACGGAACTTTAAACTTTACGACAAGAAGGTTCCCGACTACGACAAGAAAGTTTCAGATTTTGAAAAGAAGGTTCCCGAGTCCGAGAAGGTCTAGAGTCCGACAAGAAATACCTGAAGAAGGCCGGAGGGCATATCGGCCGAAACGTTGTACAGAACACAATGAAGATGAGGACAATAGTCCGAATAACGCAGATAATACTGGCGGATGATTTTAATATCCATGCTGTACTCTTTGGTGTCATGGTTCGGTTAATTGGCAATGAATTTTAAACGGTTTAATGCCTTTTGTGTTCTAAAACTGAATAACTGTGTGAATTTCACACTTTGCAGTACCGTTAAACGGGAGCTCCATCAGGAACGATTGCCAAGACAAGACTGCGCGTGGCAGTTAGGCACAGACACAGGCGCAAAAGCAACACTGACAACAGTGTTTCCAGAAGCCACACAAACAGTTTCCCTGCGTCCCTAGTGCGTTGGAGACCTTACTTTTGGAATTACCATCGTATATCAAACATACTTTAGGCTTCAAGCGAGAGCGCTTGTCCAGCGGAAATCCTGGTTAAATAATCCTTTGGTTGTTCCTTGGTGCTCCTCAGTATTTCAATTCCTTCGTTAATGACAGCAAATGGACGCCTCTCAGTGAAGAATCCTTTGGTTGTTCCTTGTGCTCCTCAGTATTTCAATTCCTTCGTTAATGACAGCAAATGGACGCCTCTCAGTGAAGAATCCTTTGGTTGTTCCTTGGTGCTCCTCAGTATTTCAATTCCTTCGTTAATGACAGCAAATGGACGCCTCTCAGTGAAGAATCCTTTGGTTGTTCCTTGGTGCTCCTCAGTCTTGCAGGTCCTTCGTCAATGATTGAAAATGGATGTCTGTCAGTATCACCGATTAAGTAGTTAACCAACCACGTATTCGGGCTGTTGATTGGCTACGGTTTAAATCCCATGACCTCGCTTAGTCTATAAATTTAAGTGGTGTATTGTAACCCAACTTATATACAGAACAATCCAACATAAACATAAAAAGTAACTCACCTTTACAAGCTAAGTCATTAAACATCCAACGGCTATCATTGCCGCATGTTACTGTCGGATCATTGATATCATTTCCGGTTCCGGTTAGATTAAAACCGGGGATGCACGTAAAATTGAATGAACAATTGACAGTGGTACATTGATATTGGTAAGGAACGGTTCCTGGAAATTTCCTTGGAGAACCACAATCAGGCACTAAAGAAATAAAAACAATAACAATAAACTTCCAGGACCTCTGGATATACCAGAGTATGAATAATTTAATTATTAAAACATTTGATATGTTTACTTAAGAGCTATTGCATTTTAATTCAATATGTAAAAAGCATAATAATCTTGATTTAATTCTGTTCCATTCTTGTTTTTTTTTCATCTTTTCCTTATGTTCGATTGAAACAGATTAGCATTATCGCTTCCGTGCGCTCAACCCCTGCTCTCTATCTTTCGCCTACTCTCTTATATTTTTCTGTGTAGCATTCCCTTTTCTTCCCTTTCTTTCTTTATGATATAAGGATACCAACAGATTCGGGCCCAGTATTGGGAACAGTACTTTATTTATTGTTAAATGTTAATATTTCCTATACACACAAAATTTAACGTCAGCCTAATAGCGTGAATAAAATAAAAACATTATTCTTACCAGGCATTTAGCGTATTCCTATCCTTTCCGTTGACTTTCGATCACCTTTGCTATTATTAATTTTATTATAATGGAGATTATTTTGGGGAGAATATGAGCTTAATTGAAGTCATTCCTAATTTTGAAAATCAATTAGTTGATAATTAATGAATTAGGCGAGCATATCTATTCAAATGTAAAGCGTAAACCAATCGAGAAAAAGCCAATCTCTGTATGTACATTTCGGCATATTATTCCTCATCGGCAGAGTTATAGACAGGAAACTGCTCTGTGTGTGATTCGAACCCTAACTGTCAGGCGGGGATTCTAACCATTACACTAGGTGGTTCATCCAGATTTCTCGTTGTTTTGAATTAAGATATACCACATTTTTGGTGACTTACTGCACGACAGTGTGAAAGTAAACAAACAATCTGTTTGAGATGGTGATAGCCGACAATTTTTGGGAGAATATGTGCTTAATTAAAGTCATTCAGATTATGTAACTGTCTGACTGTAACCGAAACTACGTCACCACTGATGTCACGATTTCCTTAGTTATCTAAGTTATATTCAAAATGATTAGGAAATAGTCATTATTTAATCTTAATCAGCATCATTACCGATGCTGAGATGGATTGCATCAAAACAGCTCATATTATTAATATGTTTAAAATCTTCCGATGTATGTTATACATCATTAAGATATAAATGTTTCCATAGAATATGGTGGGAATAATTTGCATATCGGTTTTTACAAAACTATGTTTAATAAATGATTACTTGTTTTCAAATGTTATTGTTTTTCTAAAACGTATTTAAAGCAATCCTATGTGCAATTTCATAGTGAAATCAATTAGAATAAAGTAAAAATAAGTGTAATCATTTCTGTGTTCTTATTTAATTTCATTAGTCTTTCTAATTTAACATGATATTTAGAAATCACAGAAACGTTTATTGTTTATTGTCAATGATGTTTACATTATTTTAAATTTTAGACGTGTATTCATTTTTCTACACAATTGCCATTTTGATCAATGCATTTTTGTAGGGACTGTAGCAGTTTTTGTATGTTCATATGATACCAGCTAGATGCCATGTCATTGGGGGGGGGGTTAACTACGTCGTCGTTGCAAAGTCTTTACACCACTGGGGGTGATTTTAATATTAACGCTGAACTCGTTAAACTTCGGTTAATTGGCGATTAATTTTAAACGGTTTAATGCCTTTTGTGTTTTAAAACTGAATAACTGTGGGAATTTCACACTTCATAGTACCGTCAAACGGGAGCTCGATCAGGAACGATTGCCAAGACAAGACTGCGCGTGGCAGTTAGGCGCAGACACAGGCGCAACGCACCACTGACAACAGTGTTTCCAGAAGCCACACAAACAGTTTTCCTGCGTCCCTAGTGCGTTGGAAACCTTTTGGGATTACCAAAGTAAAAATAAGGGTAATCATTTCTCTGTTCTTATTTAACTTATTAGTCTTTCTAATTTAATATGATATTTAATTATATTGTAATGGTTGAAACAATGGCGTTTGGCTAGTGGTCTAAAAATAGAAAAATGTAGACACACTGGCACCAAGAATTTAAATTTGGGCGGTTAAATAAGGACCGTTTCTTTTAGATGGGAATATGAGAGGTAGCAGTAAGAGGTAGATAGTAATAGGAGTAGGAGGTAGATGTAGTAGTAATTGTAAGGGTCACTGAAAGGGACACGTGGGAGAAGTCAGTTGACGACGAGACGCCAGAAGGGACATACCAGCTTTCCACGACAGTCACCGGTAAACCTCAGCTCAACCTTCAGCTCCTGGATCCACACGACAGTTTAAGAGGTTACAACCAAGCTTAGTACAACTTGATGTAAAAGCAGAATTTTTCTCAAACCAAAAATAAAACCTCATTTAAATAAGCAGTTTGTATTTTCTGTTAATAATTCCACAAAGAAGAAATACAACAATATTAAAACTGAAATACTTGTGCTCCGAGGGCGCGTGTTTTTGCTAGTAGTATTTACTGTCACTTTTTAAAATTTCCTTCCATTAAATCATTCATCTTAATAGCATAAGTAAAATAAAATGTCAGTCTTACCAGGGTGTTTTGCATATTCCTATCATTTATTTTGTCTTTCGATCACCTTTATCATTTACTAGCAAAATAAAAAACGACTTCCGGGCGATGTAAAAATACATTTTTGAAAGATATTGCTTGAGGAGGTTGAAGTTAAAAATTAAATGTCGGAGAGTTTGTACCATAAATCAGGAAATCATCAAATTTATTAAAGGAGTAAAAAAAATAAAACAATTTGAAATCGAAAGTAAGTTCTATTAACTTTGAATATCTATTAAAATAAAACAAACTGTATATAAATAGTGATGTGCAAGAAATGCAAAGGGAGGTAATTTTATATTTTTTAATTTCTTAATTTTAAAACAATCACCAAAATACGCGGTTATCTCCCTCACATCCCATTTTCTGCACATCACTATATCTAAATATATGATAGTGGAGATGTATCTAATAAAACTTGTTTTAAAAAACAATGAGGACTGTCTAATGTTGCATGCTCAAATTTTGAGTGTATTTATTCTGTGTTATGACGATTTCGGGTATAGTGACATAAGCAACGACGTAGTTTTTGTTACAGACAAAAACCGGAAGCGAATCTCCATTATTAATAGATTAATATTATTAATAGTATTTCATTATTTACTGTCAATTCCATTTGTAAGATCTCTTAACATAGAGATATATCACTGAAGAAGTTGTATAGTGTTTTGTAATAAAATCACTTACATTATGATTAAAAAAAGACGTAGAAGTTACAATAGTGATGATAAACAGGTAATCTAGTGTAATTGGTCTATTCGCTTACGTATCGCTCTTGTGAGTCACAATTCTGATTAATGTATTTATCGGGTATTTCAGAATTATCACACGACAACTCCAGATCCGTATCTCGTGTCTGCTTGACATATTACGCGGTCAGATACCCACATCGCTCTCTCTCTCGCTCGCACGCTCTCTCATAATGATGTGAGTGATGCGAGTTATACAGAGTGGACAGCACCGTGAATACTACTCATTATAGATAAGATTTGAGGTTTATTCTCTCGAGCTGTTTTATCTGTTTATACTCTGTGACATAGGCGTAGGTGTCTGCTCCGCAACATCTCACATGGTGAAATGTGATGGGAGATAGATTATATGAATTGTGCTCAATATCACTCGTTGAATTGATCTTCATATGATAAGTGGGGTGGTGAGAGTTGGCGTGGCCATAATTATTTTAGGCGTTCCACATTTATCACATCTCACAATCATTAATTAAATAGCCATTAAACCCTAATGGAGAAAAATCAATCGGTGAAAAGTGATTAGTGATATATCGTTAATATTTTTGTCTGTAAGATTTAGAATTTGAGCTTGAAATTTATTAGTATTATATTTCGGATCTATTCGAGAAGATTGAGGCTTGCACTGCATATTATAATTGTTAACTTGTACAACGATTTACGGCGATATGCTTGCCATCTGAGACTTCTTTAGGAGGTGAGAAGCACATTATACTAGATCTGGACTCGGCCAGACATCATATCAACATCGAAATTTGAAAACCGTTCCTTTCGAACTCGGGACTACCTGGCTTGCTCCGGTGATTTTATATGCGGATAGCTCTTACATTCATCACAAGAAAGAAAGGGTACAATGAAAGGGGAATTGCTACACTTGAAATTATATAGAGAGTACGGCCAAGAAGCATACTCTTATTCTAATCCCGGGGGTAATCCTGTTCACATCCGCTACCATTGCTGGGTACAGGTGTTAAGCTGTGTTAATTATTAATTCTTATTTACTGTCCACCCTTGGACCCAGATTGAGAAGCTGGCAGCCTAGAGATCATGTCACTTACAGAACTGTTTTAAATTTAACTCCTTTATCCACTGAGGCTATGTGTCCAGTTACTGTCAGGATCACATCGACGCAAACGGTGGGTTACAGATACAATAAAGATGGACAATAGTGTACCGAATAATAACTAATATCAAGCTCATAACGAAAATTCAGAGAAAGAAAATATGAATCTTACCTGGGCATTCCGGTGAATCTCCAATGGTTGTAAATGTTTTATTTTGCAGATCCCACACACATCGTCGATGTCTGATATGTACTTGACCATTAAATAAACAGGTGATGTTGATGACTTGTCCAAAATTTGTAGGACCTGATGGATCCACAGTTCCTAACGTTGAATTGACAGGCGGACAGTAGGCCTCTGAAAGAAAGCAAGAGTACTTGAGAAATGGCCGGGAAGACAGAAGAACAAATACAAACGATTCCATGAAAAATAAGGACACCTATTCCTGCAAAGTAAAAACCGAGAGCGGGATCGTATTTCAGGATGAAATGATATAAGCCCGTTGCCTTTAAAATAAGACCCTAGTTTAGAGGGCAGTCAAAAGTCAGGGCGAAATAAATAAGCATTCTTCATAATCACCTTATGCGGACACAAACAGCTTAACACGACAGCACACAACGACACATATACTATATATATATATATAGTTATATATATATATATCTATATATATAAGTAGTCACCTTATGCGCAGACAAACGACTTGAACACATATATAGAGTATATTATACTATAATATATGAATATATAATGCGATTTAATGCGACCACACACACACACACAACACACACTACACATGATATATATATTATATATATATTATATATTATATATATATATATTATATATGCTGGTGATAGAAGGAAAGATGTCAAGAAATGATCAATCAAAACAAGTCATCTGGGTGGTACGTTTCGTTGTATGCACAGAACTTTATCAGCAGATCCGGCTGAGAAAAGTTGGCATCACAGACCGAAACGACGCACCCCTGGTGACTTGTTTTGAGTTTGAAGTAGAGACTCGTTAGGCGCGTACGTTTTGTGGGTGTAGATCTCATACTGTATTTTGATCAGATTTAGTTATATTCACGAGCTGTTTGATTGCTAATAGAGACACAAGCACACTCTCAATATAGATGTGATTATGATATTTTGCTCTCAGAGTTATAGCGTCGGGTGCCATGAGAGTATGACAGGCGACCATAAGAGGTGTAGCTTAGATATATCAGACCATACGCTGGATTGACACGTATGTGCGTGGTGTTGTATCATTAGTAGGATAAACGTAGGAGTGGTGCTCCAGCCTCAGATGCACTTAAAAACAATCTCCTTGGTCTAGCGTTATTGGAAGGGGTATAGACTTCCCGTCGCTGTCTGGCTGATAATGCCAGTGACACTCTACTTTGCTCAGCGGCTAGCTGACGACGCAGATTTGTGTGACTTTTTACTTTATATATCTATTTTATATATATATATATATATATAAGTTAATTTTTATTCTTCGTTGTGTGTAGACTAAGAGTCGTAGATAGAGAATACATATACACACAATGAATTGCATATTGCGAGTGACAGCAGTATTCCATCGCACTCGCTCCTGTGTGATAGTCTCAGTACTGATATTCCCTGTGTTGTCGATGATATAACTTAACTCAACAGGGCCATGCCATCTTTGATTGTGAAACCGATGCAATTTCCTGTTGACATACCTCCTCGTCAACGCAGCTTGTTTTATATTAGTTATGGGCTAACTACACATTTTTTGTGCAAAAGGCATTGTCACTTACACCTGTCTTCCGATTTCGAGCTCTGTTCAAAAAAAGTAAGGAATTCTTTCTTTTTTTTACTTTTCCCAAATGTAAACACCCACACATTTCCTCACAATATATTTAACGATTGCGCCGAAGATAAGCGCTCCCGTGTTATATTTCGTAATTGTAAACTTGATATACTATTCGAGAAGTGTGATGTGTGAGTGACTTGTTCATTATAGGTGAAAAAAAACAAAAAAACGCGCAGAAGAAAAAAAAGCCAATTAGAAGAGCGGAGAGTCCACGTAGCACGAAGTGGAGGAGGGAGTTGATACTAGTACATGTAGAGACATACTGCACAGGGAGAAGGATATCTGGACGGCGCACCACGGGGCACTACGATAGATTCCGCGTAAAAAAAAATAAAAAAAAAAAAAAAAAAAAAAAAAAAAAAGAAAAAAAGAAAAGAAAAAAAAAAAGAAAAAAAAAAAAAAAGAAAAAAGGAAAAAACACAAAAAATGAAAAAATAAAAGAATCAAACGGTAAATTACTGTTAGGATAAATTTCTTGGGTTAAATTTAGAAATTATTTACTATTCATAGGAATCTCCGATGTAAATTATTTGTATTGAAGATAGTTACTCAAAATTGTTACAAAGTATTATTATTAGATTAATTTGAAACATTTAACTGTGTGCAAACAAAATGAATATTATCAAAATACAATGTACTGAAGAATATATATATAGTCAGTAATTTAGATAGGATACTTGAAATTAATACGATTGTGTGCAAACCATTTGTCATAGATTGAAATATTTATACGAACAATGCATGGAACCGTTGAGTTTGTTTTTCAGAATACAAGTGTGTCGATAAAAGTATCGGAAATTGGCGCTGTATTTCACCAAATAGAAATTAACAGATGGACGTTTGATTTTTTTTTTTCAAAGAAAATACAGGGTGTGTCATAAAAGTATGAAATTGCAGCTGTATTTACCAAGATAGACATGAAACAATGAATGGAACTTTAAGTTTTTTTTTCGATACAAGGTGTGTCAGTAAAAGTATCGAGATTGAGCTTGTATTTAGCCATGATAGAAAAAATATGATGGAACGTTAATTTTTTTCAGAATTCAAGATGTGCTCAAAAAATACGAAAACCTCGATCTATTTTTGAACACACCTACATGAAATCCGTAGCAAAGCTAAGAACGGTTGCTCTTGTACTCCGTCTTGAAATACAAGTATCATAAAAGTACATGTCAAGGAAAGGTTAACAGTTTTCATCTTGTATAAGTAATGTTTCAAGAAATATTAATTATTCTCTACGTTTTACATGATGTGGCAGGGATACTCTGCATCACTGTCTTAAAAATCCAAGTATCATAAAGTACTGTCATAGAAGGGTTAAATTTTCATCTTGTATAAGTAAAGCTTCCAAGAAAATATATTTATTTCTTACGTTTACAAGATTGGCAGGGAACTCTGCATGCAGACTGTCTTGAAATCAAAGTTATCATAAAAGTACTGTCATAGAAGGGTTAACAGTTTTCATTTGTATAAGTAAGTTTCAAGAAATATATTATTCTCTTACGTTTACAGTTGGCAGGGAACTCTGCGAATCACTGTCTTGAAAATCAAGTATCATAAAAGTAACTAGGCATATGAAGGGTTAACAGTTTTTTCATCTGTATACAGTAAGTTTCAATGAAATAATCATTATTCTCTCGTTTTACAGATTGGAGGGAACTCCAGTTTCCGTTTTCAAGATCACGTGACAGTTGAGTTTCCAATCAATTCGTGTCCTTCCTGACACACAATATCAACGGAATCATCAAAGAAGAAATTTCGAACGTCTGTCAACAGAAACCCATTCTTGACTTTGGGTTGAGGACAGATAACCTCTGGAAAGAGAAGAAAAATAGTGTTAGAGAATTTAAAGGAATGGAGAAAATAAAACGAAAAAAAGGAAAATTAATGAAGAAAGAAAAGAACAATGGTTATGATGAAATAAAAAAACGATAACGAAAAGAAAGAAAAAAGAAAGAAAAGAAGAAAATATAAAACGAAATACAATAACAACAAGACGGAAGGAAAGAAAAAATTATATAAAAAGTGTGAGACCTGAAAAATATGAAAAGAAAGAACGAAAGAAAGAAAGAACGAAATAAAGAGAAGAGAGAGTGGTAGAAGTAACTAGAATAGAAAACAGAAAGAAAAAAGGCATTGAACACACGTAATACTAAATAAATAAATAATGAAAGAAAGAAAAAAAAAGAAAGAAATAATTAATATTAAGACACTGAAAAAGTAGACAGCGAAAACTAAAAATTAAAACTATTGAATAAATAGGAACGACTAAAAGTAACGTATGAAATAAAAGAAAGAGAGAAAAGACGAAAGAGAGAAGAAAGAAAGAAAGAAAGAAAGAAAGAAAGAAAGAGAGGAAAGATGGATGTCAGTAGAATAAAAGTAGAAAGAGAGAGAATTGTCTTGAGAACGTTTAATGAGAGAGAAAAGAAGAAAGAAAGAAAGAAAGAAAATATAAAACGAAATACAATAAGTTAAATGACGGAAGGAAAGACAACATTATAATAGAAATTGTGAAACAATTGAAAATATAAAAAGAAAAGAAGGAAATAAAGAAAGAACGAAAGAAAGAGAGGAATGGTGGACGTCAGGAGAATAAAAAGAGAAAGAGAAAGAAATGTATTGAGAACGTATGATGAGAAAGAAAGAAAGAAAGAAAGAAGAACGAAGGAATGAATGAAATAATATATTAAAGAGATTGAAAAGATTACAAATAAATCCAAGATTTAAACTTAAAAGAACCAAAAGTAACGAATGCAATAAAGAGAAGAAAAGAAAGAAAGAAAGAAAGAAAGAAAGAAATGATTAAACACTGAAAAAGCAGACAGCGAAAAAAAAGTATAAAATTATTGAATAGATATAAAGACACCGAAAGTAACAAATGTTGTAAATAAAAGAAGAAAAGAAAGAAAGAAAGAAAGATAAGAGAAAGGAAAGGGATGATGAAACAAAGTAGTATAGAAACAGAAAGAAAAGAATAAGCCTTGATCATATGTGCTGAGAGAAGAAAGAGAGAAATACACTGAAAAAATACTTGAAATCTATTCGTATATAAAGGACAGTTTGTGCGTATGTATGTCCAGATGAAACTACGAAAAGAAAACAATTAACGATAAAGTAATATATAATATATATTTATATATATAACATTAGGCATACCCAATTTTGTGGTCTCGCTAGGTTTTTTAAAATCAAATTAAAATTAATTAATCTATTATTTTAAGGTCAAACTTTTGTCTAAATGATAAGTAGTAACATAATGACCATCATTAAAAAAGAAAAAATATCATTTACATATGCAGTTTATTTCTAAATAAAATTTAAAAACGATTTGTTTGGTCAATTTCGATGCGATCCGCTATTAACGTTCTTTTTCAAGCTGAGTTGACGCTAACGATGTAGGCAAAAACAAACATAAACTGAGCCAGGTAGGTTCAGGAATACATAGGGTGGCACACCACGCAATTGAGAATGAACGCAGCCGGAATGTTTATAGAATAGAAGGCTGGAGAAAGTGACTATTCCAGATTAAATTGCTGCGGCATGAACTCGGTAAGGAATTTTTTTAAAATAAGTCGCTTATTATAAGCTCTTAAAACGTATATTATATTATATATTTTATATATTGATTTTGGATGTTTTTTATTTAAAACGTTGCAGAATAAGAGTATATATTAAATTTTTACTTGAAGCACTCTAGCAACGCATGGTATGAATTAGTGAGAGGATATAGTGGGTCACTAGGTTGACTAGGAGGTGGTGGAGACTGATTGTAGTGTGTTATATAGTGGTCGAAGGAGTGATAGAGCTAGTGTATGAGACCATCAGATATTGATCATTTATGTATATATAGACTTTTATTAATCGTCATCAGCGGTACTATGACTAACGATTGATGTTCGAGATTACCGTTCGAAACCGGGACTGTTATTCGCAGGTGGGAGAGACTAGGAGGTGTGAGGCCAGTGGCACATTTATGAAGTTGAGTTGGCAGAGGCACTTCTACGCACGTAGAACGTGGATGGCGAGAGGATATGATCCGAGACTGGTGTAAGACGGACTAGCGCGTCTTGCTCTATATTCGTGAGATACGTGCATAGGGGGCGCTATTTGAGAGAATAAATACAACAACAGACTAGAATAATTAGAAAATTCTCTCTAGTGAATCAGCTTTAGTAGTGTATATAGTCTAGTGTGACACATTGAAGGAGTGTGGTTTGGATGATGAATCCTCTGGTACATAGGAGCTCCATATATACGTAGACGCAATGT
>CM042158.1:29849544-29899474 GCA_023376005.1 Doryteuthis pealeii | reverse complement strand
TATAACTATAAGTATATATATTCATATGATTATATTATAAGACAACGTTTCTTGGTGTACAGCTAAATATACTATGAGTCATTGAACAGTCTTCATAATTTATTACAGGATCAGCTCTAATAAACTGAATTTAAAAAAAAAGGCGAAAGATAATAAACTAGGTCCTTCGACCGGCGCTTTGTTCAAAACGTTAAAACTACCGTAGATCTTTCACAAGTCAAATCTGTATGAATTGGATAAAGGGGATAGATGATGTAAAGTGGAGCAACAGAGGAAGAGTAAAAAATTCTTTATAATATATATATATATATATAATATATATATATATATATATAAATATATATATCAAGTTATATGAAACAGAGATTTCTGTGTATTTACGCAACACGTGTCGACGCTTAAACTCCAAAAACGTGAGTCATCTGATTTAAATCTTGCATACACTATTAAATCGTCTAACCTAAGACACGTCCAATTTGGTTATGGTGATTTTTATGATGTACAGGTATATAATTATATTAATCATCAAACAAAAATCAAATATTTTTCGAAAGCCATAGCATAGCATGCTGCTGCATGCTAATGCTGGTCTATCAGCAGAGGCCGCCTGACTGTTTTATTCAGCAGAGAACAGAAAGAAAGGAAACGAAAACAACAAAATCGCTAGCGACTCGCCTGGCTATTTAGCGAGCAAAACAGAAAAGAAGAAAAGAAAGAAACAATGAACAAGTCTAGCGACAAACTAAATTTAACGTAAAATAAATTCGTTTTTTTTTATAATCTTCAAAATTTATTTAATTCGTAGTTTTGAAACTAATTATTGTACATTACACTACAATCTTAAAATTTGTCATGCACAAAAAAATGAAGAAACAAATAAAATGTTCAAAACACAAGTTTACGGTTACATTTTTTTAAATAGATTTTAAATGTCAATAAAAATCAGTCCACCAGTATAGGGTTGTATAAATGTAAATTAAAAAAAATGATAAAACGAGTTGTTTTGTAATTAAACTAATGGTTTTAAAAAAAAGTCTAATAGTTTAGAGAACTAATTGAAAAACGTTTTAAATGTAAGCAAAAATAGATATTGCATTCTCTTCTTATCGTTAAGAACTAGATTGAATTGTCATGTAGAAAAAAATCAAAGAAATAAATTACAATCTATTTCTAACTTATCAAGCAATTAAAACTGAATTTAAAATTGTCCCCAAATACTATTATATTTTCAAACTGGAGTTTCAGTGAAACTTTTTCGTGAAAAGAAGAGAAAATAATCTTGCTCAATTTATAATTTGTACGAGTCTTATCAATTGAATTATTTTTATAGCGAAGTTAGAAAAAAATTATTTTGCTTCGACAGCAAAAGTATGTTTTTGCGAAAAATCAAATCTTATTCATATCGCAATCTTTTTATCCTGTTCTTAAAAATATTAATTTAGTTAGAAATGAAATAAAATAATCTATCTTCCAAATATTTATTTGGTAAGAAAGAGCGAAGTAAAAAAACAATAATAAGCGCTTATTATTATTAAATAAATAATAAGCGCTTATTATTGTTTAATAAATTTTATTTCGTTTATTTAATAAATATAATATAACTCAACTTTGTATATATACGAAAAAATTAAAAACAAAAGAATTTAGAAGAAAAGCCTTTTACAAAAATAGGAAGTTAAATTATAAACTACTTATTTCGTAACTAAGTAAACATAGTTGTATTCGTATTGTAATAAAAACAAAAAACAAAATTATAAATAAAAAATTACGATGTATCGTTAACATTTCGTATATAAACAAAACAGTGTATGATATGTTCTTACCTTAAACATAAAATAAAAAATATTCTAATGTACGTAACTTGAATGAGAAAATGTGTCTTTAATTCATCATAATCTAATGATAAATAAATAGGCAGATTTTTTTTTAAATTAAGGCGCGACCTGAACTTTTGGAACACCCCTCTAAAAATTTTTGTTTAATTTTTTCTTCTTCTTTCAATGAATTATTATCGATGCACACCAATCATCAGACTGTAAAAAAAAAATCCAAAAAGTTATTTATTTTTCGAGTTTTCAGGGGTGCTCAGTTTCCCGTATAAGTTTATCGTAAATTGAACCCCCTTATCGAACCGCTTAAAAGAAAATTTTATTTATTATTTATTTTCCTTCAATGGATTATTATCGATTACACATCAATCAATCAATTTTTAAAAATCTTGAAAGTTCTTATTTTTTGAGTTTTCAGGGGTCTGCTTCACCGTATAAGTTTATAGTAAATGAACCCCCATATCGAACTGCTCGAAAGGAAACTGGCGCAAATGTGTCAAAGTTAGGGTGGCCCAGAAAAAACAGAACCAAATTATTCATTTAGTTTCCCATTAAACTTACCTTAAACACCAACCCCAACACCAATCCCTAACCCTAACCCCAAATCCTACCCCCCTACTTTGAATTTAACAGTTTTATTACAAATTGTGGGTTCTGTTTTTTCTGTGTCACCTTAATTTTGACACCTTAGTGCAAATTCAAGCCCAACTGTTAAGATAGAGCGGTTTCGATTTGGGGGGTTCGATTTACTATAAACTTATACGGGAAATGAGCACCCGTGAAAACTCGAAAAATAAATAATTTTTAGAATTTTTTTTACAATTCTGATAGATTGGTGTTGTAAACGATAATCATCCATTGAAGAAAAAGAAAAGAAATTACAAAGAAAATTTTTTTTCAGCGGTCGATATGGGGATCGTGTTACGAATAAACTTATACGGGGAAATGAGCACCACTGAAAACTCGAAAAATTAAATTAATTTTTTAACTTTTTTTTTTTTTACAATCGGATAGATTGGTTTGCAATCATAATAATCCGTTGAAAAAATAATAATTAAAAACGAAAATTTTAGAGGGCGTGGGGTTCCAAAAGTTCAGGCTCGCCAAATTAAGTCACCACTTTTTCTCTCTTTCTTTTTTTTAGTCCGGTCATGGACCGGTACTTTAGCTAGATATAATATATATGTAAATGATACTTACTGATACAGGTATGATTGAATCTGTAGTAGTCACCCGGGTCATTCCCAGGTCACCCGGCCAGAACACTGACATTGAGCTGACCCGCCATTTGAAAGAGTTCCCCATCCCATAGGAACAGCTGCATTGTAACGAACCACTCAAATTTTGTACAGTTTGTGGCTACAAACCACCCATTGTTGTATTTGCATTCGTTCTACATTCTGAAAATTGATCGAAAATGTCATTAAATACGCAACTACAAAAATATATAATTGATATCACATTGCATTAGCTTATGAAATTAAATACGAATACAAAAAGTTGCACTTATTACTTTATTCGAATTGATTTCAATATTCAAATTATTTAATGAAATTGCTTGTAATAACATTTGCCAGAATCTATTATTAATACACTTGTTTTTTTTCCCAAACTTCCGGTCCGCCACGACACGAAGACACAAGGAACATTTTTTGAGCGTAGTTTAGACTGGTTTGAATTCAGATTTTTCCTTCTTCTACACTGGTTGCCTAAACAATGATAAAAATATTTTATACATAATTTACAAACCCTCCAACGAAAGAGGATGTGACATGAGTACTTTTTTAGCGGAGTTTAAACAGGTTTGAATTCAGATTTTTCTCTTCTACACTGGTTGCCTAAACCAATGAATAAAAATATTATATACATATTTACAACCCCTCCACACGAAAGAGGATGTGACATGAAGTATTTTTAAGCGGAGTTTAACCAGGTTTTGATTCAGATTTTTCCTTCTTCTACCACTGGTTGCCTAACCAAAATAAAAATATTGATATACATATTTAGAAACCCCTCCACACGAAGAGGATTTGACATGAGTATTTTTTAAGCGGAGTTTAACATGGTTTGAATTCAGTTTTTTCCTTCTTCTACCTGGTTGCCTAACCAAACAATAAAATATTGTATACATATTTAGAAACCCCTCCACACGAAGAGGGATTTGACATGAGTAATTTTTTAAAGCGGAGTTTACAGGTTTTTGAATTCAGATTTGTTCCTTCTACACTGGGTGCCTAACCAATGATAAAAATATTATATTACAATATTTGTAAACCCTCCAACGAAGAGGATTTGACATGAGTATTTTAACGCGAGTTTAAACAGGTTTTGAATTCAGATTTTCCTCTTCTACATGTTGCCTTATAAATAATAGATGCTTAGTTTTCTTCTTCTGTTTTACGCATAGATGGAAGGGCGAATTAATTTAAATTATTTTCACTCAGCTTATTTTTCAAAGGAACTGGAAAACAAAAAGGGGAAAACGAAGAATTGTAAGAAAGAAAAACAAAAGTCTTGCTATTATCTTACCTATGCATCTGCCTCGAAGACACATTGTCCCTTTGGTAACCTGGATGCAGACACATTCATACGACAGGGTGTATTTATGCAAATCTGTTTGGCAAATCGATGCGTTTCGCGCGCATTCATACAAAGTCTAAAAATAACAAAAAACAATAAAGAATTTCAAACTTTTCAGAAAGAAGGCGTGTGTGTTTGGGTTTGTTTGGTTTGTTTGGTTGTTTTAACGGCATATAAATCAAGTGGGTCATTTAATGCCGACAAAGTTTTGAAAAAAAATTAATGGATACAAATTTTTTTTTATAAAGACATTTTTCTATTTTCTGTTTTACGGCATATTAAATCAAGTGGGTCATTTAATGCCGACAAAGTTTTGAAAACAAATTTAATGGATACATAATTTTTTTTATAAAGACATTTTTCTATTTTTCTGTTTTACGGCATATAAATCAAGTGGGTCATTTAATGCCGACAAAGTTTTGAAAACAAAATTTAATGGATACAATTTTTTTTATAAAGACATTTTTCTATTTTTCTGTTTTACGGCATATTAAATCAAGTGGGTCATTTAAATGCCGACAAAGTTTTGAAAACAAAATTTAATGGATACATAATTTTTTTTATAAAGACATTTTTCTATTTTTCTGTTTTACGGCATATTTAATCAAGTGGGTCATTTAATGCCGACAAAGTTTTGAAAACAAAATTTAATGGATACATAATTTTTTTTATCAAGATATTTTCTATTTTCTGTTTTACGGCATATTAAATCAAGGTGGTCATTTAATGGCCGACAAAGTTTTGAAAACAAAATTAATGGATACATTAATTTTTTTTATAAAGACATTTTTCTATTTTTCTGTTTACAGCATATAAATAAGTGGGTCATTTAATGCCGACAAAGTTTTGAAAAACAAAATTAATGGATACATAATTTTTTTATAAAGACATTTTTCTATTTTTCTGTTTTACGCATATTAAATCAAGTGGGTCATTTAATGCGACAAAGTTTGAAAAACAAATTTAATGGATACATAATTTTTTTTATAAAGACTTTTCTATTTTTTCTGTTTTACGGCATATTTAAATCAAGTGGGTCATTTAATGCCGACAAAGTTTTTGAAAACAAAATTTAATGGATACATAATTTTTTTATAAAGACATTTTTCTATTTTTCTGTTTTACGGCATATTAAATCAGTGGGTCATTAATGCCGACAAAGTTTTGAAACAAAATTTAATGGATACATAATTTTTTTTATAAAGACATTTTTCTATTTTTTCTGTTTTACGGCATATTAAATCAAGTGGGTCATTTAATGGCGACAAAGTTTTGAAAACAAAATTTAATGGATACATAATTTTTTTTATAAAGACATTTTTCTATTTTTCTGTTTTACGGCATATAAATCAATGGGTCATTTAATGCCGACAAAGTTTTGAAAACAAAATTTAATGGATACATAATTTTTTTTTATAAAGACATTTTTCATATTTTCTGTTTTACGGCATATTAAATCAAGTGGGTCATTTAATGCCGACAAAGTTTTGAAAACAAAATTTAATGGATACATAATTTTTTTATACAAGACATTTTTCTATTTTTCTGTTTTACGGCATATTAAATCAAGTGGGTCATTAATGCCGACAAAGTTTTGAAAACAAATTTAATGGATACATAATTTTTTTATAAAGACATTTTTCTATTTTTCTGTTTTACGGCATATTAAATCAAGTGGGTCATTTAATGCGCGACAAAGTTTTGAAAACAAAATTTAATGGATACATAATTTTTTTTATAAAGACATTTTTCATTTTTCTGTTTTACGGCATATTAAATCAAGGTGGGGTCATTTAATGCCGACAAAGTTTTGAAAACAAAATTTTAATGGATACATAATTTTTTTATAAAGACATTTTTCTATTTTTCTGTTTTACGGCATATTAAATCAAGTGGGTCATTTAATGCGACAAAGTTTTGAAAACAAAATTTAATGGATACATAATTTTTTTTATAAAGACATTTTTCTATTTTTCTGTTTTACGGCATATTAAATCAAGTGGGTCATTTAATGCCGACAAAGTTTTGAAAACAAAATTTAATGGATACATAATTTTTTTATCAAGACATTTTTCTATTTTGTTTTACGGCATATTAAATCAAGTGGGTCATTTAATGCCGACAAAGTTTTGAAAACAAAATTTAATGGATACATAATTTTTTTATAAAGACATTTTTCTATTTTTCTGTTTTACGGCATATTAAATCAAGTGGGTCATTTAATGCCGACAAAGTTTTGAAAACAAAATTTAATGGATACATAATTTTTTTTATAAAGACATTTTTCTATTTTTCTGTTTTACGGCATATTAAATCAAGTGGGTCATTTAATGCCGACAAAGTTTTGAAAACAAAATTTAATGGATACATAATTTTTTTTATAAAGACATTTTTCTATTTTTCTGTTTTACGGCATATTAAATCAAGTGGGTCATTTAATGCCGACAAAGTTTTGAAAACAAAATTTAATGGATACATAATTTTTTTTATAAAGACATTTTTCTATTTTTCTGTTTTACGGCATATTAAATCAAGTGGGTCATTTAATGCCGACAAAGTTTTGAAAACAAAATTTAATGGATACATAATTTTTTTTATAAAGACATTTTTCTATTTTTCTGTTTTACGGCATATTAAATCAAGTGGGTCATTTAATGCCGACAAAGTTTTGAAAACAAAATTTAATGGATACATAATTTTTTTATAAAGACATTTTTCTATTTTTCTGTTTTACGGCATATTAAATCAAGTGGGTCATTTAATGCCGACAAAGTTTTGAAAACAAAATTTAATGGATACATAATTTTTTTATAAAGACATTTTTCTATTTTTCTGTTTTACGGCATATTAAATCAAGTGGGTCATTTAATGCCGACAAAGTTTTGAAAACAAAATTTAATGGATACATAATTTTTTTATAAAGACATTTTTCTATTTTTCTGTTTTACGGCATATTAAAATCAAGTGGGTCATTTAATGCCGACAAAGTTTTGAAAACAAAATTTAATGGATACATAATTTTTTTTATAAAGACATTTTTCTATTTTTCTGTTTTACGGCATATTAAATCAAGTGGGTCATTTAATGCCGACAAAGTTTTGAAAACAAAATTTAATGGATACATAATTTTTTTTATAAAGACATTTTTCTATTTTTCTGTTTTACGGCATATTAAATCAAGTGGGTCATTTAATGCCGACAAAGTTTTGAAAACAAAATTTAATGGATACATAATTTTTTTTATAAAGACATTTTTCTATTTTTCTGTTTTACGGCATATTAAATCAAGTGGGTCATTTAATGCCGACAAAGTTTTGAAAACAAAATTTAATGGATACATAATTTTTTTATCAAGACATTTTTCTATTTTTCTGTTTTACGCATATTAAATCAAGTGGGTCATTTAATGCCGACAAAGTTTTGAAAACAAAATTTAATGGATACATAATTTTTTTTATAAAGACATTTTTCTATTTTTCTGTTTTACGGCATATCAAATCAAGTGGGTCATTTAATGCCGACAAAGTTTTGAAAACAAAATTTAATGGATACATAATTTTTTTTTATAAAGACATTTTTCTATTTTTCTGTTTTACGGCATATTAAATCAAGTGGGTCATTTAATGCCGACAAAGTTTTGAAAACAAAATTTAATGGATACATAATTTTTTTTATAAAGACATTTTTCTATTTTTCTGTTTTACGGCATATCAAATCAAGTGGGTCATTTAATGCCGACAAAGTTTTGAAAACAAAATTTAATGGATACATAATTTTTTTTTATAAAGACATTTTTCTATTTTTCTGTTTTACGGCATATTAAATCAAGTGGGTCATTTAATGCCGACAAAGTTTTGAAAACAAAATTTAATGGATACATAATTTTTTTATAAAGACATTTTCTATTTTCTGTTTTACGGCATATTAAATCAAGTGGGTCATTTAATGCCACAAAGTTTTGAAAAAAAATTTAATGGATACATAATTTTTTTTATAGAGACATTTTTCTATTTTTTCTGTTTTACGGCATATTAAATCAAGTGGGTCATTTAATGCCAACAAAGTTTTGAAAAAAATTTAATGGATACATAATTTTTTATCAAGACATTTTTCTATTTTTCTGTTTTACGGCATATTAAATCAAGTGGGTCATTTAATGCCGACAAAGTTTTGAAAACAAAATTTTATGGATACATAATTTTTTATCAAGACATTTTTCTATTTTTCTGTTTTACGGCATATTAAATCAAGTGGGTCATTTAATGCCGACAAAGTTTTGAAAACAAAATTTAATGGATACACAATTTTTTATCAAGACATTTTTCTATTTTTCTGTTTTACGGCATATTAAATCAAGTGGTCATTTAATGCCGACAAAGTTTTGAAAACAAAATTTAATGGATACACAATTTTTTTATCAAGACATTTTTCTATTTTTCTGTTTTACGGCATATTAAATCAAGTGGGTCATTTAATGCCGACAAAGTTTTGAAAAAAATTTAATGGATACACAATTTTGTTATAAAGACATTTTTCTATTTTTCTGTTTTACGGCATATTAAATCAAGTGGGTCATTTAATGCCAACAAAGTTTTGAAAACAAAATTTAATGGATACATAATTTTTTTATAAAGACATTTTTCTATTTTTCTGTTTTACGGCATATTAAATCAAGTGGGTCATTTAATGCCGACAAAGTTTTGAAAAAAATTTAATGGATACACAATTTTTTTATCAAGACATTTTTCTATTTTTCTGTTTTACGGCATATTAAATCAAGTGGGTCATTTAATGCCGACAAAGTTTTGAAAAAATTTAATGGATACACAATTTTGTTATAAAGACATTTTTCTATTTTTCTGTTTTACGGCATATTAAATCAAGTGGGTCATTTAATGCCGACAAAGTTTGGAAAAAAAAATTTAATGGATACATAATTTTTTTATAAAGACATTTTTCTATTTTTCTGTTTTACGGCATATCAAATCAAGTGGGTCATTTAATGCGACAAAGTTTCGGTCTCTTTCGGTCTGTTATTCATGGGATCCAGACCTCTCCGCCCTTAACATATGCCTCTGATTGGCCAGCCACTCGATAACATTGCCTACATATCTAAATGGCCTTGTGTCAGCCTTAGTTGTAGTTTTCCATTGATTTGCCACAATTCAAGGTCAACCATTGTTTCATTTATTTAAGTTTTTGAAATTGTTGAATCTTATTTGTTAAATATTGCTTTATGTTGTCAAAATTTAAAATTCCGATCATATTGGTCAAATTCCATGATTTAAGGAATTTATGCCTAAGTGAAAATTCTTTGTTTAGATAAATTTATATTTTTAATATAAACATTATTATCATTATTATTATTTTCACTCCTTTTGAGTTTTTCACATCAGCATTAGCTGATGGTCTTTCACTGGAGTCTGAGTGACAGCAAGTCTCCTCAGGTCTCCAGGACTCTTCTGAGTATTCTGGCAGATTGCAGCAGTGCAGTGTTCTGAATGGTTTCAATCCTTCCTCTGATATCCAAACATTCCAGACCCTTTTCCTGTGATCTGCTGGCACTGCAAAATCCACCAGTTGACAAGTTCTTTCTTTTTTGTTAATCAACACTAGGTCTGGTCTTCTTGCTGGGATAAGGTGATCCGTTTTAATTTCAAAGTCCCAGAGAATTTATTGTTTTTTTTAGTAAATAATTAACAGATCGCCAATCAACCCATAACACTTTAATAGTGTTATAAAATGGACTCGGCAAGACGAGTTCAAATCCTGTTAAGGAAAGAGGAGGAATAGGGAGAGGAGAAGCTCTTAAAGTAGTTTCGACAAACGAGAAGCAACCCCCTTTGGTTTGAATTCAGAGTTTTTCTTTCTCTTAGACTAGTTGTTACACCAATTTTAAAGAGGCAAGTTAGCCCTATTATTTACCTATAGTTGGAGGGAGAATAGTTGGATTTGTACATATCCTAAGGGTATTAGATCTATAATAAGTGCAAACAGGCGTGTTCAGGATTTGAACTCGTCTCGCCATGTCCATTTCCTACGACAGTAACCATTGTACAATGTCACTCCAAACAAAGAGATAGAGATAGAGATAGATAGATAGATTGATTGATAGATAGATAGAGAGAGAGAGATAGAGAGAGGGAGAGAGAAAGATAGATAGAGAGAGAGAGGAGAGAGAGAGAAAGTTGGTTGGTTGGCTGGTTGGTAGATTTTACGGCATGACAACCCTTGTTTAGTTATTTCATGTCAAATACGTTTTTTTATTCATAATTGTCAGGTATTCAAAGCTTTTTCTTTTTAAAGTCAATTTTTTAAAACACATTTTTTAGACTCGTTTTTTTTAAATTTAACCCATAGATAGGACCCTAACTGGTACTGCTACTCCGGGATAGAATTGACCTGGTGATTAAGTAGCACTCCACGTTCCCTATAGCTCCACAATTGGAACTTCACCAACAAATAGAGTTTAACGTCATACTCAGGACATTAGTACCTTAACCGCTGCCGTATAGCACATATATGATTGGCGGCTTGCCATAAGGGCAATTGGGTTGGGACAATAATATATATATATATATATATATATATACCAACCCCTCTGCACGAGCAGGATGTGACACAAGGTCAATTTCTTAAGCGGAGTTCAACAGGTTTGAATTCAGAGTTTTTATTTCAATAATATAGGTGCTAGGGCTTGACGTGACCATCCCCTAGATTGGAGGAGGCATGTTCAAAGTCTCCTTTAGCCTAATTAAGGGTCTCAGTGGAGTGTTGCATGCCATTGACTGCTCTGACATCAGGCTTCTGTTACGTTCCATCAAATGATAGAACTTTTGAAATATCCTGAGAGACTTGTTGACGCCGGGAGAGGGGGGAGTCCCAGAACGTGACCCTAAAACTTCGCTTAGCCGGCCTAGCTAAGAAGAGGAAGGCACACGAAACGAACGACTGATACTACACTCGTTGCTTTACCCACGTACGCAAAACGTATCAGACAGATGACGTCACGATTTGGAGGAAGGGAAAGCGATCCCTATTGTCAGTTTACACAGTATATACCAGAGGGCCGGTCAGTGAACATCTCGTGGGGGAGGGAAGACGAAGAATGTCTCCCAAGAAGAAAGTTATCACAATTGAAAATGCCAGATAAAGAACTAATACCGGAATAATCATTAACACGGAAAACGAATCACCCATAAAACAAAGATAAGTGCAAAGTCCTTTCATTATGAACCTTTCTAAATTGATTTTGAAGAAGAAATTCCACCAAAATGACATTATAAACTCTAGCCTGTCGGCGTTCGTATTATGATTCCCAAAGACGATAAACTTGAATTAAATGTTGTGTTTTAAAATAATACTGTGTTGTATTGTTCTTTGCCAAGTTTTTTTGCATGTGCACCTTTCATTTTCTTTGGTATCTCTGATGGAAAGCGCTGTATAGCGTTGAACGATAGGCGTATGTAACACTTCCTTCCATAAGCATCACGGGTCGCCATCCAGGGTCAACATGTGGCCCTATTTGTGTTTTTTTGCCCCTCTTTAGAGGTGCAGTCGATATATTCTGAAGCCCCAGCCGACAGGGCTTCTCGAAAAGGAGTACTTCCATGAATAAGTGATAAAATAGTTCACTCCCTCTCCCTCCTCTTTCATTGAAGTTCGCAAATTTCATAAACCCACCCCACAGAAGAACCAACCGGTTTGTTTTCAGACATAAGCCCTAGAAACATTAGACAATATCATCATCATCATGTCGTGCAGGCAGCACGGATATCCATGACAATCTCACGCCAACCTTCCCTATTATTCATCGCCCAAGGGATTTCTTCTTCGCTGCAGCCAGCATCTTTACATAGCTGGTCGATGTAGGTCCTTGCTGGGCGGCCCACACTGGCATGTCCATGTGTTGGCTTCCACAGGAGAACATCACTTATGAGTTCATCCTTGCTTCTCCAGCAGTGCCCTGCATGCCTAGTCCGTCTCACTCGGATGGTCTGTGAGATAGGGGGCAGGTGACCATACAGCTGCTCCCTTGTGGGATGCTGTTTCCACGACTTGTTCAGAACTGCTCGCAGCATTCTTGTGCAGCTCCCATCTAGCTTATTCTCGAGGCGCCTCGTTAGGGTCCAGGTAGTGCAGCCATACAGCAGTACTGATATGACTACAGCCTGGAACGGTTACCGATAAATTTATATTGTCTTCTCAATTTTCTCAAGATTAAAAAAAAGTTCAATTTCCACAGGTATTAATAACATCTTTCTAAACTTATATATTCCAGGAAAAATAATAAATACATATACTAGAAAAATATGCACCCTATTGAATTATATATGAAATTATATATAAGATTTCTTTTAATAGGTTTGAGAATAATAATAATAATAATAATAATAATAATAATAATAATATCAGAAATCAATAACACCAAGTAATTATTCATTAAACACAATTGTTAAAATCAGTATGCAAATTATTCAAACTCTATAGTAAGTAAGTAAAGTCGTCGGGGCGGCCTAAAGTCGGTATCAGCCAGTCAGCGAGGGAGTCTATCCCCTTTTCAATAGTGCTAGACCAAGGAGATTATTTTGGCGTCTGAGGTGGAGCGCCACACCTACCATATATACTATGTGAAAATTTATTTCTTAATGAAATATAACCCACATTGCATTAATTTAAACACATTAATAATATGAGCTGTTTTGAGACTTTGTTAATAAATAAGATGCTAATTAAGATTAAATAATGATTATTTGATAACCATTGGGAACATAATGTAAATAGCTAAGGGAATTGTGAAATTGGTGTTGACATAGTTTCGGTTACAGACTGACGGACAAAATCTCCATTAAAAGATTTTTTTTTCAAAAGAACAATCAGTTTTTGCTCCCTTTTTATAAGCCCTAGAAACATTAGACAATATAATCCTAGATATTATGTCAAGTCACATTGAAAGAACCGGTTACGATAAATCACCGACGTTAAGCAGCGATGAGTCTGTTCAAAACTTAATTGAAGGACCACTTAAGCAACTGAAGGTACTGTAAGAAACCCAGGAGCCTTTGTTTATCAGAATGACTTGATTAGGCATTAAATGACCTGAATAGGGTTGATATGCCGTTAAACAAACAAACAAACCCAACCAAAGCGACCAACCCTAGATAAGGGACCCTAGAATCTACCAAAAAAATGTATTCAGTTTCCATTTTCTTTTTTGTCCAAATTGAAAATAAAAACGCTGGGGTTTAAGTTGGAAAACCACTGAGAATAAGAGATATTTTGGGGAAATGCTATAAATCTTATTATAATGGAGATTGTGTGTATTTCTGTCTGTAACCGAAACTATATTCCTACTCAAGTCACAATTCTCTTAGTTATTGACATCACATTCTCCATGATTTTATTTTTATCTATTGTCTTACATTATTAATACTGTTAACTATGTCTACATACTAACAACATGCAATTATATTTATATATACAACAAAATAGCAGTTTACAATGTGAACGGGAAGGCTAATTTGCATATTAATATTAAAAAATCGAATTTAATAAATATGTGCTTAGTATTATTGATTTCTAACTGTTTGGTTTTATTTTAATGAATATAAGCAAAAATCTCTTCAATAAATGAAATCCATTAACAAGATAAAATAACTGTTATTTTATTCTTTACTTCCTCTTATAACTAAATACTTAAATTAGAAAAAATAACAATGAAAGACGAGAGTGATGGAAGAGTAAGTTTTAGTTGTTCCATTTTTTTCAAATCTTTTATTATACTCCCTCTGTTTCAAATCTTTTTATCTGTATTCTTATTTAGTTTCATTAGCCTTTCTAATTTAATACAATATTTTATTACATTAGAACTTAAATACTTGCACCCGGAGGGTGCATATATTTGCTAGTATATATAATATTATATCTTATTATAATGGAGATTGTGTGTTTATCTGTCTGTAACCGAAACTATATTCCTACTCAAGTCACAATTCTCTTAGTTATTGACATCACATTCTCCATGATTTTATTTTTATCTAAACCTCAATTATTAATAAAATTGTCTTACATTATTAATACTGTTAACTATGTCTACATACTGATAACATGCAATTATATTTATATATACAACAAAATAGCGGTTTACAGTGTAAACCGGAAAGCTAATTTGCATATTAATATTAAAAATGTGATTTTAATAAATATGTGCTTAGTATTATTGATTTCTAACTGTTTTTTTATTTTAATGAATATAAGCAAAAATCTCTTCAATGAATCTTAAATGAAATCCATTAAGAAGATAAAAATAACTGTCATTTATTCTTTACTTCCTCTTATAACTAAATACTTAAATTAGAAAAAATAACAATGAAAGACGAGAGTGATGGAAGTAAGTTTCAGTTGTTCCATTTTTTTATTATACCCCCTCTGTTTCAAATATTTTATTATACTCCCTCTGTTTCAAATCTTTTTTCTGTATTCTTATTTCATAATTTCTAATTTAATACAATATTTTATTACATTAAAACTTAAATACTTGCACCCGGAGGGTGCATATATTTGCTAGTATATATAATAATATTATATCTCTTATTATAATGGAGATTATGTGTTTGTTTGTCTGTAACCGAAACTATATCACTGCTCAAGTCACTATCCATTTTGTTATTATACATCACATTCTCCATGAATCATTTTTATTCAAGCCTCAATTATTAATAAAATTGTTTTTCATTATTAATACTGCTGGCCATATCTACGTACTAATAACATGCAATTGTATTTATATATACAACAAAATAGCAGTTTACAGTGTGAACGGCAAGCCTAATTTGCATATTGATATTTAAAATTTGATTTTAATAAATATGTGCTTAATATTATTGATTTCTAATTATTTGATTTTATCTTAATGAATATGAGCAAAAATCTTGGAGATAAATCTTAAAAGAAATCAATTAACAAAAAGAAATAACTGTAATTTATTCTTTACTTCCTGATTTAACTAAATAGTTAAATTAGAAAAATTTAGCAAGGAAAGACTGAGGTGATGGAAGAGGAAGCTACAGCTGTTATATTTTTCGATTATACCCCTCTCTGTTTCAAATCCTTTTATCTGCATTCTTATTTAGTTTCGTTAAACTTTCTAATTTAATATAATATTTTATGACATTAATACTTGCACCCGGAGGGTGCATATGTTTGCTAGTATATATAATAATAATAATATATATAATAATATGCTATAATTATATATAAATGCTAGATATTGCATCACGCCACTCCAACTACAGAAGAGATATATAGATAGATAGATATAGAGATAGAGAGAGAGGGGGTAGAGATAGGGATAGAGAGAGAGAAAGAGAGAGAGAGGGGGGATAGAGATAGTTAGAGAGAGAGATAGAGAGATAGATAGAGAGAGGGAGAGAGAGAGAAAGCGAGAGAAAGAGAAGAGCGGCGCACGCGCGCCGAGAGAGAGAGAGAGAGAGAGAGAGAGAGAGAGAGAGAGAGAGAGAGAGAGAGAGAGAGAGAGAGAGAGAGAGTGAGACTTACCTTCGCATATAGGAGTCGGATCAACACCACATAAGAATGGATTCTTTCCTTTTATTTGATAGCCATTAGCACAGGTAATATTTATAGTGTCACCTTTATAAAGGGTAACATTGTGTGGTGTTATTCCAAAAGAATTTCTTGGCATGTAAAAATCTTGGCAAGGAATTTCTGAAAAAGAAGAAAAATAATTTTTTTTTTAAAGTAAGAACAATAATAGATAACTAGCGGGATGTGTAGCTATGCCAGTGTCAGTGCTACTGTACGGTTCCACTACTTGGACTCGAACGAAGTGCTTACGGAAAAAAAAATTTTTTGGAACTACACAAGGTTTATGCATGCTGTATTGAAAAAACATTTGAAAGATCCCATAAGAAAGCAGCTGTACGGGCACTATGTATAATAAGGCAACAGAAAATAGCAGGACTTTGATTCTGTTTAAAATATTAAAAGTCGATCTAGAACTAGGAAGAATCTTAATTGGGAAAAAAAAAGTCAGCGACATTGGGAGGCGGGAAAATAGCCAATCAGGTTCGGACACGTTTTAGAATTTTCTAGAAAAAGTCGTAATTGAGATACGTAATCTCAAGCCATGACATTTGGAGTCAGAGTAAGTGTTGTGAGGTTTTAAGGGGTCAAAATAAGAACAAACAACGAGTAACGAAAAGTAGAAAAATGTATTAACAGAAAGTAGACAAATACAATAGAGAGATGTGGAAATTACGTCCGACGAACAGAGTTATTGGCACTCGCATTGGCTTGCTTAAGCCACAATTATCCGTGTTTATTTATAGTAAGCTGTTGGCGCATTCCATTGGTCTTATAGGGTGTGTCACCTATAACAGTAAGTCAATGAGGGTGGGAGTTATCGAGGGGATGGGGTCGAGGCCACGACAGTGAAGGTCAGTTAGTGCGAGACAGTTGGATTCGGGGTTAACACGGTGAAACATGGACAGACGGAGTTACCATATTTGACAGCATATAGGATGCACTTTTTTCTCCAAAATTTTGGCTAAAAAAATTGCCCTGCGTCTTATACATCCTAGGTGAATTTTGAGACCTCCCGTAGAAGGTTTTATTATTATTATTATTATTATTATTATTATTATTATTATTATTATTATTATTATTATTTCCTGCTATAGAGATGTCTTGTGTATGCTTATTACTTGTCTGTACTGCCAAATTACTTTTATACAGCTATGTTTCTGCTTGTACAAGGCACAGCTAGACTTTTTCAACAATATGTGTTTAAGTACACAATATTTTTTTTTATCTTGAATCTGACCTGCTGAAATGGGGTGCCTCTAATATAGCCGTGCGTCTTATATGCCGTCAAATATAGTAAGTCATACATAGACATAACTGACAACGAAACACACACACACACACACACTCTCTCTCTCTCTCTCTCTCTCTCTATATATATATATATATATATATATATATATATATAAATTTGCGTATATCTCATTTTGACTTTCCTCTCCGAGGAGTGAATGAGCTCTGATGATGATTCGAAATATTGATCTATCTATGAAAAATTAGAAAATGAATTCTTCTGAAAAGGGATTCCGGAGTCCATTAGATTTTGTCTCTTAGAAAAGACTTATGAATGAAACAAAACGTAAGACCGGAATCAAGTGACCAGCTGTGTGAATGAAAGCCTTCACCACCTAGAACCCAAACAGTAGTAGCTTGACCGACTCAAAGCAAGTTTGGTTTGGTTTGGTTTGGTTTACAGCATATCAACCTCAACGGGTCATTTAATGCCAACAAAGTTTTGAAATAAATTCATTCTTAATGGATAATACAATTTTGTTTATCAACTCCTGTTTTTCTATTTAATCCATAGATGGGACCCTAACAGGTACTACCACTCTGGGTCAGTGTGGACCCGGGAGCAATGGTGATGAAGGGGTGCTCCACATTCCCCAAACCTCCAAAACTGGAACCTCACCATCAGATAAAGTTTAACGTCATTCCCAGGACATGTAGACCCTCAGTCACCGCCTTCTAGCATCCATGTGATAAAAAGGGGTTGGGGCAATAATATAGGTGCTAGGGCTTGACGTGACCAACCGATTGATCGGAGGGGGCTCTCTGACGTCTAACCCAAAATAGGGCCAAAGTGGAGTGTTGCATGTCATGAATTGCTCATCCACCTGGGTTCTATCCTTAAGCATCACGGGTCGCACCCACGGCCAACAGGTGGCCCCATTGGGGAGTCTTACCCCTCTGCAGCGGTGCAGTCGGTGCATTCTAATGGCTGAAAGCAAGAGAAATATTTATTTTTTTACACAAGCAAATTGAAACACATGCTTTGAGAACCCCCACCACTCCTCAGTGCTATATTCTATCACTGGCCGTTCCCTAAAAGCAAAAGAGGAAGCTCACAACCCCGGACTCTGCTGCTCCTAGATAGCCTTTATAACTGTAGAGGGCACGCGTAAACAAACCCGTTGCGTCTCGTTACGAACACTGTATACGTTTTCGTTGTGCACACGTGGAGTGCACCAGTATTTTTATATCCCTTCTTGGTGCCGTCTTCTTCTATAGTACACCACGTTATAATATATATGAGGGACAGCCCCAATAGAAGTAGTGACTGGACCGCAATAAAAAAAAAATCTCATTTAATGGTATTTACCCAACCAGTTTCGCCACTGTTAGGATGTTACACAAGAACGCCAATATGGGGTATCCAGTAAAGATCGAACTCTTATTCAGTAGCAATGAGTCTGAGATTCTAGCCTGCTAAAAATTACACCACAGGTAGGATGTGAAACACCGTCGCAAGTATGGGGCATCGAGTGAGTATCGAACTCGCTATTTAGTAGTAATAGATCCTTGAGACTACTTTTGCTGAGCATTACACCATGTTGGGAAGCACCCCTAAAAGTTAGAAACGTAGTCAGGAGTTTTAATTGCTTTTTGATTGGACAATTTAAAATCACTTAGGGAAAATGTAAAATAAAAACAGTCAAAATAGATTTAAATAAACCAATTCAAAGTCAGCAAAGTATATTCAGTTATAATGAGATACTAATTGAAGATGGTAAAGTTATCAAAGATCAGTAGAGTAATGTGAACACTCAGTAAACAAAGAAAAAACATAAAATTCCATGAGAGTATCTTGGTAACTTTCCAGTCCTCTTTTAAGCGAGATTGAATTTTTTTTTACTTACTAGTGCAATTGGGGTTTCCTTGCCACATCCCGTTCCAGCATATTACGATGGGGTAACCAATCAGTTGTTGATGGTGGTGGCAAACCGCTCGGTAGGCGTTGTCTTCTTTGACCCAAATTTTATTTTGGGGTGGTGAGCATTTTTTCACTGTCGAAATAATTAAAAAAAGATTCAATACAAAACAATTAAATAATTTAAGAAATTTATTTTTATTCAAATAAATAAAATTGTTTATTCAAGTGTTTGAGAGGTTTTATTCAGGGAACATTTAATTTATAATACGCGGAAAAATTAGCAAGTTTGGTGCCAGACATGAAACGGTTAATCATAATAAGTGAACGCAGCAAACTGGCACGAAAGGAATACTAAACTAGGTACGACTGGGTAGACAAGGTGATACACTGGTAACATTTGAAATGCACACAAATGGTATATACACAAACCAGAATCTGTCCCAGGAAATGTGACCGATAAAATTCTATGGAAACCAATCATCCAATCACAGCCAGAAGATCACACCTAGTTCAGATTTTTTAAAATCATGCATAATACAAACCTGAAATGTCTTTATTTTATGAAATTTCATGCGAAGCCAGTGATAATTTTGTAGACAGTTGTAATGTGTTCCCCAAGTCGTTGCATTCGGTGTTATTTTAATAGTTTATTTTTCGAAATGTCTTTGTTCACCTCATACAAAACTTTCGTATTGAATTGAAATGAGAACTTAAAATATTTATCTTTGATAAACGAGAACAAAAATGTAAAGCAATGTAACTTTTTAACTTTACATGCATACAACATGCGGGGGTTTATTATACAAGTCAATGCCTTCATAAAAAATAGTATGTGTCAATTGATCTTACATACACACTCACACACACACACCACACACACACACACACATATATATATGCATCATTTATATATATATATATATATATATATATATATATATATATATATATATAATGTATAACGTGAGGTTCAGTTTATCATATTAAATACGTCGTAGGAAATAATCTCCGGTTCAGATTGTGGACAAGTCTATCTGCATCTCACATAGCATTAATACCTCGGGAAAATATGAATCGTAATAATCTCCCCCCAGCTATGGGTAAATAGTAGAATGAACAAGCTCCATCCAGACCAAATTTCAAAAGAAGGAACATTTTTGAAAGGGCACTAAAACAGAACCACCTCTCTCACAATTTTATTTGGTATCATCTATATCCTCCGTATTTCCACAAGGCATATCCTTGCTCATGCACAAAAAATAAATAAAAGGATTATTTAAAATCCTTAAGAGATTCCAATGTAAGATAATTAATAAATAAATTATATACGAAGCTAAGGAAGCGCGTGGTGTAATGGTTAAAGTCATGGGAAATGGACTCGTCGCCCCGAGTTCAAATCCTGGACATGGAAGTTGCATTTCACTTAGCGCTAATACCCTTGGAAAAGGTATGAATCCTACTCTTCCTCCAACTATGGGTAAATAGTGGGGCAGTCTGGGCTCTTTAACCTTGGTTAGGCAACCGGTCTAGGAGAAGGAAAACTCTGAATTCAAATCTGTTAAACTTCGCTTTATAAATTGACCTTGTGTCGCATCCTGCTTGTGCGGAGGAGTTGGTAAATATATATATACGAAGCTATATTTACCCTTTCTATGAGAAAGAAAACTCTAAAAACTGTTATTTCGCTATTATAAATTTATTTCGGCCGATACCTCTATAAATGAGTACAGTCTCGCCAGTTATCCATTACCAGATGTTAGTAAAATATACTAAAATGGAATATATATATATATATATATATATATATATGAGGTATAGAAATAGAAAAAACAATATTGTATATTATGCTGACGGACGTCTGTTTCAATTTATGGGGTTAATAAAGAGTAATTCAATTGAAATCATTTTTAAATTAAAATGAAGACAATTGTAAAAAGCAACTTTATAAACACTGGTCTTCATCAAAGCAAATATTTTTGTTGAGTGAAAAAAGGAGGAAATTTAACCCTTTGACATGAGAGGTTCAAATAACGCTCAATTTCATGACTTTTAAAAATTTGTATAAAAAAACGTATTTTGGTTTAGAATAATGGAAATTTTATTTTAAAACCTAATATATATATATATATATAATATATATATATATATATATATATATATATATATATATCATCATCATCATCATGTCACGCTTTCAGCGCGGATACCCATGACAATCTTTCTCCATCCGTCCCTATCACTCATCATTCTCGGGAGGTCCTCTATGCAGCATCCTGCATCCGCACAGAGCTGATCAACGTACGTTTTTGCTGCTCGGCCCACACTGGCTAGTCCATGTGCTGGCTTCCACAGGAGGACGTCGCTTATGAGTTCGCCCTTGCTTCTCCAGCAGTGTCCCGCGTGTCTTGTCCGTCTCACTCGGATGATATATATATATATATATATATATATATATATATATATATATATATGGCGGGTGTCATGAACTTGTCAAATTTATGAATAAATTTAACAAATCAAGAATAGTTTATTAACACACGTTCTGTCGGTAATCTAAATTAAATTAAGTGAAATGGGGTTATTGCTCTTTTGGTATGCAGTTCGTTCGAACAAAAAAGGCGAACGAGAGTTGTCACCCTTTGTTCATTTGAAAAAAAAAGCGAACAAAAGTTGCCGCCCTTAGATTTGAGACGTAAACAGAGCTCGGGGAAATTGAATTAGAGCAGACGGTGGTAAAAAGCAACCATAGTTAATCGGGTGAAAAGTTTAGGGACGTCTGGTTTTATGAGGAGATGAGAAGAAAAGTTAATTAGTTAAGAATCGGAATGTTGGAGTAAAAAAGAAGAGTTTATTTAAAAAAAAGAACAAATAAAATATTGAAATAAAGAATAAAACGGAACATTTTGTTATTTGGGGGAAAAACGGATTGGATAGAACAAAGAAGAAGAAAAAACAAGGAACTAAAGAGAATGAAAAAAAAAAAAAGAAAGGAGTTTAAGAAAACGGAACAAAGGAAAGGATTGCTGAACGTGTAAAAAGTAATAAGAAATGTTTACAGAAGCTTATATCTTTACCGGACTAAAAGTACAAAAAAGTAAAAGAAGAGAAAGGTATTTATTGTACTTGTGAACATTTCTGTTTATGAACTTTTATATTTATGAGTTTATCATTTGCTTAAACAAAAAGAAAACATTCCATATTTTTCCCCTGGGAATACTTTTCCTCGGAGAGTAAATTGCCTTAGCTTCTCTAGAACACACCACTTGATGAAGGAGTTTGAATAGATCGACAGACAATTCGTGACAGCGTGTGCAAAAAACATGTGAAAAAGAAAAGAAATAAAATTAAGAATCCTACTAACCAATACATTTTGGGATCGGTTCCCATATCCCTTTCTCTGAACAATAAATCGTATTTGCTGTGGCGTTGTCGTAATTCTCTAGACATTCATAAGTTGCATTATGACCACTGTAAAATCCGGACACGTTCTTCCAAACTCCGTGGACCAAATGTGGCACTGGACCACAATACGTATCTGAAATAAAGTTCAAAATAATGCGAAAAGTGAACAATATTTTATGAATATACAACAGCGATAATCTATCTCTCCTTCTATCTCTCTCTCTCTCTCTCTCTCTCTCTATATATATATATATATATATATATATATATATATATAATATATATAATATATTTGGGAGAATAAGTGCTTAATTGAAGTCGTACCTAATTTTGAAAATCAATTGATTAATAATTAATTAATTAGGCGGGAATGCCTATTAAATGTAAGGCTAAACAAATCGAGAAAAATCAATCTCTTTATGTATATTTCGGCCTATTAGGCCTCATCAGCAGAGCTATAGATAGGAAGACCGCCCTGTGCGTGATTCGAAACCGGACAGTCAAGCTGACAGGCCAGTGTCATAACCCCTACACCAAACGGACTTCTTAGATTTTACGACTTGTTTAGAGTAGGTTAATATTCCTCTTCTAGTGACTTTTATTACACGACGATATGATAGGAATGTAAACACGGTGTGTTTCGATATGGCTTTTTGCCGACAATTTTTGGGAGAATAAGTGCTTAATTGAAGTATTACCTAATTTTGAAAATCAATTGATTAATAATTAATTAATTAGGCGGGAATGCCTATTAAATGTAAGGCTAAACAAATCGAGAAAAATCAATCTCTGTATGTACATTTCGGCCTATAGCTCTGCTGATGAGGCCTAATAGGCCGAAATGTACATACACAGATTGATTTTTCTCGATTTGTTTAGCCTTACATTTAATAGGCATTCCCGCCTAATTAATTAATTATTAATCAATTGATTTTCAAAATATATATATATATATATGAGGAAAAATGAGTAAAGAAAAGAATGTAGATGGATAAAATGAATTTAATCGATATCACATGAATCGATATCACTTACACATGTGTATCGGTCAGTTTATGTGTGTGAAAATATTTCGCACACATAGAAGAATTGACCTTCATCAGAGTGAACATTTATTTTGAATGAAAAAAATTCGTTGGGAAAAAACAAGAGAGATTTTTGGAAATATTCGAAAATCGAATTTTTTTAAAAATTTGGAACGCTGAAATAGAATGTTGAGATAAACCGTTATGATTTGGATATTTGGTATTTTTAGGGTTATGGTACAAAATAGTTTTTTATTACAAAAAATAAATAAATAAAATAAAAAAATAAAGTGTTATTATTTATCATTAACATGTTGAACATTTTTCTCGGAGCTTAGTTTATTTTTTGAAAAAAATCGGTGATATATATATATATATATATATATATATATATATATATATATATATATACTATTGGTTTTTTAAAATCTCAACCGTTTGACACTTGTCTGAGGATTGCGTAAGCATGAAACTGAGAGTTACAAGATTAATATCCATAATATAATATATTATAATAATATATTGATTGTAAATCTGCTCTGCTATATTAGCATTGAACACCTTTATATGCCAATACTTTTCTCTTCATTCTCTATTCATTATATATATATATATATATATATATATATATATATATATATATATTGTTTACGCTTTACATTTAAACCGATATGCACGCCTAATTCATTTAGTTATAATTAATTAATTAACAAATTAGGTATAACTTTAATTAAGCACATAATCTCCCACAAATTGTCGGCATTCGCCATTTTCAAACACACTGTTTGACTATTCATATATATATATATATATATATATATTATATATATATATATATATATATATATATATATATATATATATATATATATATATATATATATATATATATATATTATATATATATTATATTTATTATATATATATATATATATATATATATATATATATATATATATATATATATATATATATATATATATATATATATATAGGGCAGTTGTATGTATGTATGTATTTCCGGAGGAAAATAACGAAAATAAAACAATTAACGACAAAGTAAATATATATACACATTCTCTATCATCAGATCTTGCTTTTTGAACCAAAAATAATGAAGATTTCATTTATATTCGTGAAGATAATTGATGAAGTAAAATTTAAATAGTAACAGCATAAATTTTTTGTTTGCATTTAATATTTATAAAAGGAAACATTATTCTTTCTTTTCAAAGTGTCTTTTATACATAAAGATTTTAATAGGGCACACGGTGAGGATCCAACTTCTGATTTAGAAATGATGGATCCAGGAGACTAATGTGTCTGCAATCCCACTACCCAGGCGATGGCTAGTTAGTAAAGCATAAATGCAATATGAAGAATGTTGATAGGTGTTTTGGCTTTACGGCATGTCACCCTTTGTGGGGTTACTTACTCCCGAAGCCAGTCCTTTTTATTTGTCAAGCAACCATATGGTTTTGAATAGCTATTTAATAATAATAATTATAAATAATAACATTATAATGGAATTTCGATGTCTATCTGTCTGTAACCGAAACTATGTCATTGCTTACGTAACAGTACGCCCAGGAATTGTGTAAGTTTATCAATGAGTATTTAACCTATAGTCAAAATCATTAACACATGAAATAAATCTTATTTATCAACTATGTGTCTATGAATATCTGAGTTAGATTTTCCCCAAAACAGCCCATGTTGTTAGTGCGTTCAGAATCCTGCAATGTGTCTTATATATCACTAAGCAATAACGGCTTACATAATATATGGTGTGTTTAATTTGCATACTGGTTTTAACAAAATCGGACTTAATAGATATTTACTAAGTGTTATTGATCTGTAATATTGTTTTATCCTTAATGCATAGATACATGTATAATAGACTTACTAGCAGTGAGTGGCCAGTGTTAAGGGCCGAAGCCCCAACAAAAAGAGACCTGTCTAACACATTGTTATAGAAAAAGAGTGAGAAGTTCAAATCATTAGAGGCCCCTAAACCAGCGAAACTAAACTTGCAAATATGAAGCCACAGGGCGTTTAAAATCCTGCAATGTGTTTATATATCACGAAATAAATTGCATAATATATGGTGTGATTAATTTGCATACTGGTTTAAAAAAGACGGGTTTTATAAATAATTATTTGTTTATTGATCTCTATATTATTGTTTATTCTTTAATATCATTTATTTATTCTCCAATGAATTAAAATCAATCTATGAATGATTTATATAGAAACCAATTAAAATATGAATCATTTTATAATTTTGACCAAACTACCTCTTATTATTAGTGGGTTTCCTACGTAAACCCCAGCGTTTTTATTTTCAATTCAGAGAAAAAAGAAAAGGGAAACTGTTGTAAACATGATCATACAGTATTCAGTATACTACTGTACATTGAAACTACATGTGCGCCAGTCATAAAGTAACTCGCAACTGAGTGCTAAAACCTCGAGGTAGACGGTTTGTGTAATCCTTGCAGTCTAATCTTTTTATATGCGTTCCTATTTAATTTGTTAGTATTTCTAATTTAATATATTTCATTGTATCAAAACTTACATACTTACGCCATGGTGGTACCCATTCATGCTAGCAATAATAATAATAATAATAATAATAATAATAATAATAATAAGTGTGATTAACAAAAAAGAAAGAACTTGTCAACTGGTGGATTTTGCAGTGCCAGCAGATCACAGGGTGAAGCTAAAGGAAAATGAAAAAATTGACAAATATCTGGACCTTGCCAAAGAACTGAAAAAGTTATGGAATATGAAAGTGAAAGTTATACCAATTGTAGTTGGTGCACTTGGAACAGTCCCAAAAGGATTAGAAAAGGGCTTGAAAAGTTTGGATATCAGAGGAAGGATTGAAACCATTCAGAACACTGCACTGCTGCAATCTGCCAGAATACTCAGAAGAGTCCTGGAGACCTGAGGAGACTTGCTGTCACTCAGACTCCAGTGAAAGGCCATCAGCTAAGGCTGATGTGAAAAACTCAAAAGGAGCAAATAATAATAAATTGCTGCACAAGACAATAGCATAAAAACAAATTATATCAAAGCGAAAATAGATAAGACACAACAGATCAGTAAATTTAGGGTGAGTAAAAACAGAGATTAGACGATCAAGCATCTATTAAGCGAGTGTAGCAAACAAGCACAGCGAGAATACAAGGTGAGGCACGACGGGAATAGTGCTATAAATTAACAATATTTGCTTATATATATTTACCAACCCCTCCGCACGAGCAGGATGCGACACAAGGTCAATTTCTTAAGCGGAGTTCAACAGGTTTGAATTCAGAGTTTTCCTTCTCTAGACCGGTTGCCTAACCAAGGTTAAAGAGCCCAGTCTGCCCTGGTATTTATCCATAGCTGGAGGGAGAGTCGGATTCATACCTTTCCCAAAGGGTATTAGCGCTAAGAGAAATGCAATTACCTCAGACAGGATTTGAACTCGGGGCCACGAGTCCATTTACCAATATTTGCTTATAAAGATACAACGATAAGAAAGGAAAATATTAGTTGAAGAATTTTGTTTGGTGTCTTGGCTTTACGGTATGTCACCTTTATTGGGTTACTTAGTCCCGATATTAGGCCATTATTTTTTGTAAAGCATTTTTTTGTCGGAATAGAGTGATGATATTTGATAGTAGAAATATTTTGTTGTATAGGAGAGGCTTGAATCTTCGTTGCTGAATGCAGTTACAATAAGTCTGGAAACCAACTTGGGAAAAACAGCCATTTAGAGTTTTTAGTAAGGATACAAGGCCACAAGAAAATAAGAATCTCATAAAATACTCATGAGATTCTCCCCAAAAATCTGCCATGAGCAAGAGCCCATGTTTCACTCTCGACACATAATTCCAAACTCACTCAACATTCTCACCTCTCACTCCTCCTCTCTCCCACTTCCTCATGTCTCACAGCTCGTCCAATAGAAACAATGCTATCTGGCATTATGATGTTTCATCCTTAAATTTTTCCATTCTTATTTAACACATCATTTTGCTAAAAACTTTTCCATTTTAATTTACACATTAGTATTACACTCATGGGCCCCCACCCCCATTTCAAGTAACTATTTAATAATAATGAAAACCTAAATAGAGAAACTGATTCTCGTAATTGCGACTCAAAACTAAGTCATAAGAACAAACTATATCAAAGCAAATTTAGATTAAGACACAGCAGAATAGCAAATGTGCGTGAAGTTGGAGATGAGACGATCAACAATTAAGCAAAAGCTGCAAACTAATAAAACGACGATACAAGGCAAGGGACGACTGGCTTGAATGGGTGATCCACTGGGAATTGTGCAAGAAACTGAATTTGAACATACAACGAAATGAGTTATGCATAAACCAAGGATATATCCTTGGGAATTAAACGCACAAAATTCTCTGGTACTTTGAGATAAAGATGGATCACCTTATACTAGCCAGAAGACCAGACCTAGTATTGATTAACAAGAAAAGGATGACTTACCAACTAGTAGATTTGCAGTCCATGCAGATCACAGGGTGGAGATGAAAGAGAACGAAAATATAGAAAAATACCTGGACCTTGCTAAAGAACTGAAAAAGAAAAACTGTGGAATGTGATGGTGAAAGTGATACCAATTGGTGTTGGTGCATTTTGGACGGTTTCCAAAAGTTTACAAAGCAGACTAGAAGAACTGGAAATCAGAGGAACAATAAAGACCATCCAGACAACAGCATTGTTGAAATCGGCAAGAATACTCAGAAGAGTCCTGGAGACGTGAAGAGACTTGTTGGCACTCAGACTTCAGAGAAAGGCCATCAGCTTACACTGGCGTGAAAACTCATAAGAACAATAATTAAACGAGCATATATATATATATATATATATATATATATATATATATATATATATATTAAGAAAGAATGAAAAAACACAGGTTTAAATGAGTTAAGTGGTGAGTTTATTGGCCGACGCTGCAGTGTTCCGATCTATTAATTAGATCATCTTCAGGGCATTGTTGGTATATGGAAGGTATTAAGAAATTTTTATCACAGAATAACGAGAAAAGCGAGTGGTAGTCCTTGTTATTCAGTCTGTTTAAAATTGAGGTTTGAAAAAAGGAGACGGTTTGAAATATGGCGTCAAATATTCTCTTTTACGGTGTGAGTATGGGACTCTGTAAGTGTGTGTATCGAAAAGAAAGCATAGTGCATTTTTCAGGTGTGTGGTTGCGCGTGTGTGTATAAATCTTTTGCGATAAAGGACAGCGAAACAAACCTCAAGTGTGTGTGTGTGTGTGTGTGTGTGTATGTTTGTGTGTGTGTGAGCACAATGCTTTCTTTATATAGATTAATCGATCGAAACACTGCAGCGTCGGCCAATAAACTCACCACTTAACTCATTTAAACCTGTGTTTTTTCATTCTTTCTTAATATACTACGTACCGTCGGATTCACTTCCTTTTCTTCACACACACACACACAGACACAGACACACACACACACACACACACATATATATATATATATATATATATACATAATACTGCATATTATTTGAAAAGCATAGATAATACTCTCTGATCCTGGGCCAATTATCTCCGTTTAGGAAATATACAAGGAAAAAAAGCTTAAGATACTCACTCGAAGAAAACGTGGCTTGGAATCCAATATCCGAAACAATAGCATTGGTCGTAAACCTCAGTATAAAAAGTCCTGAGAATGAATAGAGTGTTGGTGGGGTCATGTTTCCCGTGAAACCTTTGTCAGCGAAAATGGCATTCTCTTTTTGCAGTGTTCCATTATATATCTGAAGAAAATACAACTGAGACTGAAATATGTGTCAGAATTTTCAAGATGAGGTTTGATAATTGGTATTATTTGAATTATTCGGTCCATTTTACTCATCTTTGTTGTTATATAAACAAGGTCTCCACTGATGTGCCCTCCGGCCTTCTTCAGGTGTTTCGTGTCGATTCGGAAACCTTCTCGAACTCGGGAACCTACTCTTCAAACTCGGGAACCTTCTTGTCGTAATCGGAAGCCTTCACGAGAACAGTCTACCTCCATGGATTGAATAAAGGGTTCGGTCCGAAGTTCCAGGAAGGTACACAATTACGATATGAAGGCTCCCGAGTCCGACAAGAAACACCTGAAGGAGGTCGAAAGAAACATCGGCTGAAATACAAGAGAGAGAGAGAGAGAGAGAGAGAGAGAGAGAGAGAGAGAGAGAGAGAGAGAGAGAGAGAGAGTAGTGTTACGCAATGAATAGTTCTGACGACTTTTACGTATAAAAATCATTACATTTCACGGAAATACCCGAAAACTTTCAGACGCTAAGGTTAGGGTTAGGATATTGGTTAGGGTTAGGATTAGGGTTAGGGTTAGTGTTAGGTTTAGTGATAGGGTTAGGCTATTTCGGGCTAAGGTTAAGGTTAGGGTTAGGATTAGGGTTAGGGTTAGTGTTATGTTTAGTGATAGGGTTAAGGTTAAGCTACTTCGGGAATTTGCGTAATCTAATGTTATTTATACGTAAAATGCGATTCTTATATATTATCTTTTGCGCCATATTCTGCATTTTTACCCTTGTTTAATATTATTTATGCATCTGTAGTTACTCACCTGTAGGAAGTCCTTGCCCTTTTCTAAACCGAATTTGGGGTCGAACTTTAGGGTCTGTGCTGGTGGTTGAGTTTTAGTTTTAATTGTCCATATACAATCGAGTCTTGGAGGATATGGCGTTGAGGTATCATAACCCGGTGACTGAATATGAAAGAAATCTGACTCCACTGCAAGATCACAACCTAAAGAGAAAAAATAATTTCACAATTATTGTTTATTTGTCTGTATTTATGAGATGACGCTTGATTTGAATAATTTTGATATTTTGGACTGTTGTCCTCATATTTATTGTGTATAAACAGAATATCCAGGCCACTGTAACCTCGAATTCTGTTTAGGTGGGTTTTATTTAATTACCTTAAAATAAGTCATCTTCAAACGATAACCTTGAATTCAACCGTGGTTTCGGAGCTGAAATCGTTACCAGTAGTTCATGGGGATCCAAGCAGCATAATAATGGCATTTATGCTCTTTGGAGACCTTTGAACAAGTGGTAACGATTTCAGCTACGGATCCTCGACTGAATTGAAGGTTATCCTCTGAAGATGAGTTATTCAAAGGTAACACATAAACAAGGCCCAATGTTACATTTCCACGGTCATTAAAGATGAGGACAACAGCCCGAAATATCAAAATCATTCATAGAGTTTACCTGTGGGAATTTTTTAGATGAAGTTTGATGTGTATAATTTTGATTTTTTGGACTGTTGTTCAAATCTTTCTAGAGTTTCCTTACTGCTATAAATGGTTTATAAAAGCAATTTGGCCTAAAGAATATATATATATCTTATTATAATGGAGATTGTGGGTTTGTATGTCTGTAACCGAAACTATATTACTATACAAGCCACAATTCCCTTTGTTATTTACATCACATTCTCCATGATTTTATTTTTATTTAAACCTCAATTATTAATAAAATTGTTTTACATCATTAATACTGTTGACCATATCTACATACTAATAACATGCAATTGTATTTTTATATACAAGAAAATAGCGGTTTACAGTGTGAATTGGAAGGCTAATTTGCATATTGATCTTAAAAATTTGATTTTAATAAATATATGCTGGGTATTATTGATTTCTAATTGTTTGTTTTTATATTAATGAATATGAGCAAAAATCTCGGGGATAAATCTTAAAAGAAATTCATTAACAAGAAGAAATAACTGTAATATTATTCTTTACTTCCTATTTTAACTAAATAGTTAAATTAGGAAAATTTACCAGTGAAAGACGGGAGTAAGGGAAAATGATGGAAGAGTTAGTTTTAAAGTTATTCTATTTTTCAATCATACCCACTCTGTTCCAAATCTTTTTATCTGAATTCTTATTCAGTTTCATTAGCCTTTCTAATTTAACATGATATTTTATTATATTAAAACTTAAATACTTGCACCCGGAGGGTGCATATATTTGCTAGTATATATAAAAAAATAAAAAGGTCTTAAAATCAACCAGTTTTAAGTTATTGGTGATTTCTGATTTTTTTCCTAGCCAGATCAATATCCTGATGTGGCACTTCATCTATGACAACAATTTTTTATTATTATTTCACATAATACATAATACAACGTCAACTAAAATATTGTAAATCAGAAATCATTAATAACTTAAAATTGGTTAACTTAAAATCTTTTTTATTCCTTTGGCTAAAATGCTTTAATAAACCAATTGTTATGAGTACGGAAGCTCTAGAACTCAGTTTACAGACAAAAATAGATTACAAAAAGTTGCCATTTTTCGTGACCCCCCCCCCCCTCAAATTTGGAGAACTAAAAATCGACACAACTCCGCCAATTTTGGGAATTTGAAGCTCAAATTTTGGGGATTGGCTAACTTTACAATAGTCCACACTTGGACAAAATTTCAGAAAAACTGAAGGGGGTGGGTGACATGACCTAGGTGATTTGACATGGAATTACCCGTTTACCTCTATAGAAGCGCCGCTATAATATAAACATGAATAATAAACCTTTAACTATTCTAGATGCCATTATTCCTGTTACTAAATGCATTAAACATTTAGAAAATCATCTAAAGAAAATTAACATCTACCCGTTAATAAAATAATCACAAATTGTTCATTATGAAATGGTGAATCCTTGTGACGGAGTGGCTAACGTGCTGGACTGCGACATGGTACTAAGCAAGTTCGAATTCCAGTCGCGCTATTAAGCATATTAATGGCATATCAAACGCTGTGTGTTATTTAATGCCAAAGCCACCCCCCGTAGAAGAGTAGTGGTACTATTTAACTCAATATTAAGGTATGCGGGGGTTCATACATATCCCGTGGGTATTAGACCGAAAGTGATCGTAGTAGCGTGGATGGGGTTCGAACTCGCTTATTGTTGTATTTTAGTACGTTAGCCACTTCGTCACGGGGAGTTCCCCTTCCGTTTATTACAATTTTATCTTACGTCAGTATGTTTAGAAGTGTGTGGGTGGGTATTTGAAAAAGGTATTACATCTGTGTTATTACTTACCTGATCTATATCTGGCAAGGAAACCTCTGCGAATGACGGATTTGGGTCCTGTCCGGAAGTGAATGGCCAATGTATTTCCGGTGGAGAACAAGGTTGTCGGCCCTGATCCGCTGACTATTTTTGCTAAAATAGTGTGGGCACTATTCTTACCATTGTAGACGATTATTGAGGCTTGGGAATCGAGATCAACATCAATAAACTGCAGGATCAAACCAATAAAGATATCATAAGAATTAAAGCAAAAGACACGTGGACTTATACTAAGTCATAACTTAGAAAATTAAAAGGCGCCGGTAACCACGCACATGTGTACATGTACGAGCTGGGTTTACGTTTACGCGTGCATAAGTATTATAATCTGATGAATTAATATAATCGATTTGGGGCATCGTTTTTTTTTTGTTTTTCTTTTGTTTTAGTTTGTTAATCTTATTATAATGGAGATTTGATATCTGTCTGTCCGTAATTGAAAGGGCATCACTGCTTACATCACAATACACTCAGGAATTGCGCAAGTTTATCAAGGAGTATTAAACCTATTGTCAAAATCACTAACGCATAGAATAACTCATATTTATTAACAAGGTCTCAAAATAGCCCATGTTATTAGTGCGTTTAAGATCCTGCAATGTGTCTTATATATCACAAAGAAATGAAGGTTTAAATAATATATGGTGTAGTTAATTTGCATACTGGTTGTAACAAATCCGGATTTGATAAATAATTACTTGTTGTTATTGATCTCTACCATTACTATTTTATTCTCGAACGTATTAAAATCATAACTATTATTTGCGTTATTCGGACTATTGTCCTTATCTTCATTGTTATCTGTACAACATTTCGGCCGATATGCCCTCCGGCCTTCTTCCGAAACATTGTAAAGATAACAATGAAGATGAGGACAATAGTCCGAATAACGCACATAATAATAATTATCAAGTTTCATCTCAAACATTCAGAGAAAAAGTATTAAAATTAATCCTATGAAATGAGAGTAATTTTTATATGCGTTCTTATTTAATTTCGTTAGTCTTTCTAATTTAATATATTTCATTAAATTAAAACAATTCACAAAAGTTTTGTAAATATCATATTTATGTGGGTAGATGGAATTTAATAAAAATAACATTGTGTGTGTGGGGAGGGGGTGACATTTGTTTAAAATGTAAAAGAAAAAACATTAATGTTACAGCTGAAATTTTTTAATTTTTTGAAATCACTTTCGAGATAAACTTCATTTTGTGGTCAATCATAGTTGTATAGCTATTTACTAAGCTTAGCTTAAACATGGCAGGAGGCTAGAAGTATCGGTCAACCAATGAGAATCGAACTCGTTAAGAACTGTCTGCGAATCTAGCTTGTTAACTATTACACCACGTGAGGTGCCCATACCACAGTCATATACCAGCATTTTTGTTTTATTAGCAGACACATCAAAAGCTGGTCATGTCAAGTCCTAGCAGCTATAAGATTGTCCTGACCCTATTGCTCTTATGGCAAGTCCCAACCCTTTTTATCATATGGGTGCTAAAAGGCAGTGGCTGAGGGTCTTCATCTCCTGGGTATGACGTTAAAATCTAACTGATGGTAAGTTCCAGTTATGGAGTTTTGGGCAATATGAAGCACCCATTCATCACCATAGCTCCCAGGTCCACTCTGACCCGGGATGGTAGTACCTGTTAGGGTCCCATCTATGAGTTAAATAGAAAAACATGGTTGATAAACAAAATTGTATTATGCATTAAGAATGAATTTATTTCACAACTTTGTCGGTATTAAATGACCCACCGAGGTTGATATACCGTACAACAAACCAAACCAAACCAAACCACTCTGATCTGGGGTGGTAGTACCTGTTAGGGTCCCATCTATGGGTTAAATAGAAAATTTGTTTACAAAAAAAATTGAGTTTAAAAAATTTATTTCCAAACTATCGCTACGAATCTTTTAAAACTTTGCCGGCATTAAATGACCCATCGTGGTTTGATGTGCCGTAAAAAAATCAAACAAAATCCAAACCAATTATGCACATCAATGATATTTAGAAAGAGAAAATACTTCTCTATTGATAATGGGGATTCGGTCTCTATCTGTTTGTAACTGAAACTATGTCACTGTTTACGTCACAATATCCAATTATTGCTTAAAATGGAAAAATTATTTGCGAAATTTGTTATTGATTTTATTAAAATTATTTTTTTTTCAGTAACAAGAAGTTAACTAACAAGTTTTACAAATTAATATTTACCCTTTGAGTAAAATTTATGTGCAAAATATTGAAAATTATTATTTAATAAATAATTAACAGAAGCACGCAACATTTTATTTGAGGGGACAGAACTAAGTTTCCATTTCAAATTGTTTTATTCTTTAACTCCTTTAATAAATTTGATGATTTTACTATTGTTACAAACCTTTTTTGTTTTCTTGTTGTTTTTTTCTTCTTTTTTTTTTCTTCTTTTTTAGAATCTCATAGCCCAAATTTACTGGTGTTGTGCTATATATACGTGGGTATTATACACAAATAATTAGGGTTACTGATTCAAAGATCTAGTCAATATTTCTGTTAGGAACACCTAACAAAATAGACTTAAAACAAATATAGAATTACTTCCCTTTGATTTGACAAAGCGTTTGTTTACATTTGAATGTTTTTGAACGCCGAACGTTCTCAGATCCTGGTTAAGTTCGCTTGAGAGTCAGAAGCATTTTCTACTCTGTGTTTTAATAAATCCTTTGTAATTTTATAACAATCTTGCATTATCATTCCTATCCTCCATATAATTTATCTGTATGTTAAAAAAACAACAATTTAATTGAACAGCTGAACTTAATAGATAATCCTTTATCTAATCTGTTTATTTTTACACCTTTTTATGGATGGTTTAAGAATTAATCACTTTTGACCATCCATACATGAAATAAGTACTGTAATTTGATATTTAAGTTTTAAAAACATTTAAAATCTTTTTAATAAAATAAGTTTCCAAATCTTTTTTGCATTTAACATTTTAAGAGATTAAAACGATCGGATGTCGAAATAAGAGATTACCATTGTCAATAAAATAATAATTACCTGTAAAGTAATAATTTCCAAGGGAGGTGCTTTTAAAATCCACGTATGATGTGCATTCTCCGAATATTCTAAAGGATAGGTTGTTGAATGAAAACTCTGGAAGGTTTTACCAACACTCAATTGGTTTAGATATCCTGGAAATAGGCCAAGAAACATACTAATAAAGACACATATTAAATACACTTATATATATATATATATATATATATATATATATATATATATATATATATATATATAATATAGGTGTGTCAGAAAGTATCGAGACTGAAGCTGTATTTACCAAAAGAGGAATGAACAATAAATTTAACGTTAATTTTATTTCAGAATACAATCAAAAAGTACAGATTTTAAAGCTGTATTTACCAAAATAGAAATGAAAAATGAATGTAACGTTATATTTTTTTTCAAAATAAAAGGTGTGACAAAAAGTACAAAAAATCTCGATACTTTTTGACACACCTTATATATATATATATATATATATATATATATATTATATATAAAGAAAATTTGAAAAAAACCCAAGTGTTCCGAAAATAGGATGAATTTAATTATCGATGTTTAAACATTTCGGTTACATTGAACCTTCATCAGGATGTATCTTGGGGTGAAGAAAATGATGGATGTTTTTATAGATAACAGGAGATGAAAATCTTTTAGTTGTGTTTAAACATCGATAATTAAATTCATCCTATTTTTCGAACACTTGTTTTTTTTCAAATTTTCTTATATTGTCGGATTTATTTTCCATATTTACTCCCATATATATATATATATATATATATATATATTATCATATGAAATCAAAACGAATTTTGATTATGTTCAGTCTGGTCATCTCCGTACTACTGATACTGCTGCTGTAATAAAAAATAAATACATTCGAAGATGAAAAAAATACAAGAAAAAGTATTTAATCCTTAACAGGGCTTCACTTAATAAATCTTCGATAAAATGTTACTCATATATTTAGTAAGTAATAAGATCTAACATGTTTTTTTCATTAGGAAAAATGGTACCTGTTTGTCATCAAATGTGTTGTTTTTTTTTACTTTTACCCATAATCTTTTGTTATATACCCAATTCTTTTGCTGGGTATATATTTATTGAGAGAGAAAATTCGTTTCTATTAAGATTATGAGGGTATCCGTGGTTATGCTCTCATTTCTAAATCTTTATTTTACTTACTTGAATGAAAACTCTGGAAGGTTTTACCAACAGTCAATTGGTTTAGATATCCTGGAAATATGCCAAGAAACATACTAATAAAGACATATTAAGATGAGGGTATCCGTGGTTATGTTCTCATTTCTAAATCTTTATTTTACTTACTTGAATGAAAACTCTGAAGGTTTTACCAACAGTCAATTGGTTTAGATATCCTGGAAATATGCCAAGAAACATACTAATAAAGACATATTAAGATTATGAGGGTATCCGTGGTTATGTTCTCATTTCTAAATCTTTATTTTACTTACTTGTTGAATGAAAACTCTGGAAGGTTTTACCAACAGTCAATTGGTTTAGATATCCTGGAAATATGCCAAGAAACATACTAATAAAGACACATTAAGATCATGAGGGTATCCGTGGTTATGTTCTCATTTCTATATCTTTATTTTACTTACTTGTTGAATGAAAACTCTGGAAGGTTTTACCAACAGTCAGTTGGTTTAGATATTAGGCTGGTACCTTACTTGATTCTGTTCATGTGTTCTGTAATCTGTTACTCTGTTCATTTTTTCTTCTAATGTTTTTTCTTAAACTTTTATTTTGATTAATATGGTTCTCAATATATTGATCTGTTCTGTGTCTTCAAAATCTTGGTCTGATTTTGCCTAGGCTGCCATTAATTCTCTCAGAGACAACGCAAGGCATACATTTGTGATCACATTTTTATCAAGTCAGAATCAAAACACTCAGTCGCGCAGGCGAGTAAAGCCGGTCGTGCTTACATTACGACGTCTCTGGTTTCATCAAACAAGCTAAATAAACTTATTTCCCACTGTCTGTGTAGCCGGAGAGGTGTCGGGTCTGCTCGGGGGTCACTGAACGTCAATAATCTAATGGCCACATATTTTGAATTTCGACAACCTTGAATTCAAAATCTGTTTCAACACTAACCGTCTAAAAATCAACGGTACCTATAAATATACAACACTTTTAATCAATTTTAAAGTATTTTTTTACTTAATTCTCACACTTAAACTCAAGATCTGCTTTGTAATTCCTGAGGATTAGACAGAATTCACTTAAGTTAAATTTGCTGTAAGTTTCCCTTCTTGTTTATATCCCTACATTTTAAAATTCCAAAGTATGTGCAAATACAAGGGCTGTTACATAATTGTTAGTACCCTAACCCTTATGTACAGTTAGTTTAGAAACCAAAACGGCTGAATGAGCTACAGCCAGCGGAGGATTGATTGACACGGGTTGACTTCATCTTGATCTTCTTTCCGGTGGATACCGTGAGAATCGGTGGAGAAGGCCTTCTTCCGGTTTAGATTAGAAAGAGTTAGTTCAGTTAGTATTGGCCGAACCACGGAGGTAGTAAGTCGCCTTAAGCGCGTTGCCATACTCAATCCGCAGTAGTCTGGATGGGGATTTCGAAATAAAATATGATATAAAGTAAATCGACGTCTTGGGTTATTTATTTAAAAAAAACTGCCAATGACCCAGGGCTTATGATAGACGAGATATCGCCAATGGAAGACCTGACACGAAATCCCCAAGACGAAGTCCAGACGCTAGAAGGAGACCATACAGGTATATCTGAATAAAGACGATCAGAAGAAGATCAGAGAGTATACAACAGAGCTAGTCAAAAGTTTCGCAATATTTTATTAATGTGATGCACAATTCATGCATTTAAAAAAAATGAAACAGTTACCACTGTTAAGTATCTGGCAGCCATCCTTAGTTCCAGATGTAGTGAATAAGTAAGCAAGCCAATAGGTATCCTGTGTTATAGTATTCTTTGTAAGTCCGTCGTCCAAGATGGTCCGAGTGTCAATGACATAAGTTTAGAATCAGGCCTCTATTAATACAGCAGAAGCAGCAGCAGCAGTGCCAGTGATTGGACAATAGATTGCCTTCGGTGGTCACGTGGTATTCAACGAGTCTATATTTAGGAGTAGGCATCTGTCATACGCCTTATATCACAAATATTCCAACAACCACCATAATGATTCTCTACCAATTGGTATCATTGTAATCTACGCATCGATGTTAATAATGATAAAAACTTTTGAAGATATTTTATTTTTTAGAGTAAAAAGAAAAAATCACATACTTGTCTTGGACGGGCAAATCCTGACATAACTCTCACAGCAGCTGGATGTAATAACCAGAGGTACCAACTCAAATAAATAGCATTTCTTTTCAAGCTTATTAAGGGTTACAATCGCACAGGTATTGGTACAGGCGTCTAGACATGAGTTGATATCACCATTCGATCCCAGATCAACAGTACGAAAGGCAGCAACATTTGCCTCAGATCTATTAGATACGTGTTTCCAATAACAATTTGGCTCTGCAATTTAAAAGACAAAAAAAACATCTATACATATATAAAGGGTGGTTGTGTGTATGTATGGATGGTTGTATGTATATCCAGAGGAAAATACGACAATAAAACAATTTCTTTTAGCAAAAATAATGAACAATTGATTTATATTCGTGAAGATAATTAAACAATAAAATTTAAATGATAAATGCATGAAATTCGTTGGGGGGTGCATTTAATATCTTAAATAGGAGACATTAATTTTCCTTGTATAAGTCTCTGTGCCCTTGGCTGGCGAGGGTCGGTATCGAACCCGGAACTTTGAAGTCCCCAACGGAATACTCTACCTACTGAGCTAAACTGGTCCTATATTTAAGTATGTATGTATATAAATATATAAGTATATATAACGATAATCTAAGTAAATGTTACACAGTTTAACTGAACATCAAATGAATGACGGCCGCCATCTTGAAACACAAATAATAATAATGTGTTTAAGAGAGAATTGATTCGTTTCTCTTTGACAAGTTTGCTGTTGATGTTGTTAAGTGGGGAGCATAATTGACTTTCCGTTTTATGATCAGATATCATTTATTTATTTTGCATCGATTTCTAATAAATGTTATGATTACTGGGACGCCATCTCGTTTCTCAGGGGGGGCAACAAACAGTACCTGACGACAGGGTTAAGTAGATGTACGCACAGATCTGACTAATAATCATACAATTTTCTTTTAATTCTTAGCATCTTTTTGCAAACGCAATATTTCAGTATTTGAGGACATACACAAAAAGTGAGAAAACAAATAAAAAGAGTAAAAAATTACAGTTACAGAGAGAGATTGAAGGGTATACCAAGAAGAGTGTGAAAACTAATAAAAAATGGAAAACATTTGTAAACGCAATATTTCAGTATTTGAGGGCATACAAAAAGAGTGAGAAAACAAATAAAAAGAGTAAAAAATTACAGTTACAGGGACAGATTGAAGGGTACATCAAGAAGAGTGTGAAAACTAATAAAAAATGGAAAACATTTGTAAACCCAATATTTCAGTATTTGAGACATACACAAAGAGTGAGAAAACAAATAAAAAGAGTACAAAATTACAGTTACAGGGAGAGTGTGGAGAGCATACAAAGAAGACTGTCAAAAGTTATTTTTTAGAAAGAAGAAAACATGATTAACTAGAAAGATGAATGGGATCTGATCTCATTGAAGCTTTAAAAAAGTTAACAGGATTATCTAATAATCATTTTTAATATTTAAATGGTTATGCAGATTTTAAAGGCTAAATCTATTAACCAACTGTGTTTTCGCCTAAAGAGGGATATATTTCTGAAACATTGTTGTAATGGAATATTCCACACTCTCTCTCACCCATTTGGCCTGACTGTATATATATATATATATATATATTGGAGAATATGTGTTTAATTGAAGTCATACCTAGAAGTCATACCTAATTTTCAAAATTAAGTATGACTTCAATTAAGCACATATCCTACAAAAATTGTCGGCTAAAGAAAAGCCATAGCAAATAAACACATTGTTCATTTACTCACTCTCATATATATATATATATATATATATATATAATGAACACGGTATTATGCTTGACTGGCTTCGAGGATTGGTAGTGTGACTCACTATTCCTTGTCTGTCTTATTGTATCTCTCTGCAATAAAACCCTCTATCTTAATCTAGGAACGTGTTGACTGTTCCTTCCACTCGACTACAACCATGTCTGATTGTATCCCTTTTAAGGGCACAGCAGACATATTGCCTAATCAAATCAAAAACAGAAATAGCGTACAAAGTATAGTGTCGGAAATAATGGTAAGAAGAATTTTTTAGGGAAATTTTGGGAAATATCGGATGAATTACTTTATAAAATTTGATCTTTATCTAGATATATTATATCAACAGTGTATAAGGTATTTACCACATATCCTACTTTTGCGAGTCAGGCACGAACTGAAGCTCATGGCATAGAATGCACAAAAATTGCGTGGGTCCCTTCGGCATTCTCCCTTAAAGGGTCGTCTCAGGAATTGGGCAGTAAATCTAGCCCTGCCCCTTTAAATCAAGGGGACAGGTGTTGTAAAGTTTTTAAGTGCCATCCTTGGCCAATTGAAAAGGGCTTATAGAAAGCCCTGTGTTATGGAATCATTTGGTAAGCGTATAAGTCCTATCCTACGTATTGGTAAAAGTCCAGTGATTTAATCCTATGTCTGTCGTCAAAGAATGTTGGCGTAATTATGACCAGTAGGGTCGGTTAAGTATTGTATCAGCCTCAGAGTACTGCCAGTGATTGGCCAAGAGATAGATCATATGGTCTCGCCTAGTCTATAAGTATGGGCGATGATCTAGCACACACCTTATATCTAGAAAAATCTCAACAGGTGTTGCCTGTCAGACAAGGCGGTTTTATTTTTAAGTAATAAAAGCAATACGGTGAATGAGTTCAGTCGTCTGAAGAAGGCTCATAAGAACTTCCTTATCGTTATTTCTTAAAAATATGCATTTTTTTAAAAATAAAGTGGCACTGCACACTTGGGATCTCTAGAACTGAAGCCTCACCACCAGATGCAGTTTAATGTCATACTGTTACATAATTATTGGATCCCTAATACATTTTTAAGGTATTGTAGAAATCATTATGGCGATCAGTACAGCTGATGGCCTTGAGAGTGAGTGACAGCGTTTGACCTCACTCTGACCTTGCTTTCTGGGGATAGACCGTGAGAACCGGAACCCGATAGAAAGCCCTCTTCCGGTTTAAGGAGTAAGCAACTCAGTCAGTTAGAACTTAGAAGCCGAGCTAGCAACATGTAAGCCTCATCTGCGCAGATTGTCTGGGTGGGGATTTGGAATAAAGTAACATCAACCTAAATCGAAGTCTTGTGTTTATTACTAAACGCTAACAATGACACAGGGCTTCCGATAAGGAACGATCACCAACAGAAACCAGACCCGGAATCCTCAATAGAAGACCAGACGAAACCTTAGAAGATATATCAGACCAAGATAGATGATAGACGATCAGAAGTAAAGCCGGCCAGAAGAATAGACGACCAGAGTAAGAATTAAAGAAAGGTATGTAACGTTATATGCTGATTTGGCTTAGTGAAAAGACCAGTATATAACATATACCTATTTAGTGCCGGTAAAGAAGGCGCTATGCAACAATACCAAGGGCACCTCAAAAGTTTCCAGTTGAAATTATATTTTACTGGTCTAGTTAATAAGACTTGTAAGAGTTCATTAATAAAAATGCCAATATCTAGGGTCTCCGGGAGATCTTAATACTCGAATGATCCCATTATCTTATGTCTATCTAGCTCTTCGAGTTACTCTCCTTTCAGTGTCTACTGCGGAAATACGCCTTTATTGCCGTCCATGATTTCAGATCTGATAGTAGTTTTCTTGGATTGGGCTCCTTTTACAGCCTGTAAAACCTCAATTATTAATAAAATTGTCTTACATTATTAATACTGTTAACTATGTCTACATACTGACAACATGCAATCATATTTATATATACAACAAAATAGCGGTTTACAGTGTGAACGGGAAGGCTAATTTGCATATTAATATTAAAAAATCGAATTTAATAAATATGCGCTTAGTATTATTGATTTCTAACTGTTTGGTTTTATTTTAATGAACATAAGCAAAAATCTCTTCAATAAATCTTAAATCGGTTTCGTCATTTTGAAGCATTCGACATTGACAATCACTGGGATCACGTTGTTAATTACATTACCGTAAATGAAGATTTCAAAGACTACATCTGTTAACTAATTGTATACCTGTTTATCAATAGAATATATGTTCTGTGCAAAGATTTTCTCTTTCGTTAAAGATTGGTGTAAGATGATTGACAAAAAGGGAAGATGTCCAAAGGGGAGTATAACAAACAAATGAATAATCAAATAAATATTATTTCAAATTTGACATAATCTTGAAGGCTACCGATTTTGATGAGAAACACCTGAAGAAATTCGGAAGATACTTCGGCCGAGACGTTGTGTATATAACAATAAAGGTGTGAAAAATTGTCCAAATCGTACAAGATGCAATGCAAAAACGAAAAGATTATGTGCTGTCGCTTAATCGCATATTACTTATTCGTCCCATTTTATTTCACCCAATTTTAAAAATGAAACATTCTTGCGTCGCTTAAATGCCCAACGTAAAATTAAAATAACATTTTTGAAAATTGAAAAAAAAAAAGAAGTTTCATGTTTGTTTTATTTGCAATATTGAAATTGTAAATTACGGAATATATTTTGGTAATTTTGATCTTATGTCGTCCCACGACCAGCAATTCTGATAACAACAACAAAGAATATGCAACTATGTTGATCTTGAAGTTTATGTAGAATTAAATATTTACAAATATGTGTATTTATTAATATATATATACATATACATATACATATATATATATATATATATATATATATATATATTATATCTTATTATAATGGAGATTGTGTGTTTGTCTGTCTGTAACCGAAACTATGTTACTATACAAGTCACAATTCCCTAAGTTATTTACATCACATTCTCTGTGCTATTTTATTTTTATTTAAACCTCAATTATTGATAAAATTGTTTTACATCATTAAGACCGTTGACCATATCTACATACACAGAAAATGCAATTGTATTTATATATACAACAAAATAGCGGTTTACAGTGTGAATTGGAAGGCTAATTTGCATATTGATATTAAACATTTGATTTTAATAAATATATGCTTATTATTATTGATTTCTAATTGTTTGGCTTTATCATTTTGAATATGAACAAAAATCTGGGGGATAAATCTTAAAAGAAATCCATTAACAAGAAGAAATAACTAATATTATTTTTTACTTTCTATTTTAACTAAATAGTTAAATTAGGAAAATTTACCAATGAAAGAGGGGAGTAATGGAAAATGGTGGAAGAGTTACTTTCAAAGTTGTTCTATTTTTCAATCATACCCCCTCTGTTCCAAATCTTTTTATCTGCATACTTATTCAGTTTCATTAGCCTTTCTAATCTAATATGATATTTTATTATATCAAAACTTAAATACTTGCACCCGGGGGGTGCATATAATTGCTAGTATATATAATATATATTATATCGATTGTTATTGTGTATTTCTATATTATTAATTGCAAAGACAAGAGTAGGATTTTTATGTAATGAAATTGCAAATCAACGTTTCTGGCTTAAATAGCCTCTTGATTTTTGTTTCGTTTCGTGGAAATTCCACAGGTCCCGCTAGTCTAAGTAATATTTCTGGAACTTATTGGAAGTGAATGGTGAAGCTCACTCGTTCAAAACTTTTGGAGTAATTTATCATGTGATTTACACCTAGAATTTGACTTTCAGAAACAACATAACTCTTTAACGTTTGTAAATGGGATGGGCGCTAATTAATGCTAATTAAACTATAGGATAATTGTTTATAGACTTAAAGGAGCCTTTAGCGTCACATCAATATCATTAGAGTTATTGATGGATACTTAGGGTTACCATTTGTCTTTCCGTGCCCAAACCTGCTTACAAGGACTGCAATAAAGTGTCTAGTAACAACTCTCTCTCTCTCTCTCTCTCTCTCTCTCTCTCTCTCTCTCTCTCTCTCTCTCTCTCTCTCTCTGTGTGTCTCTCACCTTCTCTCTCATCCTCTCACCCTCTCTCTCACCCTCTCTCTCATCCTCTCACCCTCTCTCTCATCCTCACCCTCTCTCTTTCTCTCTCACCCTCTCTCTCCTCTCACCCCTCTCTCTCATCTCTCACCCCTCTCTCTCTTCTCTCTCTCACCTCCTCTCATCCTCTCACCCCTCTCTCTTTCTCTCTCTCTCACTCCCTCATCCTCTCACCCCCTCTCTCTTTCTCTCTCTCCCCATCCTCTCACCCCCTCTCTTTCTCTCTCTCTCTCTCATCCTCTCACCCCTCTCTCTCTCTCTCTCTCTCTCTCACTCTCTCTCTCTCTCTCTCTCTCTCTCTCTATATATATATATATATATATATATATATATATATATATATGCCTGTCTGACCGTCTGCCTCTTTCTCTGGTATGCTTGGCTTTATTCAACTTACAGATTTCAAATACTATTCCAACGTTCAAATAGCGTTCAAATACAAAGAGTGTTATTATTAATTGGGATATATATAATATAATATGATATAATATACTATAATATAATGGAGAATGAATGTGAAAAGTATTAGCATATATAAGGTGTATTTTGTGATATAAGGTGTGTGCTAGATCCTCGCCCATACTTATAGACTAGGCGAGATCATATGATCTATCCCTTGGCCAATCACTGGCAGTACTACTGGCCTGATAAGATACTTAAACCCCCTATAATGGTCACACATCAAATACACTCTTTGATGATGGACGCACATAGGATTGGGGGATCATTACCAATACTCAAGAAGGACTTATATGATTACCAGTAACTGAGGACACTTTAGTATCCAAAGGGTTCACATTGTGGATGGACTCTTTATCAAGGATTCCACCAGATAAGCGCTTCTGCTATAAGGCCAAGCAATGGCCCTTAAACACTTAACAGAAGGATTCAATGCTAAAATAGCAGAGCATTTTTTAAAATCAGAGATTAGATATTATGGTGTTAATATTCCGTAATTACAGTTTCATGCGTATCATTGAATCTTTAGACGGTCATAAATATTAAAATATTAAAACTGTAGCTTGATTAACGTTTTTATATTAATTAGATATTTGAATGTTTTAATAATGTAATACTTATGACCGTCTGAAGATTACATGATATGAATGAAACTGCAGTTACGAAATATTGTCACCATAATATTTAATCTCTGATTATATATATATAAACATACATACACACACACACACACACACACACACACACACACACACATATATATATATATATATATAGATAGATAGATAGATAGTTAGAAAAAATATTTGAAAAATATGTTGTTAAAAAAGAAAAGCTCTACAATAAATAAATTTAAAAAATAGAAAATAGAAAAGATTATAAGACCAAAATGTATATATATATATATGTATATATATATATATATGTATGTATATATATATATATATACATATGTATATATATACATATACATATATATATATATATATATATATATATATATGTGAGAAAGTTTTATAGAAAAAACAACAAGATGTTAAACAATTTAGCTGACAGATATCTGTTTCGACATTATGAATATGTCTTTTTCAAAGCAACATTGTAAGCGGAAAAACGAAATGAATATATTAGTAATTCCAAGGCAACGAACGCTCACGATCAGTACCGGAAAATTTTTAAAAATTTTTAAAAATACATATTTGTAGTTAAAAATAAAATAAATTTTATTTTTAAAATGTTTAAGCATTTTTATCATAAAACTCAAAAGAGTTTGTAATAAAATGTAAATGAATATCAAAAAATATCAAAAAAGTTCAGGAAAATATACTAATATATTCATTTCGTTTTTCCGCTTACAATGTTGCTTTGAAAAAGACATATTCATAATGTCGAAACAGATATCTGTCAGCTAAATTGTTTAACATCTTGTTGTTTTTTCTATAAAACTTTCTCACATATTGTCGGATTCAATATCCATTTTTACCTTCATATATATATATATATATATACATATATATATATATATATATATATATTTTTAAAATGTTTTTTTTTAAATTGGGCGTTATTATGAAGCATTAAAAATATATAAATGAATGAACTCGATATTATGGAGTATTGGATTCACTTATTTTTTAATTATTTTTGTCATAAATTTTCAGGTTCGTTAGATACCCTTTATCAAATGTTATTACTGTTTAACGGTTTCTTTGTCTCTGTAAACCGTTAAACAGGAATAACATTCATTTGATAAAGGGTATCTAACGAACCTGAAAATTTATGACAAAAAATAATTAAAAATAAGTTAGGATTGGGGGATCATTACCAATACTCAAGAAGGACTTATATGATTACCAGTAACTGAGGACACTTTAGTATCCAAAGGGTTCACATTGTGGATGGACTCTTTATCAAGGATTCCACCAGATAAGCGCTTCTGTATAAGGCCAAGCAATGGCCCTTAAACACTTAACAAGAAGGATTCAATGCTAAAATAGCAGAGCATTTTTTAAAATCAGAGATTAGATATTATGGTGTTAATATTCCGTAATTACAGTTTCATGCGTATCATTGAATCTTTAGACGGTCATAAATATTAAAATATTAAACTGTAGCTTGATTAACGTTTTTATATTAATTAGATATTTGAATGTTTTAATAATGTAATACTTATGACCGTCTGAAGATTACATGATATGAATGAAACTGCAGTTACGAAATATTGTCACCATAATATTTAATCTCTGATTATATATATATAAACATACATAACACACACACACACACACACACACACACACACACATATATATATATATATATATAGATAGATAGATAGATAGTTAGAAAAAATATTTGAAAAATATGTTGTTAAAAAGAAAAGCTCTACAATAATAAATTTAAAAAAATGAAAATAGAAAAGATTATAAGACCAAAATGTATATATATATATATGTATATATATATATATATGTATGTATATATATATATATATACATATGTATATATATACATATACATATATATATATATATATATATATATATATATTGTGAAAAGTTTTATAGAAAAAACAACAAGATGTTAAACAATTTAGCTGACAGATATCTGTTTCGACATTATGAATATGTCTTTTTCAAAGCAACATTGTAAGCGGAAAAACGAAATGAATATATTAGTAATTCCAAGGCAACGAACGCTCACGATCAGTACCGGAAAATTTTTAAAAATTTTTTAAAAATACATATTTGTAGTTAAAAATAAAATAAATTTTATTTTTAAAATGTTTAAGCATTTTTTCATAAAAACTCAAAAGAGTTTGTAATAAAATGTAAATGAATATCAAAAAAATATCAAAAAAGTTCAGGAAAATATACTAATATATTCATTTCGTTTTTCCGCTTACAATGTTGCTTTGAAAAAGACATATTCATAATGTCGAAACAGATATCTGTCAGCTAAATTGTTTAACATCTGTTTGTTTTTTCTATAAAACTTTCTCACATATTGTCGGATTCAATATCCATTTTTACCTTCATATATATTATATATATATATACATATATATATATATATTATATATATTTTTAAAATGTTTTTTTTAAATTGGGCGTTATTATGAAGCATTAAAAATATATAAATGAATGAACTCGATATTATGGAGTATTGGATTCACTTATTTTTTAATTATTTTTTGTCATAATTTTCAGGTTCGTTAGATACCCTTTATCAAATGTTATTACTGTTTAACGGTTTCTTTGTCTCTGTAAACCGTTAAACAGGAATACATTCATTTGATAAAGGGTATCTAACGAACCTGAAAATTTATGACAAAAAATAATTAAAAAATAAGTGAATCCAATACTCCATAATATCGATTTCATTCATTTATACATTTTTAATGCTTCATAATAACGCCCAATTTGAAAAAAAAACTTTAAAAAAAAATATATATACCGAGAGAAGCATACGGAGACCACCTAGAATACAACATATATATATATACATTATATGTGTATATACATATATATATAATATATATATATATATATACATATATATATACATATATATATCATATATTCATATATCATATCATATATAATATATATATAATATATATTATATATATATATATATAAAAGAGAGACAGAGAGAGACATATGTAAATATAACATCTAGTGTTTCATATATCCCGAATCCCTAAGATTAGATGGTTAGAGCCTTTGCACATTTACATTTTATGTTACAATAATATACACGAAGCAAAATCTCAACATATATATATTTACCAACCCCATCCGCACGGACAGGATGTGACACAAGGTCATTTTTAAGCGGAGTTCAATAGGTTTGAATTCAGAGTTTTCCTTCTCCTATACCGGTTGCCTAATCAAGGTTAAAGAGCCCAGTCTGCCTTACTATTTATCCATGGAGGGCGAGTTGGATTCATACCTTTCCAAGGGTATTAGAGTTAAGTGAAATGCAATTACCACGTCCAGATTTGAACTCGGGGCGACGAGTCTATTTCCCATGACTTTAACCATTACACCACACGCTTCCAATAAAATCTCAACGTATACTCTATAATATACTTGGAAATATTGTTTTGGTTTAGTTTGTTTTTGTTTTACGGCATATCAACCTCAGTGGGTCATTTAATGCCGATAAAGTTTTGAAATAAATCAATTCTTAATGGATAATACAATTTTTTTATAAATCATTTTTCTATTTAACCCATAGATGGGACCCTAACAGGTACTACTACTCCGGGTCAGAGTGGACCAGGGAGCAATGGTGATGAAGGGGTGCTCCACATTCCCCAAACCTCCAAAACTGGAACCTCACCATCAGATAGAGTTTAACGTCATTCCCAGGACATGTAGACCCGCAGCCACCGCCTTCTAGCACCCATATGATAAAAAGGGGATGGGGCTTGCCATAAGAGCAATAGGGTTGGGAA
>CM042158.1:29819750-29849534 GCA_023376005.1 Doryteuthis pealeii | reverse complement strand
ATAAAGTGAATCCAATACTCCATAATATCGATTTCATTCATTTATACATTTTTAATGCTTCATAATAACGCCCAATTTGAAAAAAAAACTTTAAAAAAAAATATATATACCGAGAGAAGCATACGGAGACACCTAGAATACAACATAATATATATACATATATGTGTATAACATATATATATATATATATATATATATATACATATATATACATATATATATACATATATTCATATATGCATACATATATATATATATATATATATATATATATATATATATATATAAAAGAGAGACAGAGAGAGACATATGTAAATATAACATCTAGTGTTTCATATATCCCGAATCCCTAAGATTAGATGGTTAGAGCCTTTGCACATTTACATTTTATTGTACAATAATATACACGAAGCAAAATCTCAACATATATATATTTACCAACCCCATCCGCACGGACAGGATGTGACACAAGGTCATTTTTAAGCGGAGTTCAATAGGTTGAATTCAGAGTTTTCCTTCTCCTATACGGTTGCCTAATCAAGGTTAAAGAGCCCAGTCTGCCTTACTATTTATCCATGGAGGGCGAGTTGGATTCATACCTTTCCCAAGGGTATTAGAGTTAAGTGAAATGCAATTACCACGTCCAGATTTGAACTCGGGGCGACGAGTCTATTTCCCATGACTTTAACCATTACACCACACGCTTCCAATAAAATCTCAACGTATACTCTTATAATATACCTTGGAAATATTGGTTTGGTTTAGTTTGTTTTGTTTTACGGCATATCAACCTCAGTGGGTCATTTAATGCCGATAAAGTTTTGAAATAAATCAATTCTTAATGGATAATACAATTTTTTTATAAATACATTTTTCTATTTAACCCATAGATGGGACCCTAACAGGTACTACTACTCCGGGTCAGAGTGGACCAGGGAGCAATGGTGATGAAGGGGTGCTCCACATTCCCCAAACCTCCAAAACTGAACCTCACCATCAGATAGAGTTTAACGTCATTCCCAGGACATGTAGACCCGCAGCCACCGCCTTCTAGCACCCATAGATAAAAAGGGGATGGGGCTTGCCATAAGAGCAATAGGGTTGGGAAAATCATATAAGTGCTAGGGCTTGACATGACCAGCCGATTGATCGGAGGAGGCCTCTCCAACCGCCCGTCTAGCCAAGATAGGGCCAAAGTGGAGTATTGCATGTCATGAACTGCTCATCCACCTGGGCTCTATCCTTAAGCATCACGGGTCGCACCCACGGCCGACAGGTGGCCCCATTGGGGGTTGGAAATATTGTATGTAAATAAAGGTTTAAATGGAATATTCAAATCCAAGTCTTACCTGACGTCCAGGTGATGTTTAGATTCTTTTGTTGATGACTTTTATATACTGTCCACCTGATTATTGCAAAGTTATTATTACTGATTAGAATCTCTTTTCTGTTTAATGGCTCCACATAAGTTCCATATCGATAACTGTCTTGAATTGTACGACCTGCCAACCAGATTTCTAAGACCGAGAAATCATTCAAAACTTCCGTTGCTTCAAGCTGAAATAGAAAAAACAAAAATAATATATTATTTCTCAGAATTTTTGCGATGAGGTTTAATAATTGAGTACACATCAAAGAACGAATAAAACAAAAACGTCTTTGGCATAAACAAGGGTTGACATACCATAAAACCCAACCAACAACCAAGAACCCCCCCCCAAAAAAAGAGTGTGTTCTGGATATGACGCTAAAATTACATCTGATGGTGAGGCTTCAGTTCTGAAAACTGGGAAGAGTGGAGTACATGGGTCAGATAGTTTTGTTTAAAAATGATTCGTATTCGATAGGAATACTTGATGACATATAACTATAAATTATTTGTATTTGATAGGAATACTTGAAACCATATAACTGTGTAAATTATTTGTATTAGATAGGAATACTTGAAACCATATAACTGTGTGCAAATTATTTGTATTTTGATAGGAATACTTGAAACCATATAACTGTGTAAATTATTTGTATTAGATAGGAATACTTGAAACCATATAACTGTGTGCAAATTATTTGTATTTGATAGGAATACTTGAAACCATATAAGTGTGTGCAAATTATCTGTATTAGATAGGAATACTTGCCTCAAGCTGAAATAGAAAAAACAAAAATAATATACTATTTCTCAGAATTTTTGCGATGAGGCTTAATAATTAGTATTATTTTATTGTTTATAATATTGTCCTCATCTTCATTGTTAGCTGTACGACGTTTCGGCCGATGTGCCCTCTGGTCTTCTTCATGTTTTGTTTCTGGTCGGACTCGGAACCTTCTCGAACTCGGAGTAGTTCGAAAAGAAGGTTCCCAAGTTCGAGAATATTCCCGAGTCTGAGAAGAAATACTTGAAGAAGGCCGGAGAGCACATTGGCTGAAATGTTGTACATATAACTGTAAAGTTTTTAAATGCCATCCTTGTCCAGTTGAAAAGGGCTTATAGAAAGTCCAATGTATGGAATCCTTTGGTAAGCGTATAAGTCCTATCCTGCGTATTGGTAAAGGTCCAGTGATTTAATCCTATGTCCGTCGTCCATGAATGTCACAGTAATTATGACCAGTAGGGTCGGTTAAGTATTTTATCAGCCTCAGAGTACTGCCAGTGATTGGTCAAGAAATAAATCACATGATCTCGCCTAGTCTATAAGTAAGAGCGAGGATCTAGCACTCACCTTATATCTCAAAATTCTCAACAATAACAATAAAGATGAGGACAATAGTCCGAATATTCAAGTAATACTAAAAATAATATCCAATAATTAGAATTGAATAGAAATTAATATTTCCATCATCAAATTATAAGTTATTGGTTGGTTAGATTTTACGGCATGTCAATCCTAGTTGGGTTATTTTATGCCTAGGATATTTTGTTTTATTCGTTCTTGACGGATATTCAATTGTTGTTTTAACTAAATTTTTAAAAACATTCTTTTAAACTCATTTTTTGTATTTAACCCATAGATGGTACCCTAACAGTTACTACCACTCCAGGCCAGAGTGGACCTGGGAGTAATTGTGATTGACAAGGGTTAATATGCCATTGAAAAAATAAACAACTCACCAACTATGAGGATCGAAAGTTTTGTGCCCTCAAGATTAGAATACAAAGGATTAAGCTACACACACGGATTAGTATGGAATAGATGGAGATATTTCACATCTATTTTGTAGAACAAATAGGTTTGGTTTGTTTTGTTTTACGGCATATCAACCTCAGTGGGTCATTTAATGCCGATAAAGTTTTGAAATAAATTAATTCCTAATGGATAATACAATATTTTTATAAATACATTTTTCTATTTAACCCATAGATGGGACCCTAACTCCGGGTCAGAGTTGACCAGGGAGCAATGGGGATGAAGGGGTGCTCCACATTCCCAAACCTCCCAAATTGGAATCTCACCATCAGATAGAGTTTAACGTCATTCCCAGGACATGTAGACCCCCAGCCACCGCCATCTAGCACCAATATGATAAGAAGTATTGGGGGTTGCCATAAGGGCAATCATATAGGTGCTAGGGCTTGACGAGAACAAATAGGGTCATATATGCTAAATAATAATTCGGTGCTGTTATAGTATGCGGCCTACCTTTTTGATTCTGTTATAGTATGTGGCCTACCTGGTTTGAAAGTGTCCTACCCCATAAGAGTATATTTATAGATATATGAGTAGGCAATTTATTGAAACTAATTATTTTCACATATATTCAATTTCAAGAAATACAATTCAGTCATAAGCTGTATGTAGTAATTAAGAATAATAAAAAAGAATTCATCCATAATTTACATGAATCAGAGATCTATTTGATTATAAAATAATCTAAAATTTTGAAATTTTCTGTATTTTGATCGTTTTAACTTCAAATATCAAACAGTTTAGCCTGAGAAGGACGTTTTTCATTTTATAATTAAATATTTTTATAATTTTCTATTATTATTATATCATATCTAAAATAATAATAATAAGTAGAAATAATGTGTACATGAACAAACTCCTGGCCGAAACACGTGTTGGTAATTTATGAAAACAATTCTATACATTCAACATTTCTTTCCATTATATATTTTTCTTTCACCATATATATTATATATATATATTAATATATATATATATATATATATAATATATATATTGTGTATTTTGGTAGCAAATTATTCGTAAGACATGTGTTATTGAATACCACGGAGTATTCTTTTTTTCATTTTTTGTATGGATATTTTTTCCAGTTTTCTTGCTATCCTTTTTGAATCTGGATCGCAGGTTGATTCATGATATTTTTCATACTGATTTCCCGAGCGCTTCGACTGTTGCTCCAGTCGTATTCATGGGTTATGTAATTTGGTTTTTAGTTAATTTTTAGTTTTGTTATCTATGCTTTTATCAAATTCAGAGAGCTTTTTTTTTTTTTTAAGAGGGAGGTTAGCTGAGTGTTAATTATTGAAGATATTTAATACGTTGTCTCCGACTTTAAAGGCTATTTTATTAATATCCAGATTCAAAAAGGATATATAATATATATATATATATATATATGTATATATATATTTTGTGTGTGTGTGTGTGTGTGTGTGTGTGTGTGTGTGTGTGTGTGTGTTTATAGGCAGGCTAGGTCAATCACATGAAATCATACGAGAGCTACCCGACTACAATTGTTGTCTCTACCATGCCACACTTTGAGTCCATCATGATCCCCAACATGAGGACGTTTTATGTACATGCTGCCCAAAGCCGTGGTCTCAAGCTTCACACGAAATTTCACAGTGATGCGTATACAACACATGGCGACTCAGTCAACACCAATCGTTATGTGTGCCAGATATGTTCTAACATATGCAAGACTTTGGCAGGATTGAAAAGTCATTAACGAGCTCACAAACGGACAATGAATGAAGGAGTGGCAGTCGTCTGCGATCGATAATATGTTTTATATGTGTGTATGTGTGTGTGTGTGTATATGTGTGTGTGTGCATGTATGTGTATGTGTTTGTGTGTCATATACATGCAATTTGTTTTTGATTCGAGACACTGTAAATTTGTTTACACACTTTTAATGTTAGTGTTTGGGTTAAAGATAGTTGAATAATTTTATAAGTTATCCATGATAAACTAAAAAAAAAGTAACTCCGTGTCAATTGTTTTGCAATTAAGTCAACAAGTACAAAATAAAAACACCCTCCGGGCGATGTAAAAATAGATTTTTGAAACATATTGCCTGGGGGGGGGAGTAACAATATTCAATGTCAGCGAGTTTGTACCCTTAGTAAGTAAAACCATCAAATTCATTAAAGGATTAAAAATAAAACAATTTGAAATGTAAACTTTAAATATGTATTAAAATAAAACAAACTATATATAGATATATAATACCAGTCATGTATTTATTAAAACTTGTTTAAAAAAACTATGAGGACTGTCTAATGTTGCATGATTAAATTTTGAGAGTATTTATTCTATGTTATGATGATATTTTGGGTAATGTAGACGTAGCAGTGACGTAATTTTTGTTACAGACAAAAACCGGAAGCGAATCTCCATTATTAATAGAATATAAATCAAAACAATAAAAATGATTGAACTTACTGAATAATTGCATTCTGGAACCAATCTTCCTTCATTGTCCATTGGTAAATTGTTCCATTATTATATTTTTGTCTGAAATGCTTGTAAAATTCAGTTCCCCGGAATCCTTCCGAATATAAAAACGATTCTTCTCCGCTGCAATAAAAAATGGGTTTGTCACTCGCGTATCAGAGTTAACAGGGAAATAATTGGAATACATATATCATGTAATGGATTGGAAAAGAGTTTACAAAGCAGAATAAAAGGTGATCAGTGTATATTTTGTACTAACTCGCATATCTGAGTTAACAGAGAAATAATAGGAATAAATATAACAAGTAATGGATACGAAAATTATTTATATTTTTGTCTGAAATGCTTGTATAATTCAGTTCCCGGAATCCTTCCGAATATAAAAACGATTCTTCTCCACTGTAATAAAAATGGGTTGTCGCTTGCGTATCAGAGTTAACAGGGAAATAATTGGAATACATATATCATGTAATGGGTTGGAAAAGAGTTTACTAAGCGGATATTACAAGGGGACTACTTAGCAATTGTTAGGTTGAATTAAATTTCCAAGAATATTTTTTCTCTCTTTCGGGTTATGTTAGGCCTTAATTATACAAAAAGAACAGACGATTCCATTTTTATTTATCTAGGTACTATAACAGATAGTAAAGTGATTTGTCAAGATTATAGACAACTAGGTTAAAAGTTGCCTTGTTGGGTGGAGGTTAAGCTAGCTCCTGTCAAGGGCTCTTGATTGGTTTTGGTTTGTTTTGTTTTAACGGCATATCAACCTCAGTGGGTCATTTAATGCCGATAAAGTTTGAAATAAATCAATTCTTAATGGAAATAACATTTTTTTATAAATACATTTTTCTATTTAACCCATACATGGGACCCTAACAGGTACTACCACTCCGGGTCAGAGTGGACCAGGGAGCAATGGTGATGAAGGGGTGCTCCACATTCTTCAAACCTCCAGAACTGGAACCTCACCATCAGATAGAGTTTAACGTCATTCCCAGGACATGTAACCCGCAGCCACCGCCTTCTAGCACCAATATGATAAGAAGTATTGGGGGTTGCCATAAGGGCAATCATATAGGTGCTAGGCTTGACGAGAACAAATAGGGTCATATATGCTTAAAAGATAATTCAGTGCGGTTATAGTATGTGGCCTGCCTTTTTGATTCTGTTATAGTATGTGGCCTACCTGGTTTGAAAGTGTCTACCCCAATAAGAGTATATTTATAGATATATGTAGTAGGCAATTTATTGAAACTAATATTTTTCACATATATTCAATTTCAAGAAATATAATTCAGTCATAAGCTGTATGTAGTAATAAGAATAATTAAAAAAGAATTCATCCATAATTACATGAATCAGAGATCTATTTGATTATAAAATAATCTAAATATGATAAAAAGGGGTTGGGGCTTGCCATAAGGGCTCTTGATTGAGTCTTTGGCTCAAAAAGGACACTTCATGCATTGAGTTTATATTAAATTTTAGTTATTCGAACAAAAATTTCGCCGTTTTGTACCAGTGTTTCTGTACGGCTGCACTATTTGAGTCCTAACGAAGTGCCTGGAGAGTAAGCTAGATTGGAGCTACTGAAGAATCCTCGCGCAATCTTAAACAAGACGTGAAACAATACCCCAAGAGAAAACAGCTGTACGGCCACCTGCCACATAACACACAACACCATCCGCGCGAGAACAAGACACACTGGCACTGCTGGAGAAGCAAGGATAACCCACTATATTCCCCTTGATACCAACCAATTTTATTACAAAATAGATATTCTCTAGTCCGGAGTAAAAGTCCAGAATTAAACGTGTATATGTTAAATTGAACTGAGTTGGTGTGGGTGAAGTTTTAAATTATTTGCATATTTGTGGTTACTTACGGCAGTTACTTTCATCGAAACCATTAGGACAGTCATTGACACCGTTACAGACTTTCACCTTGTTCAAACAAGCAGAATGTTTCCCTGATACTCTGCAGTTGAAAGTTCTGGAAAAAATATAAGAAAGATATGATATTATAAAAAAGTTTACATGCGTATAGTCGTAAAGCAGGCATCCTTTTTGTATTTGTGATAGCAGTTTGTGCTTGATTGTTTTTCACAGAAATTTACCCGCAAAGATTATAGCACAACAGGAAGCGCGTGGTGTAATGGTTAGAGTCATGGGAAATGGACTCGTCTCCCCGAGTTCAAATCCTGGACTGGTAATTTGCATTTTACTAACGCTAATACCCTTGGGAAAGGTATGAATCCTACTCTCCCTCCAGCTATGGGTAAATAGGGCAGCGCAGACTAGGTTCTTTAACCATGGCCAGGTAATTATCTAGGAGAAGGAAAACTCTGAATTCAAACCTGTTTGAACTCCGCTCAAGAAAATTGACCTTGTGTCGTATCCTGCTCGTGCGGAGGAGTGGTAAATATATATAGCACAACATTTTGTATGATTATTTATTGGCTGTATTTATCCTGATGATATTTTTAAAGAGAAAATTTATTTCATAACTTAGTTTTATGGATAATATACACACACACACACACACACACACACACACACACACACACACAATAATATATATATATATATATATATATAAGGTGGTTAAAAAGTATCGAGATTTTTTGAACATTTTGACACACCTTGCGTTCTGAAATAAATAACGTTCCATTCATTCTTCATTTATATCTTGGTAAATACAATGTATGTCAAAAAGTACAAAAAAATGTCAATACTTTTTGATACAACTTATATATATAATATATATATATATATATATATATATATTATATATTTAGAAAGCTACATTTTTAATAAAACATTTTATTTATACAATATATATATATATATATATATATATATATATATATATGTGTGTGTGTGGGGGGGTTAATTTCTGGGGGGACTTTCATCATATCCTTTCGTTATATTGCTCTGATGAATAAAAAAACGCTTGAATCTAGACAACGCCACTCCTATATACTCAAACAAGAACAACAACCACATGTGGAACGTGTCAACACACTTGACAGTTAACACTTATTCATATGGAATGCAGGTTTTTTTGCTCACATCAGAAACCGTTATTTAAAGCAAACAAATGAAGATCTGTTTGAAAATTGTCAACATGGAGGATATTCTCTCTTTTTTGAGGGAAATAAAATTATACATAGAATATAGACATGAAACAAATCAATACCGTACAACATAATCCCAATAATGCTAACGGCATTGTTAAAAACCAATTACTAAAAAGTATAAATATAAATACACGATATGTATAACTTCCTAACCGTTAGACGGGTTGATATGCCTTAAAATCAATAAACAAACAAACAAAACTGTTCATTCATAATTACTTCCTCTAAATAGCTTATTTAATTCATATTTGTATATTTTAGGTAGAATTAATTATTACCTTAATCTTTTCATTAAACGCATGCAATGATTTTTCATTTGATTCAATGTGTTACATATCGGCCGCCCAGCTACTATAATTGTGGCCTTGTGCCAGACTTGAAAGAACCTTAGAAAAATGTACTACCGATTATCTTAGATTACTGGTGGTCTTTGTGGAATCACCGAAAAAGTAGTTAGGATATAGATAACATCTCTTTAACGAGAGAATGAGACGATAAGTCTAGATTTAACGAAAAGCTAGGAGGAGTGGCTCCAATAAGCCTTTGATCTTTAGGTAGTGAACTCTGGTTGACCAGTGAGATTGGACGAATCGAAAGAAGTCGAACGTTCTAGAGAAGGAATCGTCTAGAAGATTTTAGAAAATGTTATTTAAGACCCGCGAATAGAATCACAAAAAAGTCAGTGTGGAGCCTGCGATCAGAGCAGTGAGGGGCGAAGAGCAGAGGCAGTGAGAGCCAGGAGGCGTGCGTGGCAGTGGGCAGTTAATGAACTGAGGTCGCTGATGTGTGAAACCCGAGATGTAATATTTTACACTGAACGAGTTAAAACCAATTTAAGGAAGTGACCATCTCTCTCTCTCAGTAACTTTCATAAGTAAAAAATTCCTGAAAGTAAGAATACTGTCCACGTCTTTATTTACTACACGCCAAAGAAATCGTACTCATGAATGTAAACATAAGTGTAACTTGTCAACAGTCAAATTGGCCGTAACGAGGAGCCGCGCCGTGGAAACGTGATACCTTCCCTTGACCAAAAGAATGGGAGAAGGATTTTGGGGCTAGCTAAGACATGACTGCTACAGCTAGATCTGTGTATGTAAACAAACGAAACTCCGTACGTACGAAGTTACGAGGTAGTAGTGCCGAAGAAGGAAAGGCACTAAGTTAAATACGAACTGGTCCCGCACTACGTTACGTATCGCTAATTAAAAGCCAATACGTTACACATGCTTGTGATTCACTCGTGTCTCTTAATTCTCATAAAATTATAAACATCTACAATTTTTAATTTTTGGCGCGTAAAGAATAATGAACGTTTACTCAATGGCATACTTGATACTCATTTTTTTGTTAGCATACTCCTTATCTGTTTTCTTAACAAATTCCTTGGTCGTTAGAATACTCCTTACTTGTTTTCTGGTATCGTACTCACTCGTTTTATCGTTAAATACTCCTAACCCGTTATCATTAGCATATTCCTTACTCGTTTCCTCGTTAGCATACTCCTTACCTGTTTTCTCCTTAACAGATTCTTTAGATGTTAGAATACTCCAAACTTGTTTTCTCGTATCGTACTCCTGAACACGTTTTATCGTAGAATACTCTAGGTACTGGCAAAATGAGTCTAAACATGCGTTTTTGACAAAATTACTTTACCCCCCCCCCCCTACAGAAAATAATTTACCAAAATCAGGGAATTATCGGATTTTAATGAAATTCAGTGTTTATTTATCAATAAATGATCTTTATAATGCATTATTATTTTATTTCAAAACTTTCTAATTCTTTTCAGGTCTCTTAATTTTGACCCCCCTTATGCTCGGCGTAACAATTTTTCGTGTTGGTCTTATACTGTACTAATTACAGTATAAATAAAAAAGATAAAAGACCGAGTTATGAATAGAAACAAAAAAAACATTTTTACACGGTGGCTTTTCTATGAGAAAATAGTACCGAAAATCAGAAAATACAATGTAAAAAATAATAATTAATTTTTTGGAGATTTCTTTTTTACTAATTTCGATAATTATTTAATTGGCTATTATCTTATAAAAGAAAAAATTATACATTGATATTTTTTCTGCTTAAAAAAGTGTGGGGGGGGGTACATTTTCTATCGAGTTTTTCTTCAAAACTTAATTACTTTCATCGAAAAAAATAAGGTTTGCATTAAGTAGATATTCATTTCTGGTTGGGAATCATATAAGTGCTAGGGCTTGACATGACCAGCCGATTGATCGGAGGAGGCCTCTCCAACCGCCCGTCTAGCCCAAGATAGGGCCAAAGTGGAGTATTGCATGTCATGAACTGCTCATCCACCTGGGCTCTATCCTTAAGCATCACGGGTCGCCACCCACGGCCGACAGGTGGCCCCATTGGGGGGTTGGAAATATTGTATGTAAATAAAGGTTTAAATGGAATTATTCAAATCCAAGTCTTACCTGACGTCCAGGTGATGTTTAGATTCTTTTGTTGATGACTTTTATATACTGTCCACCTGATTATTGCAAAGTTATTATTACTGATTAGAATCTCTTTTCTGTTTAATGGCTCCACATAAGTTCCATATCGATAACTGTCTTGAATTGTACGACCTGCCAACCAGATTTCTAAGACCGAGAAATCATTCAAAACTTCCGTTGCTTCAAGCTGAAATAGAAAAAAACAAAAATAATATTATTTCTCAGAATTTTTGCGATGAGGTTTAATAATTGAGTACACATCAAGAACGAATAAAACAAAAACGTCTTTGGCATAAACAAGGGTTGACATACCATAAAACCCACCAACCAACCAAGAACCCCCCCCCAAAAAAGAGTGTGTTCTGGATATGACGCTAAAATTACATCTGATGGTGAGGCTTCAGTTCTGGAAAACTGGGAAGAGTGGAGTACATGGGTCAGATAGTTTTGTTTAAAAATGATTCGTATTCGATAGGAATACTTGATGACATATAACTATAAATTATTTGTATTTGATAGGAATACTTGAAACCATATAACTGTGTAAATTATTTGTATTAGATAGGAATACTTGAAACCATATAACTGTGTGCAAATTATTTGTATTTGATAGGAATACTTGAAACCATATAACTGTGTAAATTATTTGTATTAGATAGGAATACTTGAAACCATATAACTGTGTGCAAATTATTTGTATTTGATAGGAATACTTGAAACCATATAAGTGTGTGCAAATTATCTGTATTAGATAGGAATACTTGCCTCAAGCTGAAATAGAAAAAACAAAAATAATATACTATTTCTCAGAATTTTTGCGATGAGGCTTAATAATTAGTATTATTTGTATTGTTTATAATATTGTCCTCATCTTCATTGTTAGCTGTACGACGTTTCGGCCGATGTGCCCTCTGGTCTTCTTCATGTTTTGTTTCTGGTCGGACTCGGGAACCTTCTCGAACTCGGAGTAGTTCGAAAAGAAGGTTCCCAAGTTCGAGAATATTCCCGAGTCTGAGAAGAAATACTTGAAGAAGGCCGGAGAGCACATTGGCTGAAATGTTGTACATATAACTGTAAAGTTTTTAAATGCCATCCTTGTCCAGTTGAAAAGGGCTTATAGAAAGTCCAATGTTATGGAATCCTTTGGTAAGCGTATGTCCTATCCTGCGTATTGGTAAAGGTCCAGTGATTTAATCCTATGTCCGTCGTCCATGAATGTCACAGTAATTATGACCAGTAGGGTCGGTTTAAGTATTTTCTCAGCCTCAGAGTACTGCCAGTGATTGGCCAAGAAATAAATCACATGATCTCGCCTAGTCTATAAGTAAGAGCGAGGATCTAGCACTCACCTTATATCTCAAAATTCTCAACAATAACAATAAAGATGAGGACAATAGTCGAATAATTCAAGTAATACTAAAAATAATATCCAATAATTAGAATTGAATAGAAATTAATATTTCCCATCATCAAATTATAAGTTATTGGTTGGTTAGATTTTACGGCATGTCAATCCTAGTTGGGTTATTTTATGCCTAGGATATTTTGTTTTATTCGTTCTTGACGGATATTCAATTGTTGTTTTAACTAAATTTTTAAAAACATTCTTTTAAACTCATTTTTTGTATTTAACCCATAGATGGTACCCTAACAGTTACTACCACTCCAGGCCAGAGTGGACCTGGGAGTAATTGTGATTGACAAGGGTTAATATGCCATTGAAAAAAAACAACTCACCAACTATGAGGATCGAAAGTTTTGTGCCCTCAAGATTAGAATACAAAGGATTAAGCTACACACACGGATTAGTATGGATAGATGGAGATTTTTCACATCTATTTTGTAGAACAAATAGGTTTGGTTTGTTTTGTTTTACGGCATATCAACCTCAGTGGGTCATTTAATGCCGATAAAGTTTTGAAATAAATTAATTCCTAATGGATAATACAATATTTTTATAAATACATTTTTCTATTTAACCCATAGATGGGACCCTAACTCCGGGTCAGAGTTGACCAGGGAGCAATGGGGATGAAGGGGTGCTCCACATTCCCCAAACCTCCAAAATTGGAATCTCACCATCAGATAGAGTTTAACGTCATTCCCAGGACATGTAGACCCCCAGCCACCGCCATCTAGCACCAATATGATAAGAAGTATTGGGGGGTTGCCATAAGGGCAATCATATAGGTGCTAGGGCTTGACGAGAACAAATAGGGTCAATATGCTAAATAATAATTCGGTGCTGTTATAGTATGCGGCCTACCTTTTTGATTCTGTTATAGTATGTGGCCTACCTGGTTTGAAAGTGTCCTACCCCAATAAGAGTATATTTATAGATATATGTAGTAGGCAATTTATTGAAACTAATTATTTTTCACATATATTCAATTTCAAGAAATACAATTCAGTCATAAGCTGTATGTAGTAATTAAGAATAATTAAAAAAAAGAATTCATCCATAATTTACATGAATCAGAGATCTATTTGATTATAAAATAATCTAAAATTTTGAAATTTTCTGTATTTTGATCGTTTTAACTTCAAATATCAAACAGTTTAGCCTGAAGAAGGACGTTTTTCATTTTATAATTAAATATTTTATAATTTTCTATTATTATTATATCATATCTAAAATAATAATAATAAGTAGAATATAATGTGTACATGAACAAACTCCTGGCCGAAACACGTGTTGGTAATTTATGAAAACAATTCTATCATTCAACATTTTCTTTCCATTATATATTTTTTCTTTCACCATATATACATATATTTTTTTTTGTGTGTATTTTGGTAGCAAATTATTCGTAAGACATGTGTTATTGAATACCACGGAGTATTCTTTTTTCATTTTTTGTATGGATATTTTTTCCAGTTTTCTTGCTATCCTTTTTGAATCTGGATCGAGTTGATTCATGATATTTTTCATACTGATTTCCCGAGCGCTTTCGACTGTTGCTCCAGTCGTATTCATGGGGTTATGTAATTTGGTTTTTAGTTAATTTTTAGTTTTGTTATCTATGCTTTTATCAAATTCAGAGAGTCTTTTTTTTTTTAAGAGGGGGTTAGCTGAGTGTTAATTATTGAAGATATTTAATACGTTGTCTCCGACTTTAAAGGCTATTTTATTAATATCCAGATTCAAAAAGGATATATATATATATATATATATATATTATATATGTGTGTGTGTGTGTGTGTGTGTGTGTGTGTGTGTGTGTGTGTGTGTGTGTGTTTATAGGCAGGCTAGGTCAATCACATGAAATCATACGAGAGCTACCCGACTACAATTGTTGTCTCTACCATGCCACACTTTGAGTCCCATCATGATCCCCAACATGAGGACGTTTTATGTACATGCTGCCCAAAAGCCGGTGGTCTCAGGCTTCACACGAAATTTCACAGTGATGCGTATACAACATATGTCGACTCAGTCAACACCAATCGTTATGTGTGCCAGATATGTTCTAACATATGCAAGACTTTGGCAGGATTGAAAAGTCATTAACGAGCTCACAAACGGACAATGAATGAAGGAGTGGCAGTCGTCTGCGATCGATAATATGTTTATATGTGTGTATGTGTGTGTGTGTGTATATGTGTGTGTGTGCATGTATGTGTATGTGTTTGTGTGTCATATACATGCAATTATGTTTTGATTAGAGACACTGAAGATTTGTTTACACACTTTTAATGTGTTAGAGTTTGTTTAAGATAGTTGAATAATTTTATAAGTTATCCATGATAAACTAAAAAAAAAAGTAACTCCGTGTCAATTGTTTTGCAATTAAGTCAACAAGTACAAAATAAAAAACACCCTCCGGGCGATGTAAAAATAGATTTTTGAAACATATTGCCTGGGGGGGGGGAGTAACAATATTCAATGTCAGCGAGTTTGTACCCTTAGTAAGTAAAACCATCAAATTCATTAAAGGATTAAAAAATAAAACAATTTGAAATGTAAACTTTAAATATGTATTAAAATAAAACAAACTATATATAGATATATAATACCAGTCATGTATTTATTAAAACTTGTTTTAAAAAAACTATGAGGACTGTCTAATGTTGCATGTTTAAATTTTGAGAGTATTTATTCTATGTTATGACGATTTTGGGTAATGTGACGTAGCAGTGACGTAATTTTTGTTACAGACAAAAACCGGAAGCGAATCTCCATTATTAATAGAGATATAAATCAAAACAATAAAAATGATTGAACTTACTGATAATTGCATTCTGGAACCAATCTTTCCTTCAATTGTCCATTGGTAAATTGTTCCATTATTTATATTTTTGTCTGAAATGCTTGTAAAATTCAGTTCCCCGGAATCCTTCCGAATATAAAAACGATTCTTCTCCGCTGTAATAAAAATGGGTTGTCACTCGCGTATCAGAGTTAACAGGGAAATAATTGGAATACATATATCATGTAATGGATTGGAAAAGAGTTTACTAAGCAGATATAAAAGGTGATCAGTGTATATTTTGTACTAACTCGCATATCTGAGTTAACAGAGAAATAATAGGAATAGTAAAGATACGAAATATTTTTTTTGAGAAATGCTATATAATTCAGTTCCCCGGAATCCTTCCGAATATAAAACGATTCTTCTAAGCAAATAAATGGGTTGTCGCTTGCGTATCAGAGTTAACAGGAAATAATTGGAATACATATATCATGTAATGGGTGAAAAGAGGGGGGCATATACAAGGGGACTACTTAGCAATTGTTAGGTTGAATTAAGAATTTCCAAGAAATATTTTTTCTCTCTATTGTTAGGCCTTAATTATACAAAAGAACAGACGATTCCATTTTTATTATCTAGGTACTATAACAGATAGTAAAGTGATTTGTCAAGATTATAGACAACTAGGTTAAAAGTTGCCTTGTTGGGTGGAGGTTAAGCTAGCTCCTGTCAAGGGCTCTTGATTGGTTTTGGTTTGTTTTGTTTTACGGCATATCAACCTCAGTGGGTCATTTAATGCCGATAAAGTTTTGAAATAAATCAATTCTTAATGGATAATACAATTTTTTTTTATAAATACATTTTTCTATTTAACCCATACATGGGACCCTAACAGGTACTACCACTCCGGGTCAGAGTGGACCAGGGAGCAATGGTGATGAAGGGGTGCTCCACATTCTTCAAACCTCCAGAACTGGAACCTCACCATCAGATAGAGTTTAACGTCATTCCCAGGACATGTAGACCCGCAGCCACCGCCTTCTAGCACCAATATGATAAGAAGTATTAGGGGGTTGCCATAAGGGCAATCATATAGGTGCTAGGGCTTGACGAGAACAAATAGGGTCATATATGCTAAAAGATAATTCAGTGCGGTTATAGTATGTGGCCTGCCTTTTTGATTCTGTTATAGTATGTGGCCTACCTGGTTTGAAAGTGTCCTACCCAATAAGAGTATATTTATAGATATATGTAGTAGGCAATTTATTGAAACTAATTATTTTTCACATATATTCAATTTCAAGAAATATAATTCAGTCATAAGCTGTATGTAGTAATTAAGAATAATTAAAAAAGAATTCATCCATAATTTACATGAATCAGAGATCTATTTGATTATAAAATAATCTAAAATATGATAAAAAGGGGTTGGGGCTTGCCATAAGGGCTCTTGATTGAGTCTTTGGCTCAAAAAGGACACTTCATGCATTGAGTTTATATTAAATTTTAGTTATTCGAACAAAAATTTCGCCGTTTTGTATCAGTGTTACTGTACGGCTGCACTATTTGAGTCCTAACGAAGTGCCTGGAGAGTAAGCTAGATTGGAGCTACTGAAGAATCCTGCGCGCAATCTTAAACAAGACGTGGAAACAATACCCCAAGAGAAAACAGCTGTACGGCCACCTGCCACATAACACACAAAACCATCCGCGCGAGAACAAGACACACTGGGCACTGCTGGAGAAGCAAGGATAACCCACTATATTCCCCTTGATACCAACAATTTTATTACAAAATAGATATTCTCTAGTCCGGAGTAAAAGTCCAGAATTAAACGTGTATATGTTAAATTGAACTGAGTTGGTGTGGGTGAAGTTTTTAAAGTTATTTGCATATTTGGTGGTTACTTACGGCAGTTACTTTCATCGAAACCATTAGGACAGTCATTGACACCGTTACAGACTTTCACCTTGTTCAAACAAGCAGAATGTTTCCCTGATACTCTGCAGTTGAAAGTTCCTGGAAAAAATATAAGAAAGATATTGATATTTAAAAAAAGTTTACATGCGTATAGTCGTAAAGCAGGCATCCTTTTTTGTATTTGTGATAGCAGTTTGTGCTTGATTGTTTTTCACAGAAATTTACCCGCAAAAGATTATAGCACAACAGGAAGCGCGTGGTGTAATGGTTAGAGTCATGGGAAATGGACTCGTCTCCCCGAGTTCAAATCCTGGACGTGGTAATTGCATTTTACTTAACGCTAATACCCTTGGGAAAGGTATGAATCCTACTCTCCCTCCAGCTATGGGTAAATAGCAGCGGCAGACTAGGTTCTTTAACCATGGCCAGGTAATTAGTCTAGGAGAAGGAAAACTCTGAATTCAAACCTGTTGAACTCCGCTCAAGAAATTGACCTTGTGTCGTATCCTGCTCGTGCGGAGGAGTGGGTAAATATATATAGCACAACATTTTGTATGATTATTTATTGCTGTATTTATCCTGATGATATTTGTAAAAGAGAAAATTTTATTTCATAACTTAGTTTTATGGTATATATACACACACACACATATATATATATATATATATATATATATATATAGGGTGTGTAAAAAAGTATCGAGATTTTTTGAACATTTTGACACACCTTGCGTTCTGAAATAAATAACGTTCCATTCATTCTTCATTTATATCTTGGTAAATACAATGTATGTCAAAAAGTACAAAAAATGTCAATACTTTTTGATACAACTTATATAATATATATATATATATATATATATATATATATATATATATTAGAAAGCTACATTTTTTAATAAAACATTTTATTTATACAAATATATAATATATATAATATATATATATATATATGTGTGTGTGTGGGGGAATTTTTCTGGGGGGACTTTCATCATATCCTTTCGTTATATTGCTCTGATGATAAAAAAACGCTTGAATCTAGACAACGCACTCCTATATACTCAAACAAGAACAACAACCACAATGTGGAACGTGTCAAACACCTTTGACAGTTAAACACTTATTCATGGAATGCAGGTTTTTTTGCTCACATCAGAAACCGTTATTTTAAAGCAAACAATATGAAAGATCTGTTTGAAAATGTCAACATGGAGGATATTCTCTCTTTTTTGAGGGAAATAAAATTATACCATAGAATATAGACATGAAACAAATCAATACCGTACAACATAATCCCCAATAATGCTAACGCATTGTTAAAACCAATTACTAAAAAGTATAAATATAAATACACGATATGTATAACTTCCTAACCGTTAGACGGGTTGATATGCCGTTAAAATCAATAAACAAACAAACAAAACTGTTCATTCATAATTACTTCCTCTAAATAGCTTATTTAATTCATATTTGTATATTTTAGGTAGAATTAATTATTACCTTAATCTTTTCATTAAACGCATGCATGATTTTTCATTTGATTCATGTGTTACATAATCGGCGCCCAGCACCTATAATTGTGGCCTTGTGCCAGACTTGGAAAAGAACCTTAGAAAAATGTACTACCGATTATCTTAGATTACTGGGTGGTCTTTGTGGAATCACCGAAAAAGTAGTTAGGATAGATAACATCTCTTTAACGAGAGAAATGAGACGATAAGTCTAGATTTAACGAAAAGCTAGGAGGAGTGGCTCCAATAAGCCTTTGATCTTTAGGTTAGTGAACTCTGGTTGACCAGTGAGATTGGAACGAATCGAAAGAAGTCGAACGTTCTAGAGAAGGAATCGTCTAGAAGATTTTAGAAATGTTATTTAAGACCCGCGAATAGAATCACAAAAAGTCAGTTGGAGCCTGCGATCAGAGCAGTGAGGGTCCGAGAGTCAGAGGCAGTGAGAGCCAGGAGGCGTGCGTGGCAGTGGGCAGTTAATGAACTGAGGTCGCTGATGTGTGAAACCCCGAGATGTAATATTTTACACTGAACGAAGTTAAAACCATATTTAAGGAAGCTGACCATCTCTCTCTCTCAGTAACTTTCATTAAGTAAATAAATTCCTGAAGTAAGAAATACTGTCCACGTCTTTATTTACTACACGCCAAAGAAACGTACTCATGAATGAAAGTCATTAAAGTGTAAACTTGTCAACAAGTCAATTGGCCGTAACGAGGAGCACGCGGCCGTGAAACGTGATACCTTTCCCTTGACCAAAAGAAGTGGGAGAAGGATTTTGGGGCTAGCTAAGACTGACTGCTACAGCTAGATCTGTGTATGTAAACAAACGAAACTCCGTACGTACGAAGTTACGAGTAGTAGTGCCGAAGAAGGAAAGGCACTAAGGTTAAATACGAACTGGTCCCACTACGTTACGTATCGCTAATTAAAAGCCAATACGTTACACATGCTTGTGATTCACTCGTGTCTCTTAATTCTCATAAAATTATAAACATCACAATTTTTAATTTTTGCGCGTAAAAGAATAATGATACGTTTACTCAATGGCATACTTGATACTCATTTTTTTGTTAGCATACTCCTTATCTGTTTTCTTAACAAATTCCTTGGTCGTTAGAATACTCCTTACTTGTTTTGTCGTATCGTACTCACTCGTTTTATCGTTAAAATACTCCTAACCCGTTTTATCATTAGCATATTCCTTACTCGTTTCCTCGTTAGCATACTCCTTACCTGTTTTCTCCTTAACAGATTCTTTAGTCGTTAGAATACTCCAAACTTGTTTTCTCGTATCGTACTCCTAACACGTTTTATCGTTAGAATACTCTAGGTACTGGCAAAATGAGTCTAACATGCGTTTTTGACAAAATTACTTTACCCCCCCCCCCCTACAGAAAATAATTTACCAAAAATCAGGGAATTATCGGATTTTAATGAAATTTTCAGTGTTTATTTATCAATAAATGATCTTTATAATGCATTATTTATTTTATTTCAAAACTTTCTAATTCTTTTCAGGTCTCTTAATTTTGACCCCCCTTATGCTCGGGCGTAACAATTTTTTCGTGTTGGTCTTATACTGTACTAATTACAGTATAAATAAAAAGATAAAAGACCGAAGTTATGAATAGAAACAAAAAAAACATTTTTACACGGTGGCTTTTCTATGAGAAAATAAGTACCGAAAATCGAAAAATACAATGTAAAAAAATAATAATTAATTTTTTGGAGATTTCTTTTTTACTAATTTCGATAATTATTTAATTGGCTATTATCTTATAAAAGAAAAAATTATACATTGATATTTTTTCTGCTTAAAAAGTGTGGGGGGGGGTACATTTTCTATCGAGTTTTTCTTCAAAACTTATTACTTTCATCGAAAAAAATAAGGTTTGCATTAAGTAGATATTCATTTCTAGAATCTAAAAATATAACATTTTAAACTTAACATGCTTTTCACATTTTAAATGAATTTTATATTTTAATTTTTCATAGCAAAATACTAAATTAAAGTTTTGAAAGAAAATAACTTAAATTCATTAATTGATAAATCAATACTGAAAATTTCATTAAAATCGGATAATTACCTGATTTTTGGTACATTTTTTTGCAATCGCGAATGTTACATTAAAATTGTAAACACGCGCGTATAACCATTGAAAAATAGACAGAATGGCAGATCGCGTCGAAATTGACCAAAACAAATCGTTTTAAATCTCTTAAAAGTAAACTGCTTATGTAATGATATTTTTCTTTTTTTTAATGATGGTCATTATGTTACTACTTATCATTTTAGACAAAAATTTTGACCTTAAATAATAGATTTAATTAATTTTAATTCGCTTTTAAAACTCGTAGCAGACGATTTTAATGCCAGTACCTATAATACTCCTAACCCGTCTTATCATTAGCATATTCCTTACTCGTTTCCTCGTTATCATGCCCCTTACATATTTTTTTGTTGACATACTCCTAAATTAGAATATTTTTATTCATTTTCTCGTTAGCATACTCCTTAACAATTTGCTTGTTATCATACTCTTTATTCATTTTCTTGTTAACATGCAGCCCCGCCCAACGGGTGGGGATTGCTATAATTAACGGCGTCGATCCCAGGGGGCCATCTCCCCAGGCAACACCTGCCCCCTCGATTTAAAGGGGTAGGGCTGGGTTTATTGCCCAGTGCCTGAGGCGCCCCCTTGAGGGGAATGCCGACGGGATCGACGCAATTTTTCACCTGCCACCCATGAGCTTCGGTTTGTGGGTGGCCCCACGTTAATAGGGACTTTGTGCCTAACCCGTACAAGTGGGGTACGAAGTAAATACAATGCAGCTTATTTATTTTCATGTTGGCAAACTCCTTAATTGTTTTCTCACTAACATAGTCTTTACTTTTCCACAGATCAGAAATCATGAGTAAAGGGAGAGCACTCTGACAATAAATATTCCTTCTAGGTTGTGAAGTTGATTCGCCTAATTTCTTTCTTCCACTGCAAAGTTCGACGACAAACTTTCTCGTCCTGCAACAATATTCTAGCAGCTCTCGAACACGCTCACCCACCGCTTCGAAGCATCACCCCCCCTACTTCTCTCGTTTTATGTACGATGATCTGAAAGAAATTTACATACGTGCAGATTTACTATCGCCACGTCTCTTTGCTTAGAAATCACAAGTATTTAAATTGTAGTGTTAAGGTCGACATATTTTACTTTGCCACTCATCCTGCAAGCGAGACAGGTTCGCACCCGCTTTGCCCCACGAGGAAAGTCATCTCTCTCACTACTTTCCCGAATTTTATACTATATATATATTATTATTATTATTATTATTATTATTATTATTATTATTGTTATTATTATTTTTTTTTTTTTTTTTTTTTTACTCCTTTTGAGTTTTCACATCAGTGATAGCTGATGGTCTTTCACTGGAGTCTGAGTGACAGCAAGTCTCCTCAGGTCTCCAGGACTCTTCTGAGTATTCTGGCAGATTGCAGCAGTGCAGTGTTCTGAATGGTTTCAATCCTTCCTCTGATATCCAAACTTTCCAAACCCTTTCCAATCCCTTTGGGACTGTTCCAAGTGCACCAACCACAATTGGTATCACTTTCACTTTCATATTCCATAACTTTTTCAGTTCTCTGGCAAGGTCCAGATATTTGTCTATTTTTTCATTTATTATTATTATTATTATTATTATTATTATTATTTATTATTATTATTATTATTATTGTGACAGAGAACACGAGAATTATATTATTATATATTATATTATATATTATTATATTATTATATATATATATTATATTATATTATATTATATTATATTATTATATATTATATTATATTATATTATATTATTATATTATATTATATTATCATATTATATTATATTATATTATATTATATTATATTATATTATATTATATTATTATATTATATCATTATTATTATATTATTATATTTATATATTATTATATTTCCCGAATTTTATATTATTTTATATTATTTTATTATTATATTATTTATATCAGCATATCATTTTAGAATTTTTCATGTGACTTACCTGAATAAAATTCTATCGATTCTGTTCAAAGAATCCTGTTACATGTAATTTAGTTTCTAACCACAATGTAAAAAATCTGTCTCCTCATTACATGCATGCATGATTTTCCATTCGATTTATGGTTATATTTCACTCGTATCTCTTAATTCTCATGAATATTTAATAAGCTCTGTGCTGTTTTGGAAAGACGATCTGGGATGATAAGACCTTTGTTTTTATCGCCCTGACGTTGCTCCAATATAAATCTTCTAAAACCCTTGTCCATTTTTCACTGTTGTTTGATATGCAAAGTAATTGAAAAAAGTAACTCCTTCTATCAAACTATTTAGAGTTTATTTATATGCACTTATATTATATATTTGGAGGTGCGTTTTGGGATGGTTAGAGTCGTGTGAAATGGACTCGTCGAACCGAGTTCAAATCCTGGACGAGGCTGTTTGTATTTCACATAGCGCTAATGCTCGTAGCAACAACTCTCCCCGCCCAGCTATGGGTGAATAGTGGGGCATATTGGGCTCTTTAAACTTGGCTAGGTAACCATTTTAGGAGAATTCAACCCTGTTAAACTCCGCTTAAGAAATTAACCTTGCGTCACATTCTGTTCGTGCGGGGGAAATATATATATATATATATATATATATATATATATATATATATATATTATATATTAAATTTTTACTTGAAGGCACTTACAACGCATGTATCGCATAAAATTCGATACTTTTTCTTATAGAAATGAACTTGACAAGTGTAACCCGGCAAAGGATGGCTCGGTGTTGTAGAATACCGTACAGACTGTTTCGATGCAGTTATATTTTTCTCAATTATTAATGCATGTTATTTAATATATTTATTAATTAAATCAATTAAAATTAAATCTGTATTATGCAAGATGGTGTTTCTGCACATCCTTGTTCAGGAATAGCTGAATCACCAGTTTCCTGGGAGATGGATGGGTAGACGTGGTCCGAATGAGTGGCCGGACAGGAGCCCTGATCTAACACCCTCAACACTTTCTTGATTGGTTGAAGGAGCAAGTCTACTCTATCAAAACCAACGACATTGGAAGAACTTGAAGGATGGATACGAGAATTTATTTCTAGCGGTAGCGAAAATAGGATAGACCCCTCGCTCTCCGTCTCATACCGACAACGGGCCACTCCAACTTCTTTATTTATTTCACTTCCATGGAATACTCAATTTTATTTAAAAAACAGTTTCGCTTTACAATTAAAAGCAGGATTTATTTCGCACAGTCGCAGGCACAGCCGTTGGCCAGTCCGCCATCTTTAATTATGTTACTTACAGTACTGAACATTAGTCAACCAGTGCTTTTTTTGTCTTCTAACTAAACACCAGGAAAAAAAACCCAGAACTTATATCCAAATGTAGGCATAAAAACATATATATCCAAATGTAGGCATAAAAACAAATTCCGACTACGAAACCTGAGAACTAACGATTCCAAAAACTAATCAATATATATATATATAGGTTGATCACTTATTTTTCAACGCAGCATATTGCAAACGTTAAGTCTATGAACACGGTTTTAAGTGGCATCTGCTGCTTCTGACACTTTTCCTGTCGCCACGACAGGAGGATGTACAAAGGCCGCATCCCCAAAGACCTACTGTATGGCGAATTAGTAGAATGCTCCCGACCGGTAGAGAGACCATGCCTACACTTTAAAAGACGTCTGCAAAAAGCGTATGAAGTCATTCCACATCAACACTAACACATGGGAGGTTGGTGTCGAAAAGCGAGCGGCTGGCGCCTGCTTGCCAAAAAAAAAAAAAGACACGAAAAAGATTGATAAAGATAGGAAAGAAGCTGCAACAGAAAAGAGAGCCAGAAGGAAAGAGAGACAACAGCAACTTCAGCAAGTTTGTTTGCAGTTACTGCACCATTGATTGCCATTCAAAAATTGGCCTGTTCAGCCACTCGCGTAGATGCAGTTAAAATAAAATTTAAAAAATGAACACTACGCCATCGTCAATAGCAGACGGAAGGACGCCAACCATATGAAAACGTAAACCAATTGTTCACTGCACGAGATTTTTTGTGAGATTTGCTTCATTCAAAACGTGATTTTAAAAAATCAATTTAAAAATAAATTCTTACCTTGCGTACATGCAGTTCTTTGACATAAAAATGGCTTCAGTTCTTCACATGGAGAAAGTTTCCACTTCCACTGGCTATTCTTTGTTTGACTAATGTCAGCACATCTTCCTGAATCCAGGGAGGGCTGGTAATTGGCCCACAATGCAACAGCGACACTTTCTCGGCTCCAGTCACTCCAATAACCGTCAAGTATGTTGGATTCATTGATATAATTGTATCCTTAAAAAAGGAATATAAAGAAAATTAGATAAAGTTGTGGTTGACGGCATTGTCGTAGATTTGGATATCTTATTTTACGGCATATCAACTCTTTTCGGACCATCTGATGCCGAATCAAGTCATTTTGATAAACAAATAATGAACCATTGTGATGATAATAAATAATAAAATAAATAATAGAAATAAACAAACACACTCAGATAGATAGAAAGTTAGAAAGAAACAGACTGAGATAGATAGATAGATAGATAGATAGATAGATAGATAGATAGAAACTCAGATAGATCGATCGATAGATAGATTGATAAAAAGAAAGAAAGAAGCCCAAATAGATAGATATAAATAAATAAACTCAGATAGATAGATAGATAGATAGAGAAGATAGATATAGATAGAAAGAAAGAAAGAAGTCCAGATAGATAGATAGAAATATATAAACTCAGATAGATAGATAGATAGATAGATAGATAGATAGATAGATAGATAGATAGATAGAAATAGGAAGGAAAGACGCCCAGATAGATAGATATAAATAAATAAAGTCAGATAGATAGATAGATAGATAGATAGACAGATAGATAGAAAGAAGGAAAGAAGTCCGGATAGATACATAGAAGTAAATAAACTCAGATAGGAAGGTAGACAGAAAGAAAGAAAGAAAGAAAGAAAGATAGATAGATAGATAGATAGATAGATAGATAGAAAGAAGGAAAGAAGCCCAGATAGATACATAGAAGTAAATAAACTCAAATAGGTAGGTAGACAGAAAGAAAGAAAGAAAGGAAAGAAAGAAAGAAGAAAAGATAGATAGATAGATAGATAGATAGATAGATAGAAAGAAGGGAAGAAGCCCAGATAGATACATAGAAGTAAATAAACTCAAATAGGTAGGTAGACAGAAAGAAAGAAAGAAAGAAAGAAAGGAAGAAAAGAAAGAAAGAAAGAAAGAAAGATAGATAGATAGATAGATAGATAGATAGATAGATAGAAAGAAGGAAAGAAGCCCAGATAGATACATAGAAGTAAATAAACTCAGATAGGTAGATAGACAGAAAGTAAGAAGAAAAGAAAGAAAGATAGATAGATAGATAGATAGATATAGATAGATAGATAGAAAGAGGAAAGAAGCCCAGATAGATACATAGAAGTAAATAAACTCAAATAGGTAGGTAGACAGAAAGAAAGAAAGAAAGGAAGAAAGAAAGAAAGAAAGAAAGAAAGAAAGATAGATAGATAGATAGATAGAAAGAAGGAAAGAAGCCCAGATAGATACATAGAAGTAAATAAACTCAGATAGGTAGGTAGACAGAAAGAAAGAAAGAAAGAAAGAAAGAAGAAAGAAGAAAGAAGATAGATAGATAGATAGATAGATAGATAGATAGATAGAAAGAAGGAAAGAAGCACAGATAGATTCATAGAAGTAAATAAACTCAGATAGGTAGGTAGACAGAAAGAAAGAAGAAAGAAAAGAAAGAAAGAAAGATAGATAGATAGATAGATAGAAAGAAAAAAGAAGCCAGATAGATACATAGAAGTAAATAAACTCAGATAGGTAGGTAGACAGAAAGAAGAAAGAAAGAAAAGAAAGATAGATAGATAGATAGATAGATAGATAGATAGATAGAAAGAAGGAAAGAAGCCCAGATAGATACATAGAAGTAAATAAACTCAAATAGGTAGGTAGACAGAAAGAAAGAAAGAAAGATAGATAGATAGATAGATAGATAGATAGAAAGAAGGGAAGAAGCCCAGATAGATACCTCAGATAGGTAGGTAGACAGAAAGAAAGAAAGAAAGATAGATAGATAGATAGATAGATAGATAGATAGATAGAAACAGACCGAGATTGTTGACACTTTTGTTTTACGACATATCAACCCAATTTCGGGTTATTTTATGCTGAATCAACTCATTTTGACAAAAAGAATGGATAAGGTTGCTTACAGTATCTGCTGTTGCTTAAGTTATTACCCAAATTAATTAATGAACAGGCTCTGATTAACTCCGGTGATCTAACGGGAACGAGTGCTTTTATCGTGACCGTAATAAAAAGACGAATGAAATAAATATTTTGTCTCTAAGAATTCTATTACGTTTATATGTATGTACGTATTAATTTAACAATTGTCCAGTCAAAAAATAAGGTACATTATAGAGGTTTGCAAGAGAAATACATTTAAGATTTTGTTAGAAAATAAAAGAATAATTGTAAGTACATTTTTTTAGCTTAATAATTTTGTGGGTTCTGCGTTCGCTCTAAATTTCACTTCAAGTGGTCAACCAATTAAGCATTTAACTTGAACATCACTAATTAACTTGTGGTTGTAGGAACCATAAATAAACAATGATATAATTAATCTGTATATCAATACTCGTGTTCCTTAAAAGTACGACCGTTATCATCTTGAAACACCCTTTGTTTAAAAAAAAATGAAACGGTCAAAATCGTCCATGATGAAATGCAAAAATGTAAATTATGATTATTTAGTTTTTGTTTATCCACCGAATTCTATTTCTTACGAGCGTCATCACCTCAGCTAAATAATGGACTATTCCGTTTTGGGGAGGTTCCAGTTCTGGAGGGCTGAGAAATGTGGGCACCCCTTCATCCCCATTGCTCCAAGGTTCACTCTGATCCGGAGTTTTAGTACCTATTGGGGTCCCATCTATGTGTTAAATAGTAAAAACGTGTTTAAAAAATTGAGTACCCATTAAAAATGAATAAAACAAAAACGTATTCGGCTTAAAATGACCCAATGTGAAGACATGCAGGAAAACCCAACCAACCAACCAACCAACAACCATATAGCTTGGGCGTAAACTCAGCCTACTTTGCAGGTTCACCCTTGTTGACATCTCCGCCCTGTCGTCCAGGGCGTTAGCAGACACCCACTGCACCTCAGCAGGGGGGTAACTCCCCAATGGGTCCACCTGTTGGTCGTGGACGGTGACCCGTGATGCTTAAGAATGGAATCCAGGTGGCTGAGCAGTCCATGATACTCCACTTAACCCTTACTTAGGTTAGACGGGTGGTTGGAGAGGCCCCCTCCGATCAATCGGCTGGTCACATCAAGCCCTAGCAGCTATATGATTGCCCCAAACCTATTACCCTTATCGCAAGCCCCAAACCCTTTTTATCATATGGGTGCTAGAATGTGGTGGCTGAGGGTCTTCATGTTCTGGGAATGACGTTAAACTTCATCCGATGGTGAGGTTCCAGTTCTAGAGGTCTGGGGAATGTGTAGCGCTCTTTATCGCCAATGCTCCGTGTCCACTCCGATCCGGAGTGATAGTACCTGTTAGGGTCCCATCTATGGGTTAAATAGAAATATGTGTTTATGAAAAAATTGGGTAACCATTAAGAATGAATGAATTTCAATGAATTTCAAAACTTTGCCAGCATTGAATGATGCACCGAGGTTGATATGCCGTAAAACAAACCAAACCAAATCAAACTTTGGTGATATCTGAAATTCCTTTTGTATATATATATATATATATATATATATATATATATATATATTATATTATATATATATATATATATATATATATATATATATATATATATATATATATATATATATATATATATATATATATATATATAGTGTGTGGTGTGTGTGTGTGTGTGTGTGTTGTTCTGTCCCTGAAAACATTGAATTTATTAAACGATCAACATACATCGCAACTGTTTGCACTAAGAGATTTTACAGATTTATCTCCCTTTATATAAAACAAAATTGCTTATAAAATAAGATGTGCTTACTTAATTTAATTTTTCACCCAATTGGACACATGGCCTACTGGATAAAGGAGTTAGGTTAAGACAGTTCTAAGTGACAATTATCTCTGGACTGCAGGTTCAATCCTCTCCAAGGGCAGAATTAACATAGAATAATAATTAACACAGCTTAACATCTGTACTCCAGCTGTGGTTAGCGGAATGAGAACAGTATACCCCGTGGACTGAATAAAGGGTTAGCTTCAAAGTTCCGTGATGGCTCCCGATTACGACAAGAAAGTTCCCGAGTTCAAAAAGAAGGTTTCCTAGACCGAGAAGGTTCCCGAGTCCCACAAGAAATACCTGAAAATGGTCGGAGGGCACATCGACCGAAACCTTGTACAGATAACAATGAAGATGAGGACAATAGTCCGAATAACGCAGTTAATACTAAGATGAAATCAGTTCAAAAATCTTATTAATAATGAAGATTCGGTGTCTGTCGCTTAACTCAGTCGGTGGAGCGAGCACCTAGGCATCACAAGGTTCTGGACTGAGCATGTTTTGGCACCTCCCTGAATGTGTTGTTATTTAATTTTGTTAATTAGTATTACTAGCAAATATAAGCACCCTCCGGGTGCAAGTATTTTAGTTAAATTTTATAATAAAATATCATATTGAATTAGAAAGGCTAATGAAACTGAATAAGAATGTAGATAAAAAGATTTTGAACAGCAGAGGGGGTATGATTGAAAAATAGAACAACTTTGAAACTAACATTTT
>CM042158.1:29804750-29817250 GCA_023376005.1 Doryteuthis pealeii | reverse complement strand
ATTTCTTTCGTTAGCATACTCATTACATGTTTTCTTGTTTGCATACTCCTTACTCATTTTCTAGATAACATACTCTTGTTTTCTAATTAGCATATTTTTTAGTATTATAATAATAATAATAATAATGTAATTTATTGTGTACAGTGCTCAGGTGCACCACAACTCATCAAAGTCTCATGTCAGGTACACAGAATAATGTTGTGCCAGGAACATGAACAGTTCACAGTAGTAATATGGATGTATGTGTGTGCATGTGTATGTGGAGAGTGGCATCAGGTATAGTGTTGGCGGACTACAGGAAGCATGGAGGCTTTGAAAGCCTCAGTGCTCCGGCAGCCTACAACAGATGCAGGCAGTTTATTCCATGTCTCCGCAATTCTGAGCGTGAAAAAATGTTTCCGAAAGTCACGTGAACAGTGCTGTTTTCTGACTTTGTAGGCATGCCCACGTGTATTGGAGAGATGGAGATCAAAAAGGTGCTCCAGGTTGCTGTTGTTCAGATGATTAATGACCTTATGAGCATTTACCAGGTCAGTTGCCAGACGCCGAAGTTTCAACGAATCCATTCCCAGGGCTGCGAGACGTTCAGAGTATAGCAGATTCCTGGTGGAGGGTACTCGCCTGGTTGCACGTCTCATTTGTATTATTCGGACTATTGTCCTCATCTTCATTGTTATCTGTACAACGTTTCGGTCGATGTGCCCTCCGGCGTTTTTCTGGTATTTCTTGTCGGATTCGGAACCATCTTGGACTCGGGAACCATCTTGGACTTGGTAATCCTCTTTTCGAACTCGGGAACCTTCTTATCGTAATCGGGTGCCATCACGGAACTTTGAACCCAACCCTTTATTCAGTCCACAGACGTATCTGTAAACGTATTCTGTTAACCATAGCTTGAGTACAGGTGTTAAGCTGTGTTAATTATTATGTCTTCTGTCTGACCAGGATTGAACTTAGAAATAACTGTCACTTTGAACTGTCTTAACCTAACTCCTTTATCAACTAGGCTATATGTCCAGTTCCCGAGTCCGAGATGGTTCCCGAGTCCGAGAAGGCTCCCAACAAGAAATACCTGAAGAAGGCCGGAGGGCACATCGGCTGAAACGTTGTACAGATAACATTGAAGATGAGGACAATAGTCCGAATAATACAAATAATACTAAGTCTCATCTAAAAAAATTCAGAGGAATAACATAGTCTTTATTCTTCTGTTTTTGGACCAATTTTAAGGAAAAAATTATAAGGGAGAACACAGCCGATAAATATTTCGAAATTTCAGTAGTTATATTTTTAGATTACGACATAGCATTTTGAAATTATTCATGTTACTTATCTGAATGAGACTTTATTTATTTTATCAAAGTTAAACATTACCTGATACAGGTACTTCGCGCTTCAAACCAAGGCTGCGTGACATCGAAGAATTTGTAACAGCGTTTGGAAGGGGTGACCAGCGTCCAGCCTGAAAAAGTGTACATTTAAAAAATGCAATGATTCAAATTAATTATAACCGAGTGAAAAAGGGAAGTGGTCAATTTATCTTTGAAAATAGATTCTCTTTTATATATATATATATATATGTGTGTGTGTGTGTGTGTGTGTGTGTGTCTGTGAGAGAGAGAGAGAGAGAGAGAGAGTGTATGTGTGTGTGTTTACCAACCCCTATGCACAAGCAGAATGCGACACAAGGTCAATTTCTTCAGCGGAGTTTAACAGGTTTAAATTCAGAGTTTTCCTTCACCAAGACTAGTTTCCTACTCATGGTTAAAGAGCCCATTCTGCCCTGCTATTTACCCATAGCTGGAGGGAAAATTAGATTCATACTTTTCCCAAGGATATTAGCGCTATGTGAAATGCAAACAGTCTTGTCCAGGAATATATATATATATATATATATATCTTTCGACATTTTATCAGTGTGACTGGACAAGTCAGGCTACTTCAGGTTTTTTCACCCCAGAATATTTGGACCTGGTTCTCGACAGTGCTGTGTATGTGCCAATACTCATGGTGTAATCAGAAAATACAGTCTCTTCATGTGTAGAAGATGTTTAAGAGACTATTCCAATGACATTGGATTCAAGATGCTGGATTAAAATGATGGATTCCTTGAAGATTCAAGAGATGCCAAAACATCTTTCGGTAATATTCGCAGAGTTCCATCCCGGCCTCCTGCCTCAAAAACCGCTAACCGGTGGCTGCTAAAAAAATACACCAGCTATGATTGAAGTCTGTAGCCGATGTGGTATCACTTTAAAAAAAAAACGGCTTAGGGCATTTTTCGCGAAAACCCAACCCCAACCCCAACCCCAATCCTAAACCCCCTAGTTAAAATTAACAGTTTTATTACAAAATGTGTAGGTTCAGTTTTTTCTGGGTTACCCTTTATACGGAGCCAAAATTATTTATTTTCCCATTAAACTAACCCTAAACCCCAACCCTAACCCTATTTCTACGGACTTCAATCGTAGCTGGTGTTTTTTTTTCTTTCAGTTGCCAGCGGCTAGCTGTTTTTGAGACAGGAGACCGGGACGGAACTCTGCGAATATACCCCATCTTTCATCTCATTTATTCCCCTTTCTTTATATGGAAGTACAATAGATAAATCAATTTGCTTTTTAACCTTGGTGTGGCAACCTGTCAAGGCGAAAGAAAACTGAATTTCAACCAGGTGTAGACCGGAAGAAAGATGGGTTTACTCCTGGCTATTCCTCTCCAAGACGCACTATCTGAGTAGTGGTCCTATAACCAAATTGAGTTAGTGACAGTGATCTATATTAATGAATATATTCTCTGTGGTAATAAACTGACTAGATAACATTTCAACTTACCATCTTCACATTGGAGAGAAATTTCCGTATTCTGAAAAGAAAAAAAATAGAAAGTCTATTAAACATTTTATTGATATTTAATCAATCTACGAGCAATAATAATAATAATAATAATAATAATAATAATAATAATAATTTAAAGCAAAAACTGATAAGACGCAACAGAATAGCAAGTGTAGAATGTGTGGAGACAAAGACGAAACGGTCAATCTTATTTTAAGCGAATGCAGCAAACTAGCACAAAAAGAGTACATGTCTATGGACGACTGAGTGGGAAAGATGATTCACTGGGAATTGTGCAAGAAATTAAATTGTCAGCATGCTTCAAAATGGTATATGCCCAAACTGGAATCTGTTCTAGAGAATAAGACGCATAAGATTCTTTGGGACTTTGTGATAAAGATGGATCACCATATCCCGACTAGGAGACCGGGTTTAGTATTAATCAATAAAAAGAAGAAAACGTATCATCCTGGTCTCTGCTGTCCCGGCGGAGTGAAGGTGAAAAAAAAAATTAAATATTTTTTTATGCTCAACAGTTTCTTCCACAACCTTTTTTCTTTTTTCTTTCTTTCTTTCTTGGTATTTACTTTCTTTCTCTTTCTAAATTTTTCTAACACAGTCCTTCTTTCTTTCTCTTACTCTCCCTTTCTTTTTCTTTTTTACTATTTCTTTTTACTTTCTTTTTTCTTTATTTATCTTACCCTTTCTTTCTTTTACACTCTTTCTTTCTTTTTTCTTTTTTATTTCTTAGTATTTACTTTCATTCTTTTCTATTTCTTTCTTACATAGCCTTTCTTTCTTTCTCTTACTCTTTCTTTCCTTTCCGTTTTTACTCCTTCTTTCTCTCATTCTTTCTTTCTTTCTTTCTTTCTTATTTATTTATTTATTTCTCTAACTCTTTTTTTCTTTTCCAGTCTTTTTTCTTTCTTTCTCCTATTCGTTTTTATTTTCATTTTTTACTCTTTCTTTCTTTCTTTCTTTCTTTTCTTTTTTACTGTTTCTTTCTTTATTTCTCTAACTCTTTATTTCTTTTCACTCTTTTTTCTTTCTCTTATATTTTTTATTTTTTTTTTTCTTTCTTTCTTCTTTTTTTACTCTTTCTTTTTCTTTTTTCATTTTTCTCTCTTTCTTCTTTCCACTCTTTTTTTCTTTATTTCTCTTATCCTTTCCTTTCTTTTTACTCTTTTCTTTTTCTTTCTTTTTATTTATTTCTCTAACTCTTTCTTTCTTTTCCATTCTTTCTTTTCTTTCCTTTTTTCTTTTCTTTTTCTTTTTCTTTTCTTCTTTCTTTCTTTCTTTCTATTCTTTTTTACTCTTTTCTTTTTTCTTTCTTTCATTCATTTCTCTAACTCTTTCTTTCTTTTCCACTCTTTTTTCTTTCTTTCTCTTATCCTTTTTTCTTTTTCTTTTTTTACTCTTTCTTTCTTTTTTCTTTTTCTTTTTTTCTTTCTTTTTCTTTTTCTTTTTTTATTTATTTCTCTAACTCTTTCTTTCTTTTCCACTCTTTATTTCTCTTTCTCCCACAGTCCCTCTTTTAAACTTTATCTTTCTTTTATCGTTTTTATTTTTAAATCTTATTCTTCTTTCTATGTCATTCTTTGAAAATATATTCAATAAATCATATTTCATTCCGTCTCTTTACAAAACACTTGAGCAATAATCTGATTCTTTGTTGTGTCTTAGCAGCAGAAACAAAAAACAGAACTTTTGTTGTAAAGAGTGACAACTAAAAAATGTAATTCTAATATCAACGATATTGAACCCAATCTATCCAGTTGTGTCTGATCACAATGACTCAGCTGGGCTTTTGTAAAAGAAAGAAAGAAAAATATAGTTCAAAATTATTGGTTAATATTTCATAATCTATCAATAAATGCGACAGATTTTCTCGGTAATATCTAATAAAAAAGGCTGTAACGTGTTTTGCCCGAATTTAATAATAGAAAAAATAGGTCATTTATTGTTTGAATATTGTTATTAGTATCTTTAATCATATATACTATATTTTGTTCGTTATGGTCCTAGATATATAGCTATGTGCAAATTATCGCTAGCTCTAAAAAAGGGTGATCACAGGAAATTGTTCTAAAAATCATATAAAATAAAATAATTATCCGATTTTAATAAAATTTTCGGTATATGAAGTAATAAAAGACGAACTTTTATTGTAAATAAATGTTTACTAAATTGAAAAGGCTAATAATTTTTTTCGTTAGTTTTTGTTTCGCGCATTGATCCCCCGTACAAAGATCTTCTTTTTTTTTCTTTTTTTTTTTGGATATAAATGATTTTTACATTTTTGGAAAGATAATTTAATGACGGAACATATATAAATAAAAACTAAATCGCTACTTATTCGGTTTTGGTAATAGGGCATCTTTAACATTGAAACTTGAATCTCGTAAATAAGAAAAAATATGTATCTTTTTTTTCCTTTTTTTTTCTAAATTGTTAGGTTATTTTCTAAAGAATTTTATATTAAAAGTTCCTATTGTCTACTTGTCTATGTTTTTTTTTTCAGGGATTTTTAAAAAATTTATAAAATGTAAAATGAATACTTTTCTTTAGCGGATATCAAAATCGTATTTATTGATCAAAGAAAATATTGTATAGAAATATCTAGCTAAAAATAATGACATAACATATTTCGGTTTTTATCTTAAAAAAAATGAAAATAATGTTTGAATTACAAATTGTCGTCACTTTTATTAATAGGGGGGCGCTAAGGGATATAAAAAATCTGTTTTTAGGGTATTGTTGTTGTTATTTTTTGCTTCAGCGATAATAGTTTCAAATCCGTAATTATACTTTGTAGAACTCAAACAAACAGTGTTTGAAGAAATTTATTATTTTATTTATTTGAAAACATATACGTATAATCCTCTATACAAAAAATAGTGCACACGTCAAGATGCGATAATTTTGTCAATAAAGATTAAGAAATGGCGGGATTTTACGGGAATTTATTTTTAAATGCAAAAATTTAGGTTTTATGTAAGAGAAATTTGTTTTTTCTTTTTTATAACACATAAACTTGGAATTGTTCTTTATATTAAACGTAAAATAAAACATTAAAAATTTAATTTTCCATTTTTTATTGACGTTTTAAAATATTTTAAAACAATACTAGTGTGTATTAAAAGAGCGTGTTTTGCACATAGCTATCGATATATATCATGTTTACCCGAAAATAAGACAGGGCTTATATTAATTTTCGTTCTGAAATATAACACTTGGGCTTATTTTCGGGGATGTCATGTATTTGCGTCGCATGATGCGATAGTGAAGAATGCTTATTTCTTTCGTCTGTCTGCCGCTCCCAACTAAGGCTTATTTTAAGAGGAGGGGCTATATTAAAATCATCCTGAAAAATCACGCTACGTATTATTTTTCCTAGTAGGTCTTATTTTTAGGGAAACACCATACTGAGCATTACTTAGTCAGACCCAGTGTTGTAGAATACACTGATTGCACCTCTGCAGAGGAGTAAGCTCCCATCAACAGAGCCTCTAATATATTGTAACACATTGAGCTAATGATATTTCTATTAATTAATACACATGAGATTAATAAAAAATCAGGTGAAAATGATTTCTACCTATTCAATAATATACAAGAAGTTAAACAAATCAAATCCAGTGTTACGTTAAATTACAAATGTATCAACTTAATATTATTTACAATATTTTGCTCTTTATCGTCCTCGATATACTACAAATTGCTTAGTGAGGTCCTCGATATACTACAAATTGCTTAGGGAGGCTCTCGATATACTACAAATTGCTTAGTGAGGTCCTCGATATACTACAAATTGCTTAGTGAGGTCCTCGATATACTACAAATTGCTTAGTGAGGTCCTCGATATACTACAAATTGCTTAGGGAGGCTCTCGATATACTACAAATTGCTTAGTGAGGTCCTCGATATACTACAAATTGCTTAGTGAGGTCCTCGATATACTACAAATGCTTAGTGAGGTCCTCGATATACTACAAATTGCTTATTGAGGTCCTTGATATACTACAAACTTGCTTAGTCCTCGATATACTATTGCTTAGTGATGTCCTCGATATAATATAAATTGCTTAGTGAGGTCCGCGATGTACTACAAATTGCTTAGTGCAGTCCTCGATATACTACAAATTGCTTAGGGGGGCCCTCGATATACTACAAATTGCTTAGTGGGGCCCTCGATATACTACAAATTTCTTAGTGAGACCCTCGATGTACTACAAATTTGCTTAGTGAGGTCCTCGATATACTACAAATTGCTTAGTGAGGCCTTCAATATACTATAAATTGCTTAGTGAGGTCCTACTACGAATTGCTTAGTAAGGTCTTTTCTGTGTTGCAAATTGCGACAAAATTACCAAAAATAGTATTTCATGTCAATTCGAGTTTCCTCACATAATTAAAATTTCATAATATCTAATGGAGACATTGTCATTTTGATAAAGGTTTTACGATTAAATAAGTCCATTCCACATCGCCCTGTTCAACACTATTTTCTACCAATTCACATATTCTACTTCCGTCATGCGCATTCATTTTTGTTGGGGAGAAATGAATAGAAGTCAATGGGATTAATAACAGATTATCATAACAGGTGGAAATCAGCACCCTCATAACATTTTTAGCCCTCTATGCCTCTCCCACCAGGATGCTTTGATTTCGTGTCTTTGTTTAATGGCATATCAACCTTTGTATGCTATTTGATGCCAAAGTCACCCTTGCAGAAGAACAGTATTCTTCTAAATGCAATTCCACTTTAGTATTTGATATTGAGACTTATTCATTGGAATCGCAAGGTTAAGTCAAGTGGGAAACCGCAGAAAAATATTTGGTTTGGTTTGATTCTTTGTTTAATGGCATATCAATCTTCGTGGGTTATTTAATGCCAAAGGTATCCTTGTAGACGAACAGTAGTGGTATTTAACATAGTTGTGGGGATGTAGGGTCCATACCTTTCCCAAGGGTATTAGTCCGAAAGTAAACTTAATAACGCGAGTGGAATTTGAACTCGCTTACTAGGATGTCACATTCTAGCATGGTAGCCACAATATCAAGCCGACTCCCCTATTCTAATCTCGAAGAGATGATACATTTAAATCCTTGCGTTTTAGACCCCTGTTCTAAAACCATTGTCTTATCTGCAGAAAAAAGTATTGGAGGACCCTCAGATGCCTACGTGGAGTTGCTAAACACTGTATTCAAGCCTTGGATAACAAGGGGAGCCAATGGTAGGCCATATATATGGCAGCAGGATTCGGCCTCCTGCCGAACTTCTGGGAAAAGTCAAAAATGGTTGTCGGTGAATTTTTACTACACCAGTCCCAATGCTTGGCCACCGAACTCCCAAGATCTTAACCCCATGGATTATTATGTATGTGGCGCTGTTGAGAAAGACACCAATCGCTGTGCCAGTACTACAAAAGCACAGTTAATCGAGAGAATTAAGATAGTTTTTGAGATCCTTTCCCAGGGAAACTGTAACATCATCTTACTCCAGGTTCCGGAGCAGGATTGAGGCTGTGATCGATGTTAATGGCGGTTATTTTGAATGAAACTTGTTGACAGTAGTGTAATTTCCGTGCCTGTTGAATTTCTTTACAATCCATTAAATTCTGTAGTTACCAAGCACTTTTTCTTTTTCCTTATGAAACTGTCAAATTTACCCCCGAACACCCTGTATATATGGCTAAATACAGAAATCGTTTAACCTTTGGGTTGTGTACGCCGAATAAGACATTAAAAAATAACAGCTGCTCATTCTGCAATCTGTTTTGTCAGTTAAACATTTACAACCAATGGTTACGTTGCTACTATACAAGATAAATCTAGAGAACAATATACTAGACAAAAGTTATATAAAGTGCAGCTCCTCCGATTCCCTTAATAATTGCGGCTACGTACGTTCCATGGAATTTAAAATCTGTATGAGCTATTGCGGGGATATGCCTACTCAGATATGTTCTAGGACTATCCATAGCTGAATAGCGTGTTGACTGTTAGGTTTAGCTAGGGTCTGGTTTCTTTTTTAATGGCATATCAACCTGTGTGGGTTATTTATAATTGTAGAAGTGGTACTATTTAACGCTGGCAGGATGAGTAGCTTTCACAAGGGTATTTGTCCAAAAGTAAAAGTGATAGTTCGAACTAGCTTATTCTGATGTTGCAGTCCAGCACGTTAACTACTACGCCACAGGGATTCCCTGTTTATTGGAGTTCAAATCCTGGACGAGGTATTTTATATTGTTGGAATATTTCGTGGATATAAGCCATGCTGCGGTCCACCACTTAAATTTATAGACTAAGCGAGGTCACGTGGTTTAAATCTCAGCCAATCAACAGCCCGAATACATGGTTGGTTAACTACTTAATCACTGTTATTGACAGACGTCCATTTGTAATCATTGACGAAGGACCTGCAAGACTGAGGAGCACCAATGGACAACCGAAGCATTCTCCACTAAGGATCGAGCTCTGCTTAACACAAAGGATCTCCGCTGAACAGCGCCCTTGCTTGCAGCCTAAAGAATAGCCAAAAAATCGTAACAACAGAGACTTCAATAAAGTTTTCAACATGACCATAAATAGACAATGGAGTTTCAATGATGGCTCCCGATTACGACAAGAAGGTTCCCGAGTCCGAAAAGAAGGTTCCTGAGTCCAAAAAGAAGGTTCTCGAGTCCGAGAAGGTTCCCGAGTCCGAGAAGAAACACCTTAAGAAGGCCGGAGGGCATATCGGCCGAAACCTTGTACAGATAACAATGAAGATGAGGACAAGAGTCCGAATAAACGCAGATAATAGTAATCCTCAAGCCTCCACTCAAACATTCAGTCTGATTGTTTTTTCAGGGTTGTACGTATTGAAATGACCCCATTTTCACGAGAATGAGACAAGGCTTTTTAACGTTGGTATGGAAACCAGTCTAGGTGACTCGAAAAAACTAATCTAATCTTTCCAATACACACTACCTGAGTATCGCCCCCACGACAAAATCTGCTTAAGGGACGATTAAATGAGACCAGCTGAAATACCAAGGTTAAACATCCACTTTGACTATATCTCTTTGCCTACTTTAAGCTGTTTACAGTGGCTATCCTACAACTCACAAAAACTGATAGTTAGTTCCTTATAATTGAGCAGAAGGACTCAGATTAAAATATTATATACTAACTAGCAAATATATGCACCCTCCGGGTGCAAGTATTTAAGTTTTAATGTAATAAAATATTGTATTAAATTAGAAAGGCTAATGAAACTAAATAAGAATACAGATAAAAAGATTTGAAACAGAGGGATAATAAATAAAAGATTTGAAACAGAGGGAGTATAATAAAAAATGGAACATCTGAAACTTACTCTTCCATCACTCTCGTCTTTTATTGTTTATTTTTTTCTAATTTAAGTATTTAGTTAAAAGAGGAAGTAAATAATAAAAATGACAGTTATTTTATCTTGTTAATGGATTTCATTTAAGATTCATTGAAGAGATTTTTGCTTATATTCATTAAAATAAAACCAAACAGTTAGAAATCAATAGTACTAAGCACATATTTAATAAATTTGATTTTTTAATATTAATATGCAAATTAGCCTTCCCGTTCACACTGTAAACCACTATTTTGTTGTATATATAAATATAATTGCATGTTATCAGTATGTAGACATAGTTAACAGTATTAATAATGTAAGGCAATTTTATTAATAATTCAGGTTAAATAAAAATGAAATCATGGAGAATGTGATGTCAATAACTAAGAGAATTGTGACTTGAGTAGGAATATAGTTTCGGTTACAGACAGAAAAACACACAATCTCCATTATAATAAGATATGATTTTATTTGAATAGAATGAGTTCTGATGCGAATAAATAGTGAACTTTGAAATACCGGTAAAAACTACCAAGAACATATCGTACAGGCGTGGAGAAGATTTGATAGGCAAAGAGTTAAATGTACTAAATGGAGGCGCTCTTGAGCAATGGTTATCTTCATAAAAATCAACACGCCGATATGAGTTCAAATCCTGGACGAGGCTGGTTGCATTTCACATGATATAGCGAAAAGGTTATTATCATTTTAAAAAAGAATAAGCAAACCAAGATCAGTATGAAATCATTTTTAGGGTAGCAAAGAAATAAATACACGTCAGTCTATCGTCTATGCAATTTTCAAACATGGTTTGAAAATTGAATAAGCGATAAACTTGGATATACATGATATAGAGTACTCTTTACTTATTAATATAGCATACCCATATTATATATATATATATATATATATATATATATATATTCAGATGACTGAAGAAGTCCTTCGCGTTTAGTAAGGAGGAAATATTTCTCCCCCTCTCAGACTTGATTGAGTGATTGATTTTGTTCACTTCCTTTTTACCTTACCTCATACTGTCGGATTTTACTCCAACCCTCCTATCTTCATATATATATATATATATATATATATATATATATATATATGTGTGTGTGTGTGTGTGTGTGTGTGTGTGTGTGTGGTGTGTGGGTATTTGTGGAAGGTGACTTACCGGTGAAACAGGTCAAAATGGTTAGTTGATGCAAGATTCACAATGATAAGGCAGCGATATAACAAATATAAAGTGCTCAGTACGTTGGTAGAGCAAATTTATTATGATAATGGTACACGTTAATAACCAACTCGAGTTTCACCATAAGGTTCTTCAGGGTTAAATCCACTGCAATTAATCAATATATTGATTAATCCAGTGGATTTAACCCTGAAGATCCTTATGGTGAAACTCGAGTAGGTTATTACCATATACCATTATCATAATATATATATATATATATATATATATATATATTATATATATTTGTTCGTGGTATACCAGCTAATTTGGTATTATGATGATTCTAAGCTGGTCGTTTCTTCCAACAGTAAAATGTTAGAGAGTTCAGGTCCAATTTGAGAACTCGATGTTTATTTTTTTATAAACAGAGCAATATAATTAGTAACGAAAAAAATTTAAAAATAGGCAATGAAGCTCATGGGTATATTCAAATACCTGTGAGTGGAAATGGCACCATAACCACAATAATAGCCGATTTTTATGCTTTTTCCTTTACTTATATAAATATATATATATATAATATATATATATATATATATATAGTGTGGACATGAGATAAATTCCGCCTGGTTACTGACAGTTTCTTATCTATGCGATCTTCTGATCAAGTCTTCGTCTGAAGATCGCAAAGGCGGTAAACTGTTTATGACCAATTTCCGTTGACTTTTTCTATAAAAAATTATTTCTGTCATAAAAATGCATTGCCAATGATTTTTACTATAAAAGTGCATTGGAAATTATTTTTTATTATAAAAATGCATTTAAAATGATTTCTATTAGAAAATGCATTTGAAATGGGTTTTTTGCTATAAAAATGCATTGGAAATAATTTTTACTCTAAAAATATATTTGACAATGATTTTTACAATGAAAATGCATTGCAAATGATTTTTACTATAAAAATGCATTGGAAATCATTCTTACAATAAAAATGCATTTGAAATGATTTCTATTATAAAGATACATTGGAAATGTTTTTTGCTATAAAAATGCATTGGAAATGATTTCTATTATAAAGATGCATTGGAAATGATTTTTTACAATGAAAATGCAT
>CM042158.1:29737250-29792250 GCA_023376005.1 Doryteuthis pealeii | reverse complement strand
CAGCATCTGTTTTTCTTACCTGAGATTACAAAAATCATTAATGATTTTTAGCAGGAAGTATCCAAATTGACTTAGTAGTTTATTCAACTCATTTCGAACTACCAGATGAATTATTTAACAGAAATCTATCTTTACATAGACTAGCAAATATACGCACCCTCCGGGTGCAAGTATTTAAGTTTTAATATAATAAAATATCATATTAAATTAGAAAGGCCAATGAATAAAAATGCAGATAACATGATTTGGAACAGAGATTGAAAAATAGAACAACTTTGAAACTAACTCTTCCATCATTTTCAATTACTCCTATTCCTAATTTAACTATTTAGTTAAAATAGGAAGTAAAGAATAATATTACAGTTATTTCTTTTTGTTAAGGGATTTCTTTTAAGATTCATTGAAGAGAATTTTGCTCATATTCAATAAGATAATACTAAACAATTAGAAATCAATAATATTAAGCACATATTTATTAAAATCAATTTTTTAAATATCAATATGCAAAATGGCCTTCCCGTTCACACTGTAAACCGCTGTTTTGTTGTATATATAAATACAACTGCATGTTATTTGTATGTAGATATGGTCAACAGTATTAATGATGTAAAACCATTTTATTAATAATTGAGGTTTAAATAAAAATAAAATCATGGAGAATGGGATGCAGATAACAAAGGGAATTGTGATTTGTATGATAATATAGTTTCGGTTACAGACAGAAAAACATACAATCTCCATTATAATAAGATATCTCTTATTATAATGGAGATTGTGTTCTCCCGTCTGTAACCAAAACTATATTATCACTCAAGTTACAATTCCCTTAGTTATTTACGACATATTTTGCGTGATTTTATTTTTTATTTAAACCTCAATTATTAATAAATTGTTTTAGATTATTAATAATGTTGGCCTTATAATAGGTATTTGCCTATCCCACTTATGAGCGCTGGACACAAGATTTCGTTTTAACGTGGGCCCACCCATAAGCCAAAGCTCATGGGCGGTAAGCACAAAAATTGCGTTGATCCCGTCGGCATCCCCCCTCAAGGGGGTGCCTCAGGCGCTGGGCAATAAACTCAGCCCTGACCCTTTAAATCAAGGGGGCAGGTATTGCCTGGGGGGATAGACCCCTGGGATCAATGCTATTAACTGGTAAAGATCCAGGGCCGAAGCCACTGGACCCCGGCGTTGGCTGGGTGTACAGGTATTTGCCTCATACTCCACTTGTATGGGTGGGAAAGAACAAAAATTGCATCGATCCCGTCGGCATTCCCCCTTAAGGGGGCGCTTCAGGCGCTGGACAATAAACCCAGGCCTACCCCTTTAAGTCAAGGGGGCAGGTATTGCCTGGGGGGATAGGCCCCTGGAATCGACGCTATTAACTTGTAAAGATCCAGGGCCGAAGCCACTGGACCCCCACCCTGTTGGCCGGATGTACATACTAATAACATGCAATTTTATTTACATATACAACAAAATAGCGGTTTACAATGTGAACGGGAAGGCTAATTTGCATATTGATATAAAACATTTAATTTTAGCAAATATGTACTTGGTATTATTGATTTTAGATTGTTTGATTTTATCTTAATAAATATAAAATCCATTAACAAAAAGAAATACCTGTAATTTTATTGTTTACTTCCTATTTTAACTAAAAAGTTAAATTAGGAAAATTTAGTAATGAAAGACGGGAGTGATGGAAGAGTAAGTTTTAGTTGTTTTATTTTTTTAAATATACCCCCTCTGTTTGAAATCTTTTAATCTGCATTGTTATTTAGTTTCATTAGTCTTTCTAATTTAAAGTAATATTTTGTTACATCAAATAATTAAATACTTGCATCTGGGGGGTGCATATATTTGCTAATTGTAGTAAGTCAAAAAAGTAAAGTCGTCGGGGCGGCCTAATGTCGGTATCAGCCATGCAGCGAGGGAGTCTATCCCCTTTTCACTAGGAGATTATTTTAGCGGTGGAGCGCCACACCTACCATCAGCTCCTTACTTTACCGCACAGATCCCTGTGCTACTCATACGCTGAGTTGGCGAGGACCGGTATCGAACTAGGAACCTATACTGCCTGAGCTAACCCGGCCCTTGTAGTAATACTGTATATTTTCTATGCAAATTTATTCTATCTTTTCTTTTGACAGGTTGATATTGTTATATACCCTCATTGATATCGGCTATATAAACGGTGAGTGAGAGAGCTAGAGAGAGAGTTCTCGGGTTATAGAGACAGAGAGACAGACAGACAGACAGAGACAGAGTCTTACTTGGAGAGGAGAGGGTTTTACATTATCACTTCATTTCTCTATTTACCCTGGTTCTATCTTCCAGCATAACTATTTGGAGATGAATATGACTATTGTATTAATAATTTACATGTTCTACGTAAAATTACCATTTCCCTTTTTATGCTTGATTTTAGAAGATAGCAAAGGTGTGTGTGTGTGGGGGGGGGGGGCAAGTATAACTAACAAATTGTAGCGATTGTCCGCCCCTGTTGGGATGGACCTAAGTCCATTGGGGTTATCTTCCCTTGCTGCAGGTTTTCACCCATAGGTGGCGGCTGTATTTAAACAGCAACCCGGGAGAAAATCTCTCTCTTTCTCTCGGTCAAGCAACCTCTACACATGAGTTAGGCGCTTGGTGCCTCTGCCCTTTATTTGAGGGGGGCTTTGTCCCTCTGCAAACTATCAGTAAGTGACTAATTTCTACATGTAACTCTGTACCACTCTATTAGGACTTAGTCCTACATTCTTTATGTATATTTATGTATCTGTTCTGTATATCTATCTTGTACCTTGTCATGAGTATATGTATACCTGTCATGTATGTATTTTTCCACGTGCTCACAGAATAAAGTCTATGTTTGTAATTATATATAATTTCATTGTCGTAATGTTTTATGTACACATATGTACCCATGTTGGAAGGTTACTTTGGACCTTCCACCTTATTATAAGAACTTCTCATCTTATAAAACAAACAAAAAATAAATGACGTTTGTAGTAGCCCTATTTACAATCGTAGATCCGGGCCATATGCCCTCAATGTTCCCAATTATGACCGGCCCAGGTCACGACTTAATACACCGAACACTGCTTATCCTAAATAGTACATTGTAGATGTATAAACATCAAGAGAAATTCAAAACATGATAACTATTTGATGTATATATGAGGGAGGGTTAAAAATTATCCGTACTTTCGCAATGATATATCTTTATTATTATCACATTGCGTTCACCTGAATAGTACATTGTACATAAGTACTATTTACGTGAACACTGTGTGACAATAGTACATTGTACATTATGGAGGCACGTGGAATAATGGTTAGAGTCTTAGGAAATGAACTCGTCGACCCGAGTTCAAATACTAGACAAGGCTGTTTGCATTTCACATAGCGCTAATACCCTTGGGAGAGGTATTAATTCATATATTCTCCCTCCAGCTATGGGTAAAATAGTAAGGAAGACTGGGCTCTTTAACCTTGGGTAGGCAATCAGTCTAGAAGAAGGAAAATTCTGAAATTGAAAAACCTGAGATCAGTCGTTGATTGGGTTTGTGGCATTCCTTGTGCACCAATTCTTTCCTATCGACTGTACCAAAAAGTGCGGATGGTCCAACGAAAGCTTTCGCCGCGATAAACAAAACCCTGTGTGGGTTGTACATTGGATGAACCCTCATGCGTGGAAATCGACGAGAGAGTCCATTTTTATTCACATTGTACATAAATAGACATCTACTGATACTTTATGTATCTACCAACATAAGTATTTGGAAATGTATATAGATATTGTATCAATGTTGTACATGTTCTACGTTATGTTACTTTTTTTCTTCCCCTTTTAATGTTGTTTTAAGAAGATAGTAAAAAGGGGGATACCCAAGAGGGTATGACAAACAAATCAATGATGTCTATAGGAGAGCTATTTGCAATGGTATATCTGGGCCTCATGCCCACACTATTCCCATCTATGACCGGCGCTGGTCAGGACTTAAGATATATAACACCGCTTACACTTAATAATACCAACACAATAATTATTTGGAGACGTAAATACGAGAGTAAAACCAATGACCTTAAACAGCATCTAACGGGGAAGTTCTAATTTTGGAGCGCTGGGGAGTTTTACTCCCAGGTCCAATCTGACCCGGAATGGTAGTACCTGTTAGGGTCCCATCTATGGGTTGACGAGAAAAAGGAATGAGTTAAAAATGCGTTTATAAAAACGTGAGTTAAAAAATAAATTTTGAATACCTATCAAGAATGAATAAAATAAAATGTTCTTGGTATAAACATAAATAAAAGTAAAGTGGGCGGGGTGGCCTAATATCAGTATCAGCCAGACAGCGAGAAAGTCTATCCCCCTTTCACTAGCGCTAGACTAAGGAGATCATTTCAGCATCTGAAGTGGAACGCCAAATCTACCATCACCTCCTCACCTTAGCGCACAGATCCCTGTGCTACTCATACGCGAGGGCCGGTATCGAACCAGGAACCTTGTGGTTCCTAGTCGGACGCTCTACTGACTGAACTAACCCGACCATAGAGTATTTACAGATAGTTATCGCGTTGGTACTATTTAGTGTAAGTGGTGTTATATATCTTAAGTCATGACCAGTGCCGGTCAAAAATTGGAATAAGGCCTGGATCTACGATTGTAAATGGGTCTCCTACAGACGTCATTTATTTGTTTGTTTTTAGTAGAAAATAACACAATAAGGGTTGACTTGCCATAAAATCCAACTAAGCAACTATTCTGTATTGTTAGACTGCGTAACTTAACAGATAGCTTAACCAAGACGGTCTTAGAAAACAGTAAACGATTAAATGAGGCTACGATGTAGGAAAAACACTGAAGACGATGGAATGAACAAGAACGATAAATATTTATATTAATTAACACAAACGAACAAGTTTACAAAATGATATAAAGGAAAAAAGTTCTCAATAGACCGTAAAGAGACTAGGTAAAACAAATATTCAGTTCTGTAGAGATCGGAGATGCGTCTTTTCTGAGTGATTGTTGTTGAAGATATTTTCAATTGTTCCAGAGACGCGGCAAAGGGACGCAGTGTTCACGGGACTTTGTGCACGTGTACAGCCACGTGTCCGACCCAATTACTCGGGTCGCAGAAACAAGTCAGTCACCGAAACAATTTGCAGAAATGAGCCAGAAGAAAGGGGCCGGTAAAAAGGGAACAGTCTGCCTGAGAATATGTTGGTATGCGTATTTGCATACGGTATGAACATGTGTTAATGTAGGTGTGGATAGGAGTGTGTTTGTAATAGAAAATATGGATGTGAATGGTAGTGGTAGCAGAACACCAACAATGTACTTCAGTACAAAATAACAGTTCATATAAGATGTATAAGATTATCAAAATATTATGTGAGCAGAATTCTTTTTTTTAAATTCTACCCTAGAAAAGTTTTGTTTGATTTTGGTACAGAGATTTGTTTTCACTTGCATCCCCGGACAGAGCCGCCCTGTCGCCTGGGGCGGTAGAATACACGACTGCACCTCTGCAGAGGGGTAAGACTCACCCAATGGTGCCACCTGTTGGCCATTGGTGGCGACCCGTGAGGATAAAGAATGGAATCCAGGTGGCTGAGCTGTCCATGACCTGCAACACTCCACTTTGCCCCTTACTCAGGCTAGACGGTCGGGCGGGCGGAGAGGCCCACTCAAATCAATCGGCTAGTTACGTAAAGCCCTAGCACCTATATAATTGCCATAACCATATTACCCTTATGTCTAGCCCCAACTCTTTTTATTATATATGTGCTAGAAGGCGGTGACTGAGGGACTTAGTGTCCTGGGTATGACGTTAAACACTAACTGATGGTGAGGTTCTAGTTTTGGAGATCTAGAGAATGTGGAGCACCCCTTCATCACAATAGCTCCCTGGTCCACTCTGACGCGAATAAGTAGTAACTGTTAGAGTCCTATTTATGGGATAAGTAGAAAAATTTATAATAAAAGTGAGTATCCATTGAGAATGAATTTATTTCAAAAACTTTGTCGGCATTAAATGACCCACCGAAGTTGATATGCCGTAAAACATACCAAACCAAACAAGATTTGCCTCCCCTAGACATAGGTCGTCACTTTCAGTATGTATCATATTATCCCTTTGACGCCTGACATATAATATTCCTACTATCTCATGCTCTTATATTTTCTGTAAATTCACATCAGCTTATTAGGAGGCGTAAACGGTTATACTAATAGGAAATGGTACCGGTGACTAGGCCGTTTTTTTTTCACTTTGTGCTGCTGCACTTCGAAAATGAATGAGTCCATCAGATCCCGTCCATCTAGGGACAAATATTTCGGTAGACTGGCATCTTTAAACTCGGCAAGACAACCAGTCAAGGAAAAGAAAGGCTATACTTAAAAACAGGACGAGGTTGTTTGTATTTCACATAGCGCTAATACCCGTGCATCCAACTATTCCCCCTCCAGCTGTGTATAAATAGTAGGACAGACTGGACGCTTTATTTTTGGTTAGTTAACCAGTCTAGGAGAAGGAAAACTCTGAATTGAAACATCTTAAGGAATTGACCTTGTGTCACATCCTGCTCTTGTGGATGGGTTTGTAAATATTTATCTATCAAGGACTAAGCACTTTCTCTCTGCTTTTCTTATTAGGACAATTCTCTCATACTACTCTGTTTAATCTTCCCCTTTTATGTCACATCATATTTGTATTCCATTCAGTTAAGTTTGCTCAGGAAATAAAATATTCTTTTTATTACTTCGTAGTGAATTACATTTATTCTGTTCGAAGAAACAATATTCAAATTACTATTATTCTTCTACGAGGTGAATAAAAATAAATAAATAATCAAAACAAAAAATATCATTTGATATTATTTAAAATTAGATTATTACGTTAAACTTGTATTATTTTGAATTTTTGGACTGTTATCCTCATCTCTATCCCGATTATTAAAAACAACAAAAAAAAACAAAAAAAACAAGATGTTTCAGTCGTTGTACACTCCGTCCTTCATCAGATGTAGTAATGATTCATCCTTGGAAATATTTTGGATAGTTTGTATGTTGAACAACCAAGGCTTTCAATAACTCATATATACTTAAAAACAGACTTTGTGTCACATCTTGTGCAGAGCTGAGGTTTTTTTTTTGTAATTACATACATAATCTTATTGTCATATCATCATACCCATTTGTGGATGACCGATCAATTTAGATTATCTTATAGGGAATCTTTTTAAAGCTTTTTAGAAGGTCTGGTACAGTCTAATGTTTAGCAAGTTAGGGTAGCGCTGGTCGTGTAATGGTTATCATCGTAGGAAATGGACACGGTGACACGAGGTCATATCTTTTTGTCTGTATCGCATGTCCTTTTTATTTCCTTTCTTTATAATGAAAATGGAATGGTCTATTATTTAGCTGAGGTGACGACACTCTCAAAAGAAGTAAGAATTTGTTGGGTAAGCAACACCAGATAATCAAGATTTACATCTTTGTCTTTCATTTGGACTGTTTTATTTTTTATTTTTAAACACTGGGTGTTGCAAGATGATAACTGTCGGAAAATTAAAGAACACGCGTATTAATATATAGAAGATTGAAACTAAATTGAGATTCATAAGGTGATTCGTATAGGAAACACATCTCTATAACCGTGAATAAGTTTCGCAGTAAGCGGATAATCTTCCCTTTTACATAGGACGCGCCGATCGATGGCGCTGTTTTAAGTTAAACGATGAAGAGAGATCGATACATGTAGAGTGATTTATCAATTGGATTGATGACATAAATATAAAGGTTTCATCTAGCGATTGATTCTGGGTGTTGCAGTGTATATTTATTTGTTATTGATTTCGAAATCCGATACAGAAAGAAGAAATGTGCCGAGACGTGAGGCCATGAAAGAGAAATTGCGAGCGGGAAAATTGCAAGACAAACACATGCGTCGGGAAACGTGAGGTTTCGTGGGAGCGGTTTAATGTTGACACCCTCCAAAGCTTTTCTCTCCATCGATCTGTCCCCAGCGTTATTAAACAAAAAATAGGTGTCTTTATTGATTGTCATTGAAGTGTAACATATTTTTACAGAACTTAACATGCATCAAAAAAAGATATCATTCTTTTTAATCTCTTTATAGCAATAGCATAATCTTTACAGATCACTGCCGTCCCTCACAATCCTATAACATCACCACCAGAACCTTTCCTCTCGTGAGCCTTCAAGGTGCTCATCAAACCCGCTGCAAATCAGAAAAACTTTGATACAAATATGACATAGGAAGGCCGTCCTTCCCGTTGTATCAGATGATAAAATGTTTTGTTTATGCACCATAATATGTATGTTAAGACTAGAAGCCGACTTACAGACTTTGTTACAGATTGCACAAGACACATTGTTTATTCCTGGAGTTTGCATGAATTGTCCCTGGTGAGATTTCCTATGATTGACATATCCAGCCTTAGAAAGCAGAATTCGACCACATGTCTGACATTTCCAACCCTCCATGTTTTCTCCAATATGACTGGTGTATCCCTTTCGAAGTTGACGCTTAAACTTTTCATGCTCAATTCTTTCACTCTCAAAACTGGTACAGTCAGTTCTCTTCAATGCCAGCTTTCCCCAGTTATCAAGATCTATCTTTATTTTTACAAGGTTGTTTTTAATCAATCCTTATACCTCTTCCAAGGGTTATGCTGTGACCTTTTGCCATCATGCAGCTGACCGTAAAGCGGTTGCTTTGGCATTCTAACTGCACTCATACGCACAACATGACCTGCCCATCGCATCTGGGCCGTTATGATAAGAGCTTCAATGCTTGTGCATCCTACCCTTGTAAGGACTTCTGTGTTAGGTGTGTTGGAATTCCCCTTAATGTTTAGAATGCGTCTCAAACATTCCTTATGAAAGTGTTCATGAATTTTCAAATGTCTTCGGAACAATCTCTTTATATATACATACATACACACCCTGGTATATTGAGCTAACGGTTGCCGATTACGCTTAAATACAAGCGTCTCCTATGAGACGGATGGAGTTCTCTCCGACGGGCTTTACATATATACATATGTATGTATTTATCTGTTAAAAGTTCGCTCCCGTTTGTAGGTGTGCTGATGGATTAGTAACTGATTGATGATAACTTAGTTGGATTTAAATCCCGGCTGGAGTTAACCTGCTATGTCTAGCCATACTGAGGAGACGTGATAGCTCGAAACAGGGTGTCTGTGGATGGCTGCACACACACACACACACACACACACACACACACATATATATATATATATATATATATATATATAACACCCTCCGCACGAGCAGTATGTGACATACGATATATTTCTTAAGCAGAGTTTAACGGGTTTGAATTCAGAGTTTTTTTTCTCCTAGACTGGTTACTTAGCCGAGGTTAAAGAGTACAGTCCGCCATAATAATTACTCATAGCTGGAGGGAGAGTAGTTGAATTCATACCTTTCCCAGGGGTATCAGCACTAAGAGAAATGCAAACAGCCTCGTCCAGGATTTAGTTTCGTATCGACAAGTCCATTTTCTATAATACTAACCATTACACCATGCGCCTCTAATATATATATATATATATATATATATATATATATATATAGGAAATGAAGGAAAAACAATCTAAACTTGCTTCATTACAATAATTTATTTCAACCGTATTACTACGGCATCTTCAGGTAATTACAAGAACATGACTCTTACTCTAGCGTCATATTCTTGTGATTACCTGAAGATGCCGTAGTAATACGGTTGAAATAAATTATTGTAATGAAGCAAGTTTAGATTGTTTTTCCTTCATTTACTGAATATCTTCCTCTGTCCTTCCATTCACTGGTATTAGGCACATTGAGCTCTCCTTATGGTCTACCTGCAACAGCTTGGTTAAACCACACATGGAAAGATCCTAACTACAGAATATATATATACATATATAAATTAAAAGAAAGGAAATAAATCCGACGGTATGAGTATATATAAAACGATATGAAAACACCACAAAATGCTGTTAAAGTGAAAACATTTTATAACTTAGCTGATATTGAACAATATTTCGATTTTATGAAAATCGTCATCAGAGCTTGTTTATACTCCGTGTCGTTAAGAACGAAGACAAAAGTTATATGAGATCAAAACAAAAACCTTGACGTTGCAAAAAAGAAAAAAAGTTATACAATAGTTTCGAATGTGAGCACTTCCGCCGCATTTTTCTCGGTCATCAGATTATGTATATCTTATTGTAACAGTTTTTAAAAAAGAAGATATATTGACAAGATTTGACACTAGACGAATTCTCTTATTCAAAACGGGATGAGTATTAGCCTGTTGACGTTAAGTTTTCAACAGATTTATAGAAAAAGAATTTTTAATTTTGTAATTAATATTGTAAATTTTCTATTTTTTGTTTTTCTTATATATAAAGTAAAAAAAGTATGAACGATTGTAAGGTTTTATTTTTATTTTTTTGGAAAATGTGAAAGATTTTAAAAATTTGTTCAGAAGTATATAACGGAAAATGTCATGTGAAGGGGATTTTATGGTTTCTGACTATTCGAATACATATTAGACATTATGATATAATTTGCTATTTGTAATTTATTGCAAAGCTGTATGATGAACAACATTTTCCCCGTTTTCAGAGTCAGTAAAAACAGCCAATATATATATATATATATATATATATATATATATATATATAATCTTTATTTTTCTAAAAACTTTTTTGTACCTATGACAAACAAATTAACTTTCTTAATTGCTTGTTTTTCTTAATTGCTTGTTGCGTTAACGTTATAAATATATTCGTTTAATTTATTTTCTTTTTTACTCTTAAAAAAGTAACAATTAAAATGAGTTAAGTATTAAACATGTATCTACAGCCGGGGCTGTAGAATACGCTGATTGCACCTCTACTGAGGAGTCAGACCTCCTTCCAATTGGGCCACCTGTAGCTCGTGGGTGGTGAATCGTGATGATTATGGACGGAATCCTGGTGGTTGAGCAGTCCATGACATATATCACTCACCTTTAACTATTACTTGGGCAAGACAGACGGTCGGACAGGTCCATCCAATCAATTGGTTGGTCACATCAAGCTCTAGCACATGTGCTAAAAGGCGATGGCTGAGGGTCTTAGTGTCCTGGGTATGTGTTAAACTGAATCTAGTGGCTAGGTTCCAATTCCGTGATTAAAATTTACAGTTACATGTTATTAAACGTTTTAAAAAATTATAAAAGTCACACGTTCGGAATTTTTTAGCCAAGTTTCATTCAAGTTTGTCCCGTTTTTCATTGAAAACACTAAGAAATAATGTTTTCGACGGACAAAGTTTTCCTTTAGTCTAAAGAAAAATAAGTTTATCGAGAAATGTTAAAACTATGAAAAGCAATAATCACTCACCCAGAGTAATAAAAAAAAAAATTAAAAGAAAAATCATTTTCAGTGCTGATTTATTAATGAATGAATTTTATAATGCATATGTTATTTTATTTTAAAAAATTCAGATTTCCTTCAGGTTATTTACACCCTCACTTTTTGGTGACTAATAACACTCGTGCTATTTAAGGATATGTTTTTATATTAAAATTAACAGATAGGCAACAAAGTTTACAGAAGAACTCAACCTTGATAATCGCATTACAGCACTGCATTACTCTTTAAGCTTACCGTTAATTAAGCTTCAACATTAATTCTTCTGCAACCACTTAATTCAAAGACAATTTGATGTTCGCAGGTCCTTTCTTTACATACGAACATTTAATTCTATTTCATGGGTGATTTTTGCTGGATTTTGCATTTTATTTCGACTATTCCCATATTTATCTCATAGTTATTTGTGCTATCCCACAAATAAGATTGCCGCCAAAAAATCAGGTATTGTTAATATAAAACACTGTCAAAATAGTTGAAAATAATCGCAGTAATTAAAACTAGGGAATCCAGAATTTCAGAATTTTGGGTCTGGATTGGGACCGGGATGTTTTTAATTTGCTCCCGGAGTCGGTCTAATTCCAAAATATAATATGTTGAGCAATAGCCTCAATGAGTAAAGCTGAAAAAATGTGACACTTATATATTGACATTCGCATTTATTATATATATATATATATATATATATATATATATATATATATATATATATATATATATTATTATTATTATTATTATTATTATTATTATTATCATTATTATTATTTTATATTTTGAAGGAAATTACAATGCGTATAAAATAAAATATTCTCCAATGTCTAATCTATTTCGAAGTATCTCCATCTTCAGAGACTGTATTTGAAAATACTATATAACAAAAATTATCAAATACTATTATATATATATATATATATATATATATATATATATATCTTATTATAATGGAGATTGTGGGTTTGTCTGTCTGTAACCGAAACTATATTACTATACAAGTCACAATTCCCTTTGTTATTTACATCACATTCTCCATGATTTTATTTTTATTTAAACTTCAATTATTAATAAAATTGTTTTACATTATTAATACTGTTGACCATATCTACATGCTAATAACATGCAATTGTATTTATATATACAACAAAATACCAGTTTACAGTGTGAACGGGAAGGCTAATTTGCATATTGATCTTAAAAAATTGATTGTAATAAATATGTGCTTAATATTATTGATTTCTAATTGTTTGGTTTTATCTTATTGAATATGAACAAAAATCTCGGCGATAAATCTTAAAAGAAATCTCTGAACAAGAAGAAATAACTGTAATATTATTCTTTACTTCCTATTTTAACTAAATAGTTAAATTAGGAAAATTTACCAATGAAAGACGGGAGTAACGGAAAATGATGGAAGCGTTAGTTTCAAAGTTGTTCTATTTTTCAATCATACCCCCTCTGTTCCAAATCTTTTTATCTGTATTCTTATTCAGTTTCATTAGCCTTTCTAATTTAATATGATAAGTTATTATATTAAACCTTAAATACTTGCACCCGGAGGGTGCATATATATGCTAGTATATATATATATATATATATATATATATATATATATATATATACTGTAAAATACAACCTTAGTCAAAAACTAATTAAAAATCAAATCCCTACAGTATCATGTTAGTTATAGAGGGTGCTAGTTTACATTGACCCAGGCACAAGTTCAGACATGATAATACGTCACTCAATAAGTCCCGGGCCTAATATATAGATGGCGCCACTAATAAAAAAATCCGTATATTTTTTATGAAGTGGTATCCTTAAAATTGTACGTGTCAAAATTTGAGCCCAATTGGATCATTAGTTTACAAATTACAGTTATTTAAGTGAAGCTACTGTTGCAAATTTTCAAAACAATGGAAAAATCTAAATTTCGTGTGTTGATAAAGCATTGCTTTCTGATGGGAAAAAATATTGTTCAACCAAAGCAATGACTTGATAAGTGTTATTCGGACTCTGCTCCGTCGGAAACAACGGTTAAGAGGTGACATGCTGATTTTAAATGCGGCCGTACAAATAAATAAATGATGTTGAACGCTCAGGTCGCCTAAATTCGGCAGTTGTCTCGGAAAAAAACTCCACAAACTCGTTTTGGCCGATCGTAAATTGAAGTTACGTGAGATAGCAGAGGAGTTGAAGATATCAGAAGGCAGCGTATTCACCATTTTGCATGAACAATTTCAATGAAAAAGCTGTTTTCCAAGTGGGTGCCGTGTTTGCCCACAGTCGATCAAAAACAACAACGCGTTGACGATTCAGAGCGTTCTTTGCCACTGTTTCAACCCAACAAATCTGAGTTTTTGCGTGAATATGTGACAATGAATAAAACACGGATCGACCACTTCACTCCGGGGTTAAATTTAGAGTCAGCTGAGTGGACAGCAGCAGGTAAAAGCCGTCCAAAGCGACCGAAGACGCAAACATCAGCAGGCTAGGCTTTGGCCTCCGTATTTTGGGATGCACAAGGTATTTTGTTCATCGATTACCTTGAGAAAGGAAGAACTATCAATATCGAATTTTATATAGCATTATTGATGCCTTTGAAGGAAGAAATCTCCACCACCCACCAAAAAAGCCACAAATTAAAAAAGAAAAAAAGTGCTTATTCACTAAGACACTGCAACGTGTCACAAGTCGATCGCCACGATGGCAAAACTACATGAATTGCACTTTGAATTGCTTCTGCACCCACCCTAATCTCCAGATCTGCCCCCGCCGCAACTACTGGTTGTTTGCAGATCTCAAAGGAATACTCGAGGGAAAGAGATTTGGCTCCAATGAAGAAGTGATATCGGAAACTGGGGAGTATTTTGAGGCCAAAGCCAAATCGTTCTACAAAAAAGACATCGAATTGTTAGAGAAGCGTTGGATATTATTATATTATATTATATTATATTATATATATATATATATATATATATATATATATATGAAATTTAACATTATGAAAAAACATATGATGTTTGTTATGTAATTGCTGACAGTACTGTTTCGACCAAACATTGTATATTTTTTAACAAAATTATCAAAAGTATGTTTTTTCATAATGTTAAATTTCATACTGTCGGATTAATTTCCATCTATTTTTCACATTTGTCAAATGAAAAAACATTATATCTGGGACTTTTACACCTTGAAGACTTTCATCTATAACTACGGACTTATCAACGCCACAAGTAAATTTTGGAAATCTAACATCTTTTTTTTCAAATTACCATGTGGACTTGTATATTTTTTAACAGCTGAAAAATATATACTATACTATTTTGATACCCACTTTACATTTTTATATAAACTTTTACAACAAACTCTTTTGAGTTTTTCTATAAACTATAATGCTTCTGATTTTTTAAAAATTAAAAATAAAATTTATTTTATTTTTTAAAACAGAACATGCATTTTTCAAAAACTTCAGCGGTTGAACTCAGCGTTCGTTTCTGTAAACAGTCTTTTTTTTTTTTAACGGATATCTTCTCTTCCCATCTATGTCGCTCTTTGATGAAGACCAACTTATCGATTTGGTCGAAACAGTACTGTCAGCAATTACATAACAAACATCATATGTTTTTTCATAATGTTAAATTTCATACTGTCGGATTAATTTCCATCTATTTTTCATATATATATATATATATATATATATATATATAATATATATATAATTTCGCAAGCAATAACCTGAGCTGATGATATTAAGTTTGAAATATGAATAATATGTTAGTGTAAAAATCAAAAGAGTAAAAAAAAGAAAAAAAAAAAACAAAAACGGAAACAGAATTTTAAAAAAAAATCTCAAGACTCACAACTGAGATCTTGCTCGAGAGCAAGTTGACGGTCACGATGTACATATAGTATTAAATAAGTACTCACCTACCAAACTAAACCAAACAAAAATATTTACCAACAAACTATTCGCTTACAAATCGTATATACAAAATTTGCCATTGAGTGACTCATAAGTATTGGTAGGAGACTATGTTGATTAATCAAGTGAAATTTGACCTAACAGTTTTTGTTTTATTAGGTAGACCCGGGACTAATTGAGTGATGTGTTAGATGAGGTGTGTTTTGAGCAAATCCTCCAAATACAGAGTGTTACATAATTGTTAGTACCCTAACACTTATTTACAGTAGTGTAGAAACCAATATGGCTGTTATAAGTTGCAGCCGGCGGCCTTGAAGGATTGAGTGACACGGCTTGACCTCATCCTGATCCTTCCGGTGGATACCGTGAGAATCGGTGGAGAAGGCCCTCTTCCGGTTTAGATTAAAAACAGAGTTTAGTCAGTATCGACCAAACCACGAAAGTGGTAAGTCGTGTTAAGCACACGGCCGACTCAATCTGCGCAGGTAGTCTGGTGGGGATTTCGGAATAAAATATGATCTAAAGCAAATCGAAATCTTGGGTTATTATCTAAAAACTACCAATGACACAGGGCTTCTGATAAAGAGAAATCCCCAATGGAAGACCAGACACGAAGTCCCCAAGACGAAGTCCAGACGCTAGAAGAAGAACGTAAGATACCAAAGATGAGCAGAAGAATAATAGAAGAAAGAATATACAACAAGAGGGTCAGACAGTTTTGAAAGCTGTGTTCTAAGTCCTGTCTAAGTCATGTTCTAGGTCGAACCGCAATGTTTTAATTGGCTCATGGAGTCGGCCTGATTCCAAAATTGGCCTTGCATCTACTCATGTATGATACTTTGCACTAGGGCATGGTCTCAATGTATGTATGGGAACGATGCTCCGGCTCAGTATTACAGTATTGGATGATACAATACTATAATGAGGGATTTCATTTCGGCACCCACTTGGAAAACAGCTTTTTCATTGAAATTGTTCATGCAAAATGGTGAATACGCTGCCTTCTGATATCTTCAACTCCTCTGCTATCTCACGTAACTTCAATTTACGATCCGCCAAAACGAGTTTGTGGAGTTTTTTGGTGTTTTCAATGTATGTATGGGAACGATGCTCCGGCTCAGTATTACAGTCATTGTATTGGATGATACAATACTATAATGAGGGATTTCTTCTAATGCTGGCTGTTCCACAGATTATAGTATTATAGGGCCCTGACGGAAAGCTGGTTTTGTCCCTTTTCCAACTCGGCTGAAATATGATAGCCAAAAGCTGTCAACGGGGTCAAACCAAACAAACAGGAACGCCTTCTAATAATTATACACAAAATATATACATTTATTATTTTTTTTATATACAATGATTAATATTCCTGTATAATGTCAGAAGAGCGAGGTGATTTTCTTTGTTAGTTGATAGCGATCTACAGCTAATGGATAACTTATTAACTTGGTTTGTTACCGAGTGTCAGGACGTCAGAGAGCAGTATGGACGGCGACAAGGGATCAGACGTGTAGCGACGTGTAGCGGTTGCGGCGTGTCAGACTCTGGCGGACGTTCCGTTATTTATGAGATCCAGACCTCCCCACCCCTAACATATGTCTCTGATTGGCTAACCACTCGATAACATTGCCTACGTGTCTAAATGGCCTTGTGTCAGCCTAGCTTGTATCTTTCCATTTGGGTTTTTCCAACTCCAACAAGTCAAGGCCAACCATTGTTTTATTTATATAAGTTTTTGAAATTGTTGACCAACTTTTCAAAAACTGGAATCTTATTTGTTAAATTATCATTTTATTTTTTGAAAAGTTAAAATTCCGATGATATATATCAAATTCCATAATTTAAGGAATTTATGCCTGCGTGAAGATTCTTTGTTTAGATGAATTTATATTTTTAATATAAACATTATTATTATTATAATTATTATTGTTTTTCTTATTTTTACAGTAACTTTTAACAAACTACCATAATTAATAATTAGGGTAGTTTTAATTAATTAATTAACAGATCGCCAGTCAACCCATAACACTTTAATAGTGTTATACATGTCCGTGATGGGGAGAGGGGTAAATACATACAATTCGAATTAACATCATTGAATGAATGCTTTAGCATGGACATCTTGTATATTGGCTTCGCGCGTAAGTTCCACGGAAATTCTGTTGTTATCTAAGTTCAGTGTCATATTATCAGTTGATTTAAATATGATAATATTGAATTAAGACTTTCTTACAGGAAAGTTGTAAATACAACAAAAGATTCTTTGAAGCGGCTGCATCTAGATCGTCCTTTCCCACGATGTGAGGAAAAACTTATTAAGTCTGGTTGTATTATTATATACTGCTGGCACGCTCTTGACTAGTAATTATGAGGCATTGGCACCGAAACATCGCCTGGGTCATTATCTGATGCTGATTTTCTCGTCTGCACTGCTATTGAACACACACACACACACACAACACATACGCACAACACACACACATACACACATACACACACACACACACAGAAACACAGACAAACAGTCACAAACTGAATTATTTGTGTTCGTATATATCCTCCTAAACTGGTGTGTGTGTGTGTGTGTGTGTGTGTGTGTGTGTGTGTGTGTGTGTGTGTGTGTGTGTGTGAAAGAGACAGAGAAACTGACATATATCCAAAATTCTTCTGCAGATTAAAAAAATTACTGTGTTTCCGAAAAACTCGAACAAACGTGTTTATATGCAGAGAAAATTAAACTCATTATTCATAGTTTCGATTCCGGATTGACGCATTCACAATAAAACATCTGTTGAAAGAGAAGTCTTTTTTTTTTTTCTTTCTTACCTCACAGTTCCGTTTTTTTTTTTTTTTTTTTTTGTTATTCACACAATGGAATTAATAAAGATTCCAAAATGAGAGAAAAATAAAACAACAGGTGTTGGTTTTTAAGCAAATGACACAGTAAAAAAAGGTGTGGATCTCAGGCCAACATCTGGTGGCACCATAGTTAAATTTAGAGCATTTTTTAATTTTATAAGCACTGAAATGTACGTTTGAGATTCCTTTTCAACTTATTAGCTTTTCACTTATTCCTACCTTGATTGAAAAAGTACTAAGATCATCGATTATATATATATATATATATATATATATATATATATATATATATTATCACAACCTGTGCCCCCCTCCAAAAAATCACCACTGCTTTGTTCAAACTACTACCATTCCAAAAACCTCCCACTACCTATTGATATTACCTCCCACTAATTCCTTGCTTCTACTCGTTCTCGTTAAAAACGAGACATGAAAACTATTCCATCGTTTTCACCTGAGGATGGCAAAGTGCATTGCCGAAAGCGCTAGTGACGAAACATTCGGTGGACGGGTATACCAGTTCCACCCTGACACCAGAAGGATGGCCCGAAGATTAGAACGGATCGGCGAAAGACTTGTCAGACAGGAATTGTCTGTTCAATTCAATGAAACATGTATATATATATATATATATATATATATATATATATATATATATATATAATGCTGAGCCCTACATGAAACTAAATGCTAACTCAATATATACTAACCCGGATCTAACCACCTACCCTCAATTATTAAGAAAATACCAGACCTAGTTGAGTACAGAATTAGTAAAAAATTCTTCTAATCAGCAAATTTTCAATAGTGTTAGCGATACTTATAACAAAGCATTATATGATAGCGGGTACACTAGAAATAAAATAATTTTTTCTAAAATCATCAAAATGATAAATTAAATAGAAAACAAACAGAAATAGAAGAATTATGTGGTATAACCCACCATTTAACCTACAGGTGATAACAAAAATAGGAAAAATATTTATAGATTTAATAAATAAACATTTCCCAGTTAACCACACTCTACACAACATCTTTAATAAGAACAACTTAAAAATTAGCTTCTCCTGTATAGACAGTATAGATAGGATAATTAAAAAACTTAACAACAAAATAATTAACAACTATGCAAATAATAGAAATAAGACAAAAAGACAAACAGAAAAACTGCAATTGCCGAGACCCAGGAATGTGCCCAGTAAAAGGAAAGTATTTGACCAAGGGTGTAATTTACCTTGCATCAGTAACATCTACACAGAAACCGGACACTACTAAATTTTATGTGGGTCGTACAAAATTAGATTTTAAAACTAGATTTACAAACCATAAATCATCATTTTCTAATATTAAACTAAAAAAATGTAACAACATTAGCTAGCTATATATGGAATTTAAAGCATCAAAATATAACACCTATTATTAAATGGAAAATACTAAAGAGATCAAACATTTGTCGAGGCTTAACTGATCCATGTTTCTTGTGTTTACAAGAAAAGTTAGAGATAATTAGATTCCCAAATAAGAAGGAATTATTGAATAAAAAGGATGAATTCCTAGGGAAATGTAGACATAAATTATGCAATGCATAAGATTAATATAGATATTATATAAAAAAATTATAAAAAAAACAGGCTCAATAGTTTTATCATAGGACTAGAAGAGTCCAAACAAGTAAGAAGTAAATAAAACGAGCAATAAAAAAATTAAAAAGAGGCTAGGGAGTAGCAGCAGATATATAGTATCATAAATAACTTTGACCTGTCAACATATGATAGACTAAGCACTAACTTCAAAGGAAAGAATTTTAGAGAAAAGAGTTTATTTTACTTTTAGGAGACATAGAAGAAAAATAATCTTAAACCAGGCGAGTATATAGAATTAGCTAGGTGAATTCACTTAGTTCCCCTGAGGAAGATGTACTTTGAACAACGAAACCGTGGTAGAGAGAATAACTTTTCTACAACTACACACACACACACACACACACACACACACACATATATATATATATATATATATATATATATATATATATACGTTTTTCAAACCTCAAAAAAAATCTTAAACAGACTGAATAACAAGGACTACCACTCGCTTTTCTCGTTATTCTGTGATAAAAATGTCTTATTACCTTCCATATACCAACAAATGCCCTGAAGATGATCTAATTAATAGATCGAAATACCTGCAGCGTCGGCCAATAAACTCACCACTTAACCCATTTAAACCTATGTTTTTTTAATTTTTCTTAATATACTACATACCGTCGGATTCACTTCCTTTCTTCATATATATATATATATATATATATATATATATATATATATATATATATATATATATAGGGGGGGTAATTCCATGTCAAATCACACAGAAAAAAATTAAAATTATCACCCACTCAATTCAATTTTTCGGTACATATGTGGGCTATGTTAACATTAGACAATCCCCAAAAGTTGAGCTTCCAATTTTAAAAAAATTGTGGAGTTATGTCGATTTTAACTTCCAAATTTGGTGGGGTTGACAAAAATGGCGACTTTTTGTAATCTATATTTGTCTGTAAAATGAGTTTTAGAACTTCCCTACTACTAAAAATTACTTTATAAAAGCAGTTTTGCCCATGAAATCCAAAAATGCTATCAAAAAAGTTGCTCAGGAAATAAAATATTCTTGCTATTACTTCGTCTTGAATTACATTTAATTTGTTCGAAGAAACGAAATTCAATTAACCATTATTTTTCTACGAGGTAAATAAAAAAAAATCATTTGATATTATTCAAAATTAGATTATTACGTTAAACTTGTATTATTCTGACTTTTCGTACTGTTACCCTCATCTCTAACCTGATTTAAAAAAAAAAACAAAACAAAACAAAAAAGATGTTTCAGCCGTTGTACACCCCGGTCTTCGTCAGATAAAGCAACGATTAAAACTTGGAAATATTTTTGGATAGTTGTATGTTGAGCAACCCAGGAATTTAAGAACTCATGAAGATCTCATTCAATAATGACGTCCTTGTTTTTGCACGCCCATCAATCCGAGAAGTGTCACGAGAAGTTTCATGATTATTTAAAGAATGGTGCTTTGTCATTCCTTGGAAATTCGAAGCCTAAAATTTTATAGCTTCAGTTGTTCTCCAAAAATTGATCAAATATTTACATTTAATATTATGAGGACAACATTCCGAAAAATCAAATTAATACATATCAAGTCTAATCTAAAAAAAATTCGGGCAAATGATAGGTTAAACTTACTAGAGAGTGAGGACGAATAATCGATGTATGGAACAGCTTGGATATTAAATAATAAAATTACAGTTATCTTATTTTTTAATGTTTTTCTTTAAGATTTATAGACGGGAATTTTTTCTCATATTTACCAAAATAAATCCAAACAATTAGAAATCAATAATACCAAACAAATATTTATTAAAATTAAACCTTTAAGATCAATGTGCAAATTTGTCTTCCTTTTCTCACCCCAAACCGTTAACTGGGTGCATATACGCGTAGTGTAATAGTTAAAGTCATGGGAAATGGACTCGTCGCCCCGAGTTCAAATCCTGGACGTGGTAATTGCATTTCACTTAGCGCTAATACCCTTGGGAAAGGTATGAATCCTACTCTCACTCCAGCTATGGGTAAAATAGCAGGGCAGATTGTGTTCTTTAACCATGGCTAGGTAACCAGTCTAGGAGAAGGAAAACTCTGAATTCAAACCCGTTGAACTTCCGCTAATAAATTGACCTTGTGTCACATCCTGCACGTGCGGAGGGGTTGGTAAATATATATAATGCATCAGGTTATCGAAAAAAGAGTAACCTAACACATAATAGCCGGGAAGGAAATTCCCAATATTAAAAATGAAATAATATTTGGTGTATATTATTTTGTCAAACGTGGAATAAACATGTATGTTGAACAGATTCTGACAAAGAGTTGTAACAAATAGACTTTATTACCTAAGTAAAGTAACAGAGGCAATACAAATTAGGGTAAAGGAATGCCTGGACCAAGTAATCAATAAGCACCCAAGCTGGGTGCTGTTTTGAAAGGAACACTTTTTGCTTTTCACCGTAAATTCCCGTTTGTTTGTTTACAAACAACAGACGATTTTTTTGCATTAGAATTTTGCTGTAACATTTTTTAAAGTTTGTTCATGTATATTTACAACCCACAGGCACGTTTTTATACTAAAATAGTTTTCGATTTTAATAAAGTTATTTATTAGTTACTTGGTCCCAAAATCCTTTTATTTAAATAAACATTAAAAATATTTTGTAAATAAATATTATTTTCATTTAAATAAGCATATCTGCATATCTCTTCTGACTAAAATGGATATTTTAATATAAAAATGTGTCTTTAATATAAAAACGTGTTTTTCGTTTAAAGTTTTTATAATTTAAAAAAAAAATGCTATTGAATTAACAAAACAACATGTAATAACTAATATTATATGGGTTTTATATATTTATATTTGAATAAGGAGATATTATTGCTGGAAGTGGGTTTTACGTCCATTGGTTATAAAAGCAGGTTTTTTTCTTTCTGTATTCTATTGTAATAACGCAGATATTGTTTTGTAATATTAAATTCACATGATCAGGAGAATAAAAAGAAACATCTGTTTCCATTCGACCAACTCCATTGTCCATGATTTCTGATAAGGTCACAAGTGAACACGTCTATCTAAAAGTCTTGTATTTCAAGGAAGGTACAATAGTATAGTTAAACTAGCTTTGTACTGCTTTCCCCACCAGTCATATGTATTTACTACGTACCCCACTTATGCGGGTCAGACACAAGGTCCAATTAATGTAGGACCATCCACCAACTGAGGCTCATGGGATGGCAGGCACAAAAATGTGTAGATCCCTTCGGCATTCCCCCTCAAGGGAGGCGCCGCGGGCACTGGGCAATAAAAGCAGCCCTGGCCCTATAAATCAAGGTGGCAATTGTTGCCTGGGTGGAGTGGATACCTGCGATTAAGTCGTTAATTACATTACTGATCTCGTGGCACCGGACAAAGGAGATAGGGCCTGGTGTATTTGCCTCTCATCCCATTTATGAGGGCTTGACACAAGGACATTTTTATGTGGGCCCACCCACAAGCTCATGTGTGGTAGACATAAAAATTGCGTCGATCCCGTTGGCATTCCCCCTCAACGACGCTATTAATTTTACTTTACCGGTCCAGTGGCCGAAGCACACTGGACCCCCAGCCGAGGCCGGGTAATTCAAGTAAGGGTATTTGCCTCATACCCCACTTCTATGGGCTGGGCACAAGGCCTCGTTTTAACGTGGGCCCACCCACAAGCCGAAGCTGATGGGTGGGAAAGAACAAAAATTGTGTCGATCCTTCGGCATTCCCCCTCAAGGGGGCGCCTCAGACGCTGGGCAATAAACCCAGCCCCGCCCCCAAGGGGGCAGGTATTGCCTGGGGGGATAGCCCCCTGGGATCGACGCTATTATTTATTACTTAAGCTGATCCAGTGTGCTTCGGCCCCGAAGGACGAGTAGAAGGTAAGTATCCCCACCCTGGTAATATCTATGGATCAAATAGATATATCTATATATAAATACACTTGTTCCTTAATCGTCCGAAAGTTATCAGCTTGCAACTCTTTCTGGTTAAAAATGAGACTGTCCAAGTTGTGCAAGATGAAATGCAAAAAATGTATATTTTTTCTTTGTTTAAAACTGGTTTCGAAGGAATTAACGTTTTGTATATATTTTTAAATGGGTAAGGGTGTACTTATTTATGGGCGATAATATATATGTAAATGATTGAGACAATTAAAAAATGAACCCTATGGGACAATTAGAAAATGCCTATATGGTCAGCCCCAACAGTTTTTTTAGGACCGGGTTAGCTCAGTCGATAGAGCGTTCGGTTAGAAACCACAAGGTTCCTAGTTCGATACCTGCCCTCGCCAACTCAGCGTATGAGTAGCACAGGGATCTGTGCGGTTAAGTAAGGAGCTGATGGTAGGTGTGGCGCTCCACCTCAGACGCTAAAATAATCTCCTTGGTCTAGCGCTAGTGAAAAGTGGATAGACTACCTCGCCGACTGGCTGATACCGACATTAGGCCGCCTCGACGACTTTACTTATATATATATATATATATATATATATATATAAAGATTATTTTCTATAATTATCGAATTTTATACGATACATGCATATAATTGCCTTCAAGCAAAAATATATATACGCCAACATTTAACCATTTGTACGATTTCTTTCATTTTCAAAAGCTATTTCGTTTACCTGACGAATGCACTAGCATGAAACCGCTTGGTCGTAAAGATTGTTCATATGTTGATAAATAAAAGCTAAACATTTTATTAGTTCATATATATATATATATATATATATATATATATATATATATATATATATATGAAAGGTAAAATGGATATGAATCCGACAATATGTGTAGAAAGTTTTGTAGAAAAAACAATAAGATCTTTTCTACAAAACTTTCTACATATATATATATATATATATATATATATATATATATATATATATATATATATATATATCAGCCCATTCGGACGAGCAGGATGTGACATAATGTCAATTTATTAAGCGAAGTTTAACAGGTTTTAATTCGGAGTTTTCCTTCTTCTACACCCGGTTGCCTAAACAAGGTTAAAGAGCCCAGTCTGCCCTACTAATTATCCATAACTGGAAGGAGAGTAGGATTCACACATTTCCCAAGGGTATTAGTGCTAAGTGAATATGCAATTACCACATCTAGGATTTGAACTCGGGACGGCGACTCCATTTCCCTTCACTTTAACAATTACACCACGCACTTCCACTTTTTTATAATATATGTGCTAGAAGGTGGTGGCTGGCGATCTTAATGTCTTACGTATGATGTTAAATACCATCTAATCCTGAATCTAATGGTGAAGTTCCAATTGTTGAGCTCTGGGTAATGTGAAATATCTATTCATCACAATTACTCCCAGGTCCACTCTGATCCGGAGTGGTAGTAACTGTTAGTACTTGCTTTTACTGCCCTTGGTGCTGTCTAGGGATCAAATAGATTTGTTTGAGTATTAATCATGCTATAAAAAAACACCCTCGGAGCGGTGTAAAAGTATTTTTTGAAAAATATTGCCTGACATGGACGTGAAAAATTAAATAGATAAAATAAAACGTTTCATAACTAAGAAATATATTACTTACTTAAAACTTTTCATATTCACTCCACTCCACTGAGATATTTGTTTTGTTTTACGACAATAAGAACCCCCAAAACATTTCTAAAAATTCTGATTTATTAATTCAGACTCTCATCTAATAAGAACAAATTTAAATCGTACCAGTAAATATATTTTGTTCAGATTTCATTAAATTAAATAATGGGTGAGAGGTCGACCTAGTAAAACAAATATTTCCCGTAATATATTTTAGGAAAAACTATTTTAAACATAGATTAATCTAAAGATCAATAAGTATCAAAATTCTCGTGAAAATTTGACTCGTAATTGATTTTCATAGATTTTTTTCTTAAATTACTGTGAAGTAAGCAGTGACGTATTTTTGGTTACAGCCAAAAAGAGACCGAATCACTATTATTAATAAATTAGATAGAGGGATACCTCACGTGGGCTATTTTATACAGAAGACATTTTGTTTTGTTCAATCTTGTTGGGTATTTAATGTTTTAAAAATTTTTTTATACTTATTTTTATATTTAACCCATAGATGGGACCCTAACACGTACAACCATTCCGGGTCAGAGTGGTCCTGGGAGTAATGGCGATGAAGGAGTACTTCTCACTCCTAAGAGTTCCACAACTGAAGCTCTATCATAAGTGTGGTTGGTCCAACACATGCCTTCACGACTATATACAAAACACTATGTAGGTTATTCATTGTATGTACCTTCATGCGTCGAAATCGACGAAAGAGTCCACATTGTATAATATATATATATATATATATATATATATATATATATATATATATATATATATATACACAATACATGCAGACAGTGCACCAAAGACTGTCACTCAGGGATTGGTCTGCTCAGCCACTCGCGCAGATGCAGATGAGTTTTGGACACTATGTCATCGTTCTTAGTGGACGGAAAGGTGCCAACAATAATATATATATATATATATATATATATATATATATATAATGGTTAACACTGTTCACCCAGCCATTTAGGAAGTGTCTAGAAAAGGTGACCTAAACAAATGCCGGTTCACCTATCAAGCTGACCGGAAACCAGCGTTTCGACGGATGTCCACATTACCTGGGCGAAAACAAGAAAATACTACAACACAAAACAAGGCTAAGAATAGCCCCCTGGAATGTCTGGACACTTCCGATCTTGAAGATTGGGAAACCCCAAACTATGTATTGGTATCGTGACAGGGGGCATCACGATATGGGGCCGACATCGATGCCCTTGCGGAAGTCAGTTTCAGCGTTAAGGACCAATTGACAGAAGGGGGTGTGCTGGATACACATCCTCATGAAAGACAGGCCGATGGTAGCTGTAAGAAGTTTGAACCCTCCATCCTGAAGCGATGACAGACGCCATGGAGACATTTCCTACATTGAAGTCTGACCTGTGTGGCCGGGCCTGTATGTCGAGGGTTTCATATGTGTGACAGGGTACATAAAACGTTAAAATCTATTAATCAATTATAGCAATATTGAAAACATGTAACTGTGTATAAATTTGTATTAAATAGGAATATTTCATATCTTATAACCGTGTGTAAAAAGACTCTTATGAAACAATACAAAACATGTAAATATAAACGTACAATGTACACAATTGCCAAACCTCTAGGAAAAAACTAACCTCAGACTGGTTGACATGCCGTTAAAATCAATTAGTTAATTTATCATAAATACATGTTTACGTTCGTTTGACGTTTGAAGTGTCATGGATATGATGTTAAACTTATAATTGTGGAGCTCTTGGGAGTGTGAAGTACACCTTCATCACAATTACTCCCATGTCCACTCTGACCCGGAATGTAGTATCTAATTCGTCGTCGGGGTGGCCTAATGTCGGTATCAGCCAGACAGCGAGGGAGTATATCCCCCTTTTCAATAGCGCTAGACCAAGGTAAATGAGTGCCACACCTACCATCAGCTCCTCATTTTACCACACAGATCCCTATGCTACTCATACGTTAAGTTGACGAGGGTCGGTATCGAACCAGGAACCTTGTGATTCCTAGTCGAACACTCTACCAGCTTAGCTAAACCGACCCTTTACTATTAGGATCCTATGTATGGGTTGAATAGGAAAAATGTGTTTAAAAACTGAATTTAAATTTTTAAAAATTAATACCCATCAAGAATGAATAAAACAAACGTCTTGCATGAGCATGAAATAACCCAACAAGTATTGACATGCCATAAAAACCAACAAACCAACCAATCATATTCAAACACAAATGTATCGAAGAGTGAAGACTCCCTACCCACAGAAAAACACCCATTGTCACAAGAATGAATGAAAAGGACAGACCTAGTTTAGGTACATGGTTTGGCACAGGTGTTGACATTTAAAATGACAGCTATTAAAGGTCGGTTCCTCTGAATCAATAAACCTGTTGACAATCTGAATAACTTGGTTTTACCAGGGGCGATACTAGTCGGTTGGCAGGAATACTTTATATATATATATATATATATATATATATATATATATATATATATATATATATATGAAAATAAAATGGAAATTAATCCGACAGTGTGAATATGATAAAATGAAAAAAACAAAGGATGTTTACAACTGAATGGGCTCATCAGGAGAGAGTGTGCAAACCGTTTCGGGGCCTTTCTCTCGACGGTTTAAAAGCAACACCGGCCCTTCCTCACTAATATGAGGACCCTCGCAATATCATGCATCGACCGCACGTGGGTCGGTCATCAACAAAAATAAGACGGGAAAAATGACCGTTAGCAAAAACCGAACGCTGCCAGTCAAACGTTGGAATTAATCAAATATATATATATATATATATATATATATATATATATATATATATATATATATATATCTTCTATTATTATACTAAAGCTGAGATTTTGAGCTTTCAATCCCTAAAGCTTTTTTGCTGGTGACCTTTATCACACGAAATTTTTCCTAGATTATTCCTTAGTTTTAGGATTACTAAATGTTTGAAAAAAATTCCAGTTTAATTGGTTCTGATTAGTCGTAATTTGCAATTAAGTCAAAACCCGACCCGTCTCTGTCTATACATTATACATAACTCTCTTTTTTACTCTCTATATGCCAGTGAAGGGCAGTGAAAGTGGTCACATGTAATAGTTTTATTACTAAAAAAGCAGCAGTTATCCCCTCCCAACATCCTCTAACTCTAGAGCCGCCCCTTCGCTTGTCTTACATTATACATAACCCTCTTTTCCTCTCTATATAAGACTAAAGGGGAGATGAACAACAAACTAGGTCAATTCATTGAAAAATCCGTGTTTTTTTTAAATACAATTCTAACCCCCACGTTTGAAAAAATGTACCAATACTCAGGAAATATTTGATTTTAATTGAATTTTCAGTGTTGATTTAGCAATGAATTAATTTTTATTTTATTTTAAAACTTTCTGATTTTTTTCAAGTCACTTGTTTTTGGGGTGCAAAATATCGGTGTGTATATATGTAATTGATACTATTTTCTGCATAAATAAAAAGACTAAAGACAGAAGGTGTGAATAGAAGACAAAAGTTTTTTTTGTACTCTTCCTGGAAAACCGTCCCGCCCCCCTGCCTCAAAAAATGCTTGCCGGTGGCTGCTGTAAAAAAAAAAAAAAACACCAGCTACGATTGAAGTCCGTAGCCGAAGCGGTGTTACTTGAATAAAAAAAAAATCGGTTAGGGTTTGGGTTTGAATTTGGGGTTGGTATTTAGGGTTAGTTTAATGGGAAAATAAATAATTTGGGCTCTGTTTTTTCTAACCCCCAAAAAAAAAAAATATATATATATATATATATATATATATATATATATGGTTATCTTCTTAGGATATGGACTCGGTGACTCGAGTTTAAAAAAACTCGACGAGGCTGTTGCATTTCTCATAACGCTAATACCCTACAGAAAAAGTATGAACCCATCTATTCTCCCTCTAGAAATGGGTAAATTCCCTGTGCATTATATAAAAAGCATACTATTGGGCCGTTGTCGGCGAATTTTTACGACTACACCAGTCCCAATGTTTGGCCTCCGAAACTTGTTGACAGTTGTGTAATTTTAGTGCCTGTTGAATTTCATTACAACTCATTAACGTTTGTAGATATCAAGCACTTTTTCTTTTTCCTTATGAAACTGTCAAATTTCTCCCGAACACCCTGTATGTGCTACCAGTTGGTGGCTGGCTTCTTACTGTTCAGGGTATGACGTTTAACTGCATCTAGTGCCAAAGTTACGATTCTGAAGCTTTGTGAAAGAGGAGTATCACTACAATCGCAATTTTTCTCAGGTTCACTCTGAACTGGAGTGGTAGTATCTATTAGGGTTCCATCTATGGGTTAAATAAATAAAATTTTGAGTATCAAAATGTGTTTTAAAAATGAGTTTGAAAGAAAAACAACTGCATACTAAACAAGAATGAATAAAACAAAACGTATTCGGCATAAAATAACCCCAAAATGGTTGAAATGCCGTAAAATCCGTCCAACTAACCAACCAACTAACTGGACAAATGGTATTCTTTTTATATAATGCGCAGGTAAATTTATAACGTTAGACTCTGAATTCTGAAATAGCTAAAGGCTACAATTGTGTTCCTTTCATGTGACTAGTGTCCCCCTGCTAAAAGAATTGAATACCCAATAAGATCGAATAAAACAAAATATCTTCGGCATAACATAACCCAAGAAGGGTTGATATGCTATAAAATCCAACCATCCAACAAACTAATTTAATCTGTTTTTATTTTTTTATTTTGAATATGAAATTTGCTTTGAAAAATAAGGAAATTTATGTTTGCCTACTGAGTAACCATTTATTTGCATTTCATGATAAAAAGATAGTGTGGTTTAGATGTTACTTGGAAAGAATCCAACTGTCACCGTGCTTCGCCTTAAATACTCTCCTGGGTTGTTATTAAGTTGATAAGATAACTCTACTGAGTAAATTTGTTTACTGTATGCTCATCTCATTGTCAATGACCCATTATTCTATTGTTTTCTGCTAAGCATCGACTCATTTTAACGACAACAGTTACTGTAAGCAACTTGAGTCGTTTGTTTATCAAAATTACTTGATTTGTAGTATTACTTGGATCATTCGGATTATTGTCCTCATCTTCATTGTTATCTGTACAACGTTTAGGCCGAAGTGCCCTTCGGCCTTCTTCAGGTATTTCTTGTCGGACCCAGGACTTCTTTTCGGACTCGGGAACCTTCTATTCGAAATAGGGAGCCTTCTTGTCGTAATTGGAAACTTTCTTGTCGTAAATACCCGAGGAAGGCCGGAGGGCACATCGGCCGAAACATTGTACAGATGACAATGAAGATGAGAACAATATTCCGAATGATCCAAGTAATACGAATTATCAAGCCTCATCTAAAAAAAAATTCCGAGAAATACTTGATTTGTCTTTAAATAACTCAAAAATGTTTAATATGCCGTAAAACAAAACAACTATTGTTTTGTTTTTGTCACCAGGATGACACTAAATAACGCTGGTGGTTTGCCTAGCTCGTTTGATAAATTTAATATCAAATGAGCTAGGTAAACCGCCAGCTTTATTTAGCGTCACCTCAACTGTCTGGCTGATACCGACATTAGGCCACCCTGACGACTTTATTTACTTTATATATATATATATATATATATATATATATATATATATATATATATATATGAAAAGGTTATATAAAAGAATAAGGTTATATAGTTATTTACTAAGCTTAGCTTAGATGTGGCAAAAGGCCAGATGTATGGAGTGCCCAATGAGAATCGAACTCATTAACAATGGTCTGCAAATCTAGCTTGTTAAACACGTGAGGTACCCTAAGAATAAGGTTATATAAGAATATATTTTTAAAAAACCCTAGAAACACCATACCAATATCTACCCCCCTATCTAGTTACTCTACATATAGAATATATAACTTCAATTGTTTACAACTCCTTACAATTTTGTCGGAAATCCGATAGTGAATTATCTTCCCCTGCCGCTAGAGAGCGAATCGCCAACAGGAGGTTGGCGCCAGAATCAAACCCCGGCACTTGTCTGTAGGCCGTCGACCTGGACGAAGGCGTTTTTTAACAGCATACTTTCTGAAGGCCGTTTCGATAGCACACTTATCAGAAGGCTGAGGACCTAAATAGTCAACTTGAAGAGGGTCCCATCCACCGTTACTTATCACAGAACAGTTACCGAGAAGGGACGCGAAAATAAGCGCCTCCAGCCACCTCACCCGTAACCAGCAAACTTTCTAAGGCATTGTATCAGCATACTACAGAAGGCTGTCACAATAGCATACTACAGAAGGCTGAATAACGAGAACCGACCTGACGAAGCGTATAAACAACATTCAAACCAGCGAGTCTAACTGAATAGTCACCTTAAAAAGAGCCACTTCTCCACGAACAGTATTTCACCTCACAGATAAGTCTTGGTAGCAAATGCCAATAAAATTTGCAACAAATTCTTGTATTATTTGTCAATACATGTATTAAATTTCCATTGTGTGTTTGTCTTCTTTCGTCCGAACAATTTGCCTACAACTGGGAGATTTAAAAGGCTCCTCCCTTTAAACCCGTAATTCCTCTTGATTTAGAAATAATCTCACACCAATCCTTAATTAGAGTTCTATAATAATCTATATGAGTTAAGAGTAAGGAAATGAATCCGACGGTATATGTATAGATAAAAGGGTATGAAAACACACAGTATTGTTAAAATGAAAATGTTTTATATCATTTTCATAGCTAATATTGAACAATATTTCGATTTATAAAAAATCATCATCAGAGCATGTTTTTAATCCGGAGTCATCAAGAGAGAAGCAGAAATAATTTAAATTCAAACCGTAAGCATTGTTGTTCCAAAAAGCGTGTAATCTTATGCAATCGCTTTCGTCACATCAGATGTACAAATAACGCTTTTTGGAATCACAAAAACAATGCTTTCGGTTTGAATTTAGATTATTTTCCGCTTCTGTCTTGATGAGTCCGGATTAAAAACATGCTCCGGTGATGATTTTTTATAAATCGAAATATTGTTCAATATTAGCTATGAAAATGATATAAAATATATTCATTTTAACAATATTGTGTGTTTTCATACTATTTTATCTATACATATAATATAATTTATATAAAAAAAAACACTAATTCTCGCTTAGTTAAAATATCACAAGACCTCTTATTAATTCTCCCTAGTAAACAATATTTTTTTAAATCAGTTTTTAATTTAAGATATTTTCTATAATTATCTTCAAAACCTTGTATTCCCCGACAGAAAGTGGACAATTACCAGTTGCTACTTAAAAAAAAATACTATAAAAATACTTCAGACAAACGTTATTCAAAGAAATATTGTTACATAATTCATAGGTAGTTTATGACTCATGTTCGTACTGTAGTTTGACAAATTTTGAAATCCGAGTTGGTTATATTCAAAATAACGGGAGCTAAGTGGAAAATTACCGTTGCCGATGATTGACAAGTGGTGATATCGCTTGACCTTACGGAAGCTCGCGATTGGAGGCGTGTGACAATTTTAAGTTTTAGTTTAGTTGCGGCCAGAAATTCAGAGTGAGCAGATGCAGAGCTCCGCTCGCTCTGAGATGTCGCTCTCACCGTGCGGTCTTGGGCTGGGGTTGTTGTTCAATAAAAGATAAAAGAAAAACAAGAAAGTCTTTCTAATCTATTAAAGCAATAGATGACCAGCCCAACAATAAGTAGAATCAACCCGGAGGAACAACCCACAGAATTAACACTGAGGAAATGGTCGACTAATTAGCAGCAGGAACAAGTAGAAAGAGAAAACGAGTAAGAGCCTCTCATGTCATCATATCTCAAAATTATGCGTCCTGTCGGCTGGGTCATTAGAATACACTGACTGCACCTCTGCAGAGGGGTAAAGACTCCCCCAATGGGGCCACTTGTTGGCCCTGGGGGCGACCCATGTTGCTTAAGGATGGAACTTAGGTGGCATGTAACACTCCACTTAAGCCCTTACTTAGGCTAGACGGGCGGGCCCCTCTGATCAATGATCTAGGGCCACGTCAAGCCCTATCACCTATATGATTGTCCCAACCCTATTGGCCTTATGGCAATCCCCGACCCCTTTTATCGTATGGATGCTAAAAGTCAGTGGCTGAGGATCTTCATGTCCTTGGAATGACATTAAACTCTATCTGATAGTGAGGTTCCATTTTGGAGGTTTGGGGAATGTGGAGCATCCCTTCCTCACCATTGATCCCTGGTCCACTCTGACCTGGAGTGGTAGTACCTGTTAGGGTCCCATCTATGGGTTAAACTAAATAGAAAAATAGGTTTATATACCTGATATGTTAGAAGGGTATATAACAATATTCCGAATAAAAAAGTAAATTAGCGGTACTTTTGGAGGAAAATCTCTACTGATAATGGAGATTCGCTTCCGGTTTTTGTCTGTAACAAGAATTACGTCACTGCCTACGTCACATTACCCCAAATCGTCATAACATACAATAAATACACTCAAAGTTTGAACATGCAACATTAGACAGTCCTCATTGTTTTTTAAAAACAAGTTTTAATAAATACATGACTGGTATTATATATCTATATATAGTGTAGCATAATGGTCGGGTCTTACTTGGGAACACCATATTTGTGTCCTTGTGTCAAACAGAAAGAAATCTTAATAGATGTAGCATGATTCTCAGACCTTATCGGGTGGTCTCTTTGAAGAATCGGCCCGAAAAGAAATAAAAACTTCAACGAGATTTTTGGAGGCATGAAGGCGGGTTTTTGAAGGATTCCAGTCTTCTTGACTGTTAATTGTTCTTTGATCCGAACGATGACCGTAGAAGGAATCGAATGATTAGAACGAATCAAAGCTCGACAATGGTCGAGAACATTCTTTTTCTCTAGGAAGAAATGAATTCTTCGAGAAGAAGACCCTTCTAGATTTGTTCTGTTGAGATACTATATAAGGCCGGATTCTGGCTAGGAGATCAGTTGGTCTGGTAGTTAAAGTAGAGTTGATCTGGGAGTTAGGGTAGAGTTGGTTTGACAGTTGGAGTTGGAGTTAGAGTTGGAGTTGGCTTGGGGTGAGATCGGGGAACGATCTGTTGTCGCTGAACGAAAAGGGCTGTCCTGATATTCGCCGACTAGAAAAAAGCTTGTCACCCAGAAAGTTAACTCAAAGTACTGAAAAACTTGAAGTTGAAACCATATAAAAACGTTACTTACTAAATAAGCTGACTCCTCTCTCTCTCTCTCTCTCTCTCTCTCTCTCTCTCTCTCTCTTCCTCTCTCAAAGAAAACGGAATTGAATTGAATAAATAAGTCATTTGAAAAGAAATGAAAAGTTTGTTGGCAACTTTATTTTACAACGAAAAAAGTACTACAAGAGATGTTATGAAGAAACGAGATTCCCTGACCACTAGACCCCAATGGAGATAAAGTAATTGACCGTAATAGAGCACGCGGCCTGTGTAAGTGTGAACTCCCTGACCTGACCACTGACCAACGAAAGAACTACTAGAATCCTGTGAGTGTTGTAAACAACAAAAAAGGTAACGCGTGTGCAGTGTACCTCCCTTGAAAACGCTCCCAGACCAGCGACGCAGCGCAATAAGTTAAGAGTGCACGCGCACGGAAACGCATGGTGTAAGACGCGTGTAAGCCACATTGTGCGACAAGCCCATTGTGGAAGAGGACCCGCGCCACGTTCAATAGTTTGTTTTATTTTAATCATGATTTAAAGTTTAAGTTTTTCTTTGCCGTGATAATGAAATAGGTAAATTTATCAATTAATCATTTAATGAGGGATTAACATATAATCTTAATGTCTATTAATAGTGGGAGATTCGCTTCGCATATTCTTTGTCTGTACAAAAACTGACGTCACGTGCTTCGTAACAATTTAACCCTCGTCATAACATGAGAATAAATACACTGCAAAATTTGACATGCAATATTAGACAGTTCTCATTGTTTTTTAAAAACAATTTTGAATAGAATACATGACTGTGTATTATAATATCTATATACAGTTTGTTTCATTTTATACCATATTTAAAGTTTACAATTTCAATTGTTTTATTTTTTAATCCTTTAATGAATTTGATGATTTTACTTACTTAGGGTATAAACTCACTGACATTGAATTTTTTACCCCCGCCCCTCAGGTAATATGTTTCAAAAATCTATTTTACATCGCCCGGATGGAGTTTTTTTTTATTTTGTACTAGTAGAACTAAAAAAACAAACAAACCAGAAAAAACAGTACACGTGTAAAGAAAATAATTATATGAATAAATAAATATAGCCGGCCAAGTGAGACACGGATAAGCAATCTTAAGTGCGAAGGAATAGATAAATGAATAAATGATGACAAGTTAATCAGTACACAGTTGAAATAAATGGAAAAACAAATCCTAGATAAGGGTCCCTTTAAAATTTATGTAGACTGGCCGGTAAAATTCGGTCGAAGGGATTAGGTGTTGGATGGAGTGAAGTGAAGTGATATTCCAAATCAAAGTTTTTTTTAGAAATAATATACTTAATGATCTTATGAGAGAGAGAGGAGGGGGGAAGAGAATCGAGAATGAGAATGGAGAATTCAGGAGAGAGATGTAGAGATGCAAGGAGTATACAGAGTGAGAGAGAGAGAGAGAGAGAGAGAGAGGAGAGAGAGAAAGAAATATTCTCTGTAAAAAGAGAGCAAGAGAGAATTGTAGAGATAGCAAAGAGAAGAGAAGAGAGAGAGAGAGAGAGAGAAAGGAGAGAGTGAGTGGAGTGAGAGAGAGAGAGAGTCGACGAATGAGAATTCAGGAGAAGAAATGAGAGATCAGGAAATACAGATTATGAGAGAGAGAGAGAGAGAGAGAGAGAGAGAGAAGAGAGAGAGAGAGAGAGAGAGATTGTGTGTGTTGTGTGAGAGAGAGAGAGAGAGTGATTGTGTGTGTAAAGTAATGTGTGTGTGGTGTGTGTGTGTGTGAAAGAAGAGAGAGAGAGCAGAGAGAGAGGAGAGAGAGAGAGAGAGAGAAGAAAATATCTGGAAAAAGAGAGGCAAGAGAGAATTGTAAAGATCAGCAAAAAAGAGAGAGGGAGAGGGATGATAGATAGATAGATAGAGAGAGAGAGAAAGAGAGAGGAGAGAGAGAGAGAGATGTGCCAGGAGCAAATTAGGAAAAAAAAAAACAAATACATGGTTAATTGGATTTTTGACGTTGGGCTATATTATATATAAACTGGATCTTAATCTTGGTACAGTCGTCGAAAGTGAATATTTGAATCTCCCAAATTAAAAAAGACACCAGGGAATATCCGGTGAGACAATCCAACCTCTTTCTCTCACTCTCGCCCTTCAGTCTATTGAAAAGAATAAATCTGTTAGTGAACAAAAAATCCTTGTGTTTGTGTCAGTTGCCTTAATGTTATCCAGCCTGTCATTAAGGGAGCCCCCGTGTGTCGTAAACACTTTCTTTACTTCTATTATTCTTCTGCTCATCTTTGGTATCTTACGTTCTTCTTCTAGCGTCTGGACTTCATCTTGCTGGTTGGTCGTCCTTGATTCATTTCTTCTTCTAGGTCAGTCTTGTTGCCAAGACATTCATCAACCACAAAACCATATTATTTATTTAAACTTTTATTTCCTTAACTAAACATATTCCTCTAACGAAACACAGCGCGCGTGTGAAGTGAAACCCAGCTAAAGCAGATACATCTTCTCTGCCTGACGTCCAAGCTGAAACTGAGAGCCAACCAGGTCCCACGTGACTTCACGTATTTCGCGGCCTTTCTGTAATATTCCATGGAAAGTCCCGTCCCGTGATATGAAACAGGGGTCATCCCTTCAGAAATACAGGGGGTTGACAATAATCTATGCATAACTTGGAGATATGGGCAACGGGCTGGACTGGAACATCGTAGTAAACGAACGCAAACTCCAGTTGTGCTATACATTCACTATTGGATAATACTTTTGGGAAGGGTATGAACCTCCGTATCCCCTAGCAACGGGTTACATAGCATCAATACTGTTCTTTTACAAGGATGGCTTTGGCATTAAATAACCCGCGAAGATTGATATCCCATTAAACAAAGAAGCTAAACCAGACCGTGCTCACCAGACCTAGCTTCAAACATTTCTTTTATTGTTTTCTAAACAAGAAATTTATCTCGGTTAGATTTGAGGACGTGGAGGACGTTAGAAAATGAGATGTCGGCACAGCATCACGCCATTTAAAGAAAGCAGTTTTAGAAATGCACTGATAACGTGCATGTGCGTCTGTTTAGTTCAGTCGTTAGAGTGTCCGGCTGGGAACCACAAGGTTCCTGGTTCGATCCCGGCCCTCGCCAACAGAGCATATGAGTAGCACAGGGACCTGTGCAGTAAAGTGGTGAGCTGGTGGTAGATGTGGCGCTCCACCTCAGATGCTAAAAAACAATATTCTTGGCCTAGCGCTGTTGAAAGGAGATAGACTCCCTCGCAGACTGGCTGATACTGACTCTAGGCCACCCCAACTTATATATATATATATAGTAAAAAAGTAGGAACGCAAAATAAATTATGTTAAAAAAAAATATTATCATTTTGCATTAGCGACACGTGTTTCAGATCTTTTGATATCTTCTTCAGGTGTTAATTAACCACATTCTACAGAATGATATCAGAAGATCTGTAAAAGGTTAATAATTATATAATAAAAAAAAACATAATCCATTTTGCGGACGTTTTATATAAAATATTAATTTTTTCCCGTTGGACCCATAACAACACTTCATATATATATATATATATATATATATATATATATATAAAGATAGATAGATAGATAGATATATATATATAATTACACTTACATTACAGATCTCTCTCTCTCTTCTCTCTCTCTTCGTCTCTCTCTCTCTCTCTCTCTCTCTTCATATATATATATATATATATATATTTTATAATGATAAAAGGTGGCTTACCGGTGAATATGGGCACGATCGTTGGAGGTGCACAAAATCCAGGGGTTAAGTCAGCGATATAACAAATACAAAGTGCTCAATACAAAGTAGAGCAAATTTATTAAAGAAATGGATACAATAGAAACCTACTCGAGTTTCACCATAAGGATCTTAAGGGTTAACTCCACTGAATTAATCGAGGTACCGATTAATTGCAGCCGATTACACGTGTGTTCATTGAATAACGTAACATATTATTCAATGAACACACGTGTAATCGGCTGCAATTAATCGGTACCTCGATTAATTCAGTGGAGTTAACCCTTAAGATCCTTATGGTGAAACTCGAGTAGGTTTCTATTGTATCCATTTCTTTAATATATATATATATATATATTATATATATATATACTTACACTTACATACAGATTATATATATTAGAGAGAGAGAGAGAGAAATATATATATATAATATATATATATATATATATATATATATATATATATATATATATATATATATATATATATACTTACACTTACACTTATATTATATATATATATATATATATATATATATATATATGCCCCCTTACACTTACATACAGAACTTGTAGAGTGTTGGTTCTCAAATTAACAAACAAGTAAATATGAAATGTAAAACTTGCACTAACAAGTCTATTAGATGCCAGGCTGTCCGTTTTGAATAAAATTAACGGTTCATTTACCGTTCATGTCTGCCTTGGTAAATAGTCTCAATCCCGATAATTTTGAACACACTTCTTACATCCTATTGAAATTAAAAGGATAAACAAGAGGATATCCTGATTCCATCCGATTGAGTTCTTTTTTAAAGTAATCAATAACTAATTGATCTGGTATCGAATTTTTTTTTTATCAGCAAACAAATAAATATTCATACAAGATTTCTAAACTTGTTCTTTTTTTTTCTTTCTTGTGTTGTTTACTAGTTTAGACATGTTTGATGCATTACAATCTTGTTATTTCTACAACTGTATACAACAGATTATCAATATTCATATTCAGATTATTAATATTCAATATTCTCAATGAAATAGAAGAAAAAAACTGTTGATCACTAATGTTCACAAGTAAAAAAAGAAAAAAGAAAGAAAGAAGTAATGTCAACGGAGCGGCCTAAAGTCAGTATCAACCAATCTGCGAGGGAGTCTATCCCCTTTTCAATAGCGCTAGACCAAGGAGATTGTTTTTAGCATCTGAGGTGGGGCACCACACTTACCACCAGTTCCTTACTTTACCGTACAGATCCCTGTGCTACTCATACGCTGAGTTGGCGAGGACCGGTATCGAACTAGGAACCTTATGGCTACACCCCTACATATATACACATGATCAGATATATCATCTACTTAACTATCTATCTCTCTCTCTCTCTCACTATATATATATATAATATATAATATATATATATAGATAGAATAGATAGATAGATAGGTAGATATATAGATAGATAGATAGATATAAAGAGAGTTAGATATGACCAGACAAACATATATATGTAAATATATGGGTTTGTTTGTTGTGTATATATATATATATATATATATATATATATATATATATATATATATATATATTATATATATATATACTAGCAGGACCTTTGGATATACGAAAATCTGATAATTTAATCATTACAACGTTTGATATTTTTACTTAAGAGCTATTTCAATTAGTTCAATATGTAAAGTCGGTGTATTCTATACAGTGTGTCTGATAATTTACACAAATGTATTATTTGGTTGGGTCGATTTATTTAAATGACATATCAACCATCGTGAGTTATTTAAGGCTAAGGCCAGACTTGCAGAAGAACAGTAGTGGTACAATTTAAAAGCCGAGGTGATGAAGGGCTCTTATATGTACGAAAAGTATTAGGCCCAAAGTAAACATAATAGCGCGACAGGAGTTTGAACTCTCTTGCTAACATATCACAGTCCAAAACGTTAGCCACTACACCACGAGGATATATCTACACAATTAAATGGGTTGACACAACTAATAAGAATCTTTTGCAAATAATTGTCGATTAAAGTAAGTATTTTTTAATATAAAATATTCATACAACCCCATTAATACCAAAATGTAATGAATTTGTAAGTGTGTGATTAACCCCATTAATTCCAAAATTTAATGAATTTGTAAATGTGTGATTAACCCATTAATTCCAAAATTTAATGAATTTGTAAGTGAGTGATTAACCCCATTAATTCCAAAATTTAATGAATTTGTAAATGTTGATTAACCCATTAATACCAAAATTTAATGAATTTGTAAATGTGTGATTAACCCCATTAATACCAAAATTTAATGAATTTGTAAATGTGTGATTAACCCCATTAATTCCAAAATGTAATGAATTTGTAAATGTATGATACAGTCATAACTATTGTCAACATTTCAGTGCAATAAAATCAAAATAAGTTTTTTTTAATTGAAATAGATCACTAAGTAGGCCTGAGCCTATTCTAGTAGTGACCAGGTTTTCCTTCTTTTAGAGCCCAGTATGCCCTACTATTTACCCATTACTGGAGGGAGAATAGTTGGATTCCTGTCTTTCTCCAAGGATATTAGCGCTATGTGAACTGTGGTTTCATCCAGGAATTGAACTCGGACCGGCGAGTCCATTTCTTGCGACTCTAACCAGTACACCACCGCGCTTCCCCAGTGTATCTTTAATCACACTTTTATGTGATCATTATTTCAATATTTGTTGACAATGTTATATGATATCAAACATTCCAATTGATACAACGATATGCACACATATCGCATTGCATCATATCAAGTATTTCGATATCATACAATAATATGCAGGCAGTTTTAATTTATCGAGCATCCCTATCGCATACCATGATATGCACAGTTATATGATATCAACTTTTCCTATCTAATACACACAGTTATTTGGTATCAAGTATTTCCGTCTAATATAAATAATCTGCACAGTTGTTATATGGTATCAATTATTCCTATTCTATTAATAATGGAGATTGTTTGTATTTCTGTCTGTAACAAAAACTACGTCATAGCTCTACGTCAAAGCTTACGTCACAATATTCTTATGCTATATACACCCAAAATTTGTGTAAGCAATGTTAAAATTGTTTTTGCTCGCGTCCTTTTTTTTTTTTTTTACAGTAACAAGAAGTTAACTAAAAAGTTTACAAATAAATAAATACCTACGATTTTGTGGAAAATTGATGTGGAAAATATTCAAAATAATTGTTTGATTATTACATGCACGCAACATTTTATTTGAGAGGGATGGGGCTCAGTTTTCATTTCAAATTGTTTTATTTTTTACTCCTTTAATAAATGTGAGGATTTGTCTTACTTATGATACAAACCCTCTGACATTGAATGTTTAACTCCCACCCTCTCAGGCAATGTCATTGAAAAATGAATTTTTACGACGCCCAGATGGTGTTTTCTGTTGCTAGTCTAATATAATAATCTAATATAATAATTGTTGCATTTTTGTCATATAAGGTGTGTGCCAGTTCCCTGTCCATATTTCTAGACTAGGCGAGATCATGTGGTCTGTTCCTTAGCCAATCGCTGGCCATAATGCGTGGCTGATATATTACTTAAACGCTGATTCTTTCTTAGTTTACTTGCAGGCATCGACGAAGGAACCTAGGAATCTATACCTGAGAGAATTACCAAAGGAACCAAATCGGAGGACTCTCTACTTAGAATCAACTGGCCAATTATGGCCCTTAAAAACTTAACAATAATAGGTACACAATTTCACGTATTCGTATTTGAAACAAACAATATTTAAATAGACTTATAGGTAATTTTCACCTTTAGTTGTTAAAATTCCTACCATAAAATTGTGGGTGCGTATTATCTAAAATGTACTTAATTGTTATTAAGAACACATTTTATGATATTTTTATGTTAAAGCATGCAGTTGTATTGTTTTCGGTAAAGTTTCTAAGATTTGTTTATTTCGCACGGAGACTTTAAAAATAGCTACCGGCTTAGTTCAAAGTGAAATTCAAGAGAGGTTACACTAATTGGCTTATTTGTTAGGAATTTTAACAACTAAAGGTGAAAATTACCGACTTATATTACCCATAGATGTGTATATAACTTGATCAGACTGAACCTGTGAGTAATAACAATGATGAGGTACTCCTCACTCGACTGATTTCCCTAACTGCAGTCTCGCCACCGGGTACAGGTTAGCGTCAGACTCCGGATACCTACCCAGTGGGTAAGAGTGAGTGTTGGTAGCCAATTAATTAGTAATGACGTCTACCATTTTAAGATGTCTGGATCTGTTGTTTACTAAGCAACAGCACAGGTGTTTTAAATTCCCTGAAATAACTCGCGCCACTATGTCTCAGGTGAGATAGGTGAGTTATAGCCTAAATACTACAAACCAGGAAAAAAGAATGAATAATGCAAAAAGGTAAGGTACGATGGAGGATATTAGGTAATTGATTGTTTTTTGTGTTCTTCGCATTTTGTTAGGTATTAGGCAACATTCTTAGACTTTTGCAGACAATTTTAATTACATCCGGTTCAGTTAAGTGCACACACGCACACACACACACACAACACAGAAAGAAAGAAAGAAAGAAGAAATAGAGGAAAGATATGAATAAACAAGAAAAGAAAGAAAGAAGAAAGAAGAAAGAGGAGAATAGATAAGAAAGAAAGAAAGAAAGATATAAAGAAGAAAAAAGAAAGAAAGAAAGAAAGAAAGAAAGAAAAGAAGAAGAATAAAGAAGAAAGAAAAAAGAAAGAAAGAAAGAAAGAAAGAGAAAGAAAGAAAAAGAAAGAAGAAGAAGAGGAGATAAATAAAGAAGAAAGAAAGAAAGAAAGAAAGAAAGAAGAAGGAGAAATGAAAAGAAAGAAAAGAAAGAAAGAAAGAATAGGAATCAGCAGGAAAGGGGAAAAAGGAAAGAAATGAGAAATAAAGGAGATGTGAATAAAAGAAAGAAAGAAAGACAGACAGACAGACAGACAGAGAAGAAAGAAAGAAAGAAAGAAAGAAAAGAGATACGATTCAATGGGAAAGAAAATGGAAGAAAAATGGGACCATATGATCTTTAGGCACTCCTTTTTGATCTCGATTAAGAAAGGACATGTTTTTCATTTACACTATCAATATCCGGTTATTTCAACAGAAGATTCTTAAATTTTTTTAAATCATAAAACTAACTCCTAGCCCTAACCCCTAACCATAACCCCTAACAAACAACCGAATATTGACGGTGTAAATGAAAAACATGTCCTTTCTTAATCGAGATCAAAAAGGGGTGCCTACAGGTAATATGGCCCGAAAAATGTAACACGATTGAATTAGTTTCTTCAACATAGTTTAATCATTTATCAAGTCGAGCTTCCCGTGTCTCAAGGCAAATAAGTATCGAACCTACTGTCAATAGTGACCCCTAAATAGCTTACTGACACAGCACCACGTGGTCCGTTTACATAAAAAGGACATTATTTTTTTTATTATTCTTTTTATTATAGTTATTTAAAGTAATATAAAACCCGTAATAAAACTTCTAATAAACACCAAATAAAACAAGAAAATAATATTATTTATAATTTATTTACTTTTAATCCCATCTCATTTGGTGGTCGCGCTGAAAATGAAGGAATTCAGGGAACGAAAAGGAAAGAAACAAAGGCAGAAGGTTGTTTTATGACTTAGGCTTTATTCACCGGCCATAGTCGCCTGTGGCAAGGGAATATCTCCCTGGCCAGTGGAAGCAACTAGACCCAGTTACGGCCTAAACTATAATGGCCGAGATATTCTCTTGGGGTTCGGAAGTCGGTCCCCTTTCTTGCACATGCGCGGAGGGTTCTTCCGCTGAAGAACCATGGGAGTTTGTTGGTTTTTCTATTTTAATTTTATTTTAGTTTTATTTCAATCCCCTCATGTTAAGAGAATAAATGTTATTTCATTGTTATTCCTTCGTATAACATTGCTTCATTTTCCTTTAAAGACATACTCTATTCTTTTATCTATTACCCAAAAGGTTTATTTTGTTTTGGTTTGATTTGTTTTGTTTTACGGCATATCAACCTCAGTGGGTCATTTAATGCCGATAAAGTTTTGAAATAAATCAATTATTAATGGATAATACAATTTTTTATAAATACATTTTTCTATTTAACCCATAGATGGGACCCTTACAGGTACTACCACTCCGGGTCAGAGTGGACCAGTGATGAAGGGGTGCTCCACATTCCGCAAACCTCCAAAACTGGAACCTCACCATCAGATAGAGTTTAATGTCATTCCCAGGACATGTAGACCCACAGCCACCGCCTTCTAGCACCCATATGATAAAAAGGGATTGGGGCTTGCCATAAGGGCAATAGGGTTGGGAAAATCATATAGGTGCTAGGGCTTGACGTGACCAGCCGATTTATCGGAAGGGGCCTCTCCGACTGCCCGTCTAGCCCAAGATAGGGCCAAAGTGGAGTATTGCATGTCATGAACTGCTCATCCACCTGGGCTCTATCCTTAAGCATCACGGGTCGCCACCTACGACCAACAGGTGGCCCCATTGGGGGAGTCTTACCCCTCTGCAGAGGAGCAGTCGGTGCATTCTAACGCCCCAGACGACAGGGCTCTTACTTTGTTTTGTTTATTTGCCTATTCATAAGACTTGTGTGATATTAGTATCTACTCTTCTTTCCTCGTAACAATTGGAAGATAATATCTTTAATAGAAAAGATCTTTCGATTAAAATGGATGAAGAACTTTAACAAGAAAAACAGAACAGCATTAATTAGATAAATAATATTAAGGGTGTTTCGCCTTTATATTCTCTTATAAATGAATTAGGGACATTAGATAGAGATGTTATTGACATATTCTAAGCAAACAACTTTATTAGTTATTTAAATTTTAATGTAATACCACACTTAATTCTAGTATATCACCCCCTTATATATATATATATATATATATATATATATATATATATATATATATATATATACTAGTGTATGTGTGTATTTGGGCAGCATTCTTTCATTTATACATGTAGAATTAAACAAAAGGCACATCTCCTGTTTAACAATTTTATTTTTTATCTTTTCTAATTTTCTGGCCAACTTTTTAATGTTTGGGTGGAATTGGTGGATAATTCCACCAAAGTTCAGTTCCCGAATACTTTCGGCACTTCGAAGTGCCATCATCAGGGGTGATGTATTCCAGCTTTTAAAAAAAATTATATTAATGTGGGGGCTGGAAGGAGAAGAATTGGTGAGAAAGGTGTTATAGGCATTTTAGAATGTGTGTACTTCTCCTTCCAGCCTCCACATTAATATATATTTTTTTTAAACTGGAATACATCACCCCTGATGATGGCACTTCGAAGTGCCGAAAGTACTCGGGAACTGAACTTTGGTGGACTTATCCACCAATTTTACCCAAACATTAAAAAGTTGGCCAGAAAATTAGAAAAGATAAAAGATAAAATTGTTAAACAGGAGATGTGCCTTTTGTTTATATATATATATATATATATATATATATATATATATATAGATATATATAGATATATATAGATATATATAGATATATAGATAGATAGATAGATAGATATAGATATAGATATGTGTGCGTCTGTTTCTTAAAAAGAAAGAAAATATAGTTGCTACGCCTGTTTCTTGAGGTTTTACTTCAAAATCTCCAAGGAAGAGGAAAATACAGTGATATTTACATATATTCAGCAATATATATATATATATATATAATATATATATATATATATATATATGAGGTAGGTAAAAGGATAGTGAACGAAAAATAATAACTCAAAACAAGTCTAAGAGTTGAAATATTTCGTCCTATTCATAAGGACATCTTCAGTCAAATGATTTTTATTCAAAGCAAAAATTACGTACATGTGATTTGATGAGGGAGTGAGTTAGTAGCGGAAATGAAGGGTAGGTTAGGGACGGAAAAATGGATGAGGATAACATGAATGAAGTGTAGGGTAAGGAAAGTTTACAGGAAGCAGGGTGGATGCTAGGAGCTAGATGGGCAAAGGGGTAGGTCGAAGGAGGAGGGTAAAGTTCATGGTAGTGGAGTTTTTGATGCCAGGGGAAGAAAAGGAGGAGGGGGAGTTGCGTGACATTAGGTCACTGGGTCAGTTTTGTGATAGAGTAGGGGGGATTTTGATTCCTTGTGTGTGTGTGGGGGGGGAAACGGAAAGAAGCAGGGTCTATATATATATATATATATATATATATATATATATATATATTCTGAGGTGGCGTACCAAGCAATTTGGTATTAGGAAGATATTAAACTTGTCATTTCTTCCAACGGTACGGTGTTGAAGAGTTCAGGTCCGAATTAAGGGCTCAATGTTTAATTTTTATTAACAGAGTAAAGTAATTAGTAAAGACAAAAAGGTTACAATTCGGGTATTAATATCATTTTCTATGAAAAGAACTTGATCTGACAAAACTCATAGGGTTTTCAGATACCCATGGGTGGAAATATTATAAGATTTAAATCGCTAAAAATTTAGTTTAAAATTTTATATTTTTTAGATTCTAAAAACAAAACTTTATTTTAGAAAATAAAGTCTATTTTAGTATTGTTATCTAATAACCTTTTGAGAAAACTTAATTGAAAAGTTAGGCCACCACCTTTTAGACAGAACAAATATCGATGTATAATTTTTTCACTGATATTTTAGACGCTAATTATATACAAAAACAAGAGTGTAAAAGATAATCTAAAATAATAATAATAATAATAGAAACATGTATATATAGAGATTATATATATACACTCACTTTGTAAATATATAAATGAAAATATAGGACAATATATGTATATTGCAAAATTATATATATATACACTCCGAATATGTATATATGAATCAAAATGGGCACATGTATGTTTATGTAGAGATTATATATATATATACTCCTTATATATATATAAATGAAAATATAAGAACATGTATGTATATGTAGACATTAGATATATATATATATATATATATATATATATATACATACTCTCTCTCTCCCCCTCTCTCTCTCTCTCTCTCTCTATATATATATATATATATATATATATATATATATATATGAAAATATAGACACATGCATGTATATGTATAGATTATACATACACTCCTATGTGTATATATAAATTAAAATATAGGCCGATATATGTATATTCAAAGATTATGTATATATATATGTACTTCCTATATGTATATATAAATAAGATTATAGGCACATGCACATGTAGACATATATATACATATATATATATATATATATATATATATATATATAAATTCTTCTTTAGTCCACTCCCACCGAACAGGAAGGGCGTTGTTAGATACGTGTATACATATGTACACATTCTGACAGAATATTGTTAATTAATGCCTGAAGAAAATATCAGAAGATCTGAAACACGTGTCGCAAATGTAAAAAAAATGTTAATTTAAAAAAAAAACATAATCCATTTTGCGGACATTCTTTTTTATAATATATATATATATATATATATATATATATATATATATATATATATATATATATAAACTCTCGATATGTATATATAAATGAATATATAAGCACGTGTATTTATATGTAGAGATTGTATATATACACTCCCAATATGTATATATAAATGAAAAAAAATGTCAATGTATTTTTTAAATAGATCACTAATTAGGACTGAGCCTATACTAGTAGTGACCACACCAAGCGGAGTTTAACAAGTTTGAATTAAGAGTTTTACTTCTCCTAGCCTTGTTGCCTAACCAAGGTTAAAGAGCCCAGTATGCCCTAATATTTACCCATAGCTGGAGGCAGAGTAGTTGGATTCATACCTTTCCCAATGGTACTAGCGCTATATGAGTTGTAACTTCGTCCAAGATTTGAACTCTTGTCGACAAGTCCATTTTCTACGATTCTAACCATTAGACCACGTGCCTCCAAGTATGTACAGGTTGATTGGTCGCTTTACGGCATATTAACCCTGTTCAGGTTATCCATTTTGATATTCGCTTCATTTACACAACCTGCTGTTGCTTAAATGGTCACCCATCTAAGTATTGAGCAGGTTCATCGCTGCTTAACCTCGTGATCTAGCAGGAACCGGTCCTTTCAACATGATTAGACACTAAACCATGTATGTAAATGAGATGATTATATATATATACTTTCCCTATATGTATATATAAATGAAAATGTAAGTCAATGTACTTATATGCACAGATGAATATATATATATATATATATATATAATTTAATATACCAAGCGTGTAGGTAGATCCTTGCGGAGAGAAAAAACCCGGCAGAGAGTTTGATTGTAAAAATATACTACCAAACATCAACCAGGAAGAAAAAACATTTTTGAAAAAAAGAAAAGACCAAGATATTCGTACCAACAAAAAATAATCTATTGGTATAGTATTTGGCCAAAAGAAAAAACAATTTATATGTATATATATGTATATAAGATATATATATATTCATATAACCGCTAGGAGAAGCTAAATTGTAAAAAGTGCTCGATACCTAAGTAGAGCCAAGTAATAAGGATATCTACTGAGTCAGACGAACCTACTATTAGTTTCGCATAAAGCTCTTCAGGGCTAAAATCTGAGTCAGATTTTAGCCCTGAAGAGCTTTATGCGAAACTAATAGTAGGTTCGTCTGACTCAGTAGATATCCTTATTATATATATATATATATATATATATATATATATATATATATAAATTCTTTTCTAAAGATCCGTCGCAGGCCTACCGTCAATGGATTAATACTCATCCTGTTTGAATAAGAAAATTCGTCTAGTGTCGAACTTGGAACCTGTCTTCTTTTTTCAAAAACTGTTACAATAAGAGATACATGATTCGGTGACCGAGACAAGTGTGGCGGAAGTGCTCATATTTGAAACTACCACATAACTTTTTTGCAACATCAAGGTTTTCGTTTTGAATTCATATGACTTGCGTCTCCGCTCTTGGTGGTACGGAGTATAAACAAGCTCTGATGATGATTTTTATAAAATCGAAATATTGTTCAATATTAGCTATGAATATGTTATAAAATGTTTTAACTTTAACAGCATATTGTGTTGTTTTCATATCCTTTTATCTATTTCATACCGTCGGATTAATTTCCTTTCTTTTAACTTATACATATATATATATATTATATATATATATATATATATAATATATATATCACGAATCTTTGTATATCCACGAAGCAAACAAATTTACTTCTAGGTTGATAAAAATCGATTAAAAAGTGTTCATTAAAAAGAGCTAAATATACGTTTTTAAAAGCGAATTTTATAAAATATTCCGACTGCAGTTTCTTGCCGTAGCAATTCTTCGGGGAATTATTGCTTATTCCAGCCATCTACTTTTATTAATATTCGGGTTGTACCCAGTCTTAAGTACTTTAAAAACATATATATATATATAAAGTAAAGTCGTAGGGGCGGCCTAATGTCGGTATCAGCCAGTCAGCGAGGGATTCTATCTCCTTTTCAATAGCGCTAGACCAAGGAGATTGTTTTAGCAATCTGAGGTGGAGCGCCACACCTACCATCAGCTCCTTACTTTACCGCACAGATCCCTGTGCTACTCATAACGCTGAGTTGGCGGGGACCGGTATCGAACTAGGAACCTTGTGGTTTCTAGCCGAACGCTCTACCGACTGAGCTAATCCGGCCAATATATATAAGTATGTATGTATGTGTGCGTGTTTATATGAAAGTATATTTTCTGATTAATCGACAACTAATAAAATGTGGAATTGCACATTCTGTTATGATTTAGCGGAGAATTAGAAGAAGAAAAAAACACGTTTTCTTTTCATTTCTTTTTATTATTGTATAAATCAAATTTGCTTCATTCATGTCGGCCAGCCATTGGAGGTAACCTAAATTCCCGCTCATTTCGTCTCTGTAACACATCATTATTTAAAGAGAATCAAGTATCGACATGTTTCTTGACTCGTTCGTATGTTCGCCGCTAGATGGATCGTTTAGCTACCATGAATTAATTTTTGTAAAATAAAGTAATGATTTGTAAATCTAGGAAATATTTTCAGAATTAAATGAGAGTTATTAATTTTTCTGATACCTCGGACTGTTGTTCTTATCTTTATTGTGTACTAGAAGCGGCTACCCAGCACCAACTGGATAGAGGAACGGAAAAAAATCTTGGTGTAATGATTTGTTTACTTTTGAGATTTACAAATGATATTCATTTTTTAGTAAAATTTAAATGCTATTTCTATGTAAATTTTATTTTTTAAATATCTTCGAATATAAATCAAACCGGTGATACTTAATATATATATATATATATATATATATATATATATATATATATAATTTGTTGTTAATTGCCTTTTTTTCGTAGTTTCAGCCGGACTTACAAGGTGTGTCAAAAAAGTATCGAGATTAATTGTACTTTTTGACACACCTAGAATTCTGAGAAAAAAATAACGTTCCATTCATTCTTAATTTATATCTTGGTAAGTACTTTGTTAAACTTAGTACTTTTTGACAAACCTTGTATTCTGAAAAAAAGAATTAATGAATGGAACGTTATTTTTTCAGAATACAAGGTGTATCAAAAAGTTTTAAAACTCTTGTATATACATGCGCAAAAACTGCCCTTTAGATATGTTGAGAAAAAACACAATATTCAGTCCACAGTAATCCCAGACCCTCTTTAGATGGGTTTATATAAATAATTATATAAATCTTAAATAATAATTATATAAATAATAATTATAAATATTTTAATATTATATATATATATTCAATCTATATATATATTATATATAATAATTAATCTATATATATGTTTAGATGGGTTTATATAAACCCTGTTTAGATGGGTTTTTTTTAACTACCTTCAAATATGCCATCTGCAGACGGTTACCAATGGATTCAAACGTGGTTCAAGTAGCATAAATGCCACTAAATTTTTAGCTATACACAAAATGGGCCTAAAATACGTTTTTGACAAAAATGACTTTAGAAGCCACCCACCCCCACCCTAGGGAAAATAATTAACCAAAAATCAGGGAATTATCGGATTTTAATGAAATTTTCAGTGTTTATGTATCAATGAATGGTCTTTATAATGCATTACTTATTTTATTTCAAAACTTTCTCATTTTTTTCAGGTCACTTAATTTTGACCCCCCTTATGTTGGGGGAGTAACATTTTTTGCGAGTTGGTCATTTTCGATACTAATTACAGTATAAATGATAAGATAAAAGACCGAAGTTATGAATAGAAACGAAAAAATTATTTTTACGGTTGCTGTTCTATGAGAAAATAAGTACCGAATATCGAAAAATAAAATGTAAAAAAAAATAATAAATAATACATTTTTTGGAGATTTCTTTTTTACTCATTTCGATAATTATTTCATTGGCTATTATTTTATAAAAGAAAAAATTATACATCGATATTTTTTCTGCTTAAAAAGGGGGAGGGGGTACATTTTCAATCGAGTTTTTCTTCAAAACGTATACTTTTTTTCGAAAAAAATAGGTTTGCATTAAGTAGATATTTATTTTTAGAATCTAAAGATATAACATTTTAAACTTAACATCAGGCTGTTACGTTAAAATTGTAAACAAGCGCCTAAAACCATTGAAAAAGTGGCTGAATGGCGAAATTGACCAAAACAAATCGTTTTAAATCTTTTAAAAATAAACTGCATATGTAATGATATTTTTCTTTTTTTAATGATGGTCATTATGTTACTACTTATCATTTTAGACAAAAGTTTGACCTTAAATAATAGATTTAATTAATTTTAATTTGTTTTTAAAAACCTATCAGAAGACAAATTTGGGTAACCCTAAGATTTATTGAACAGAATGCAATTAGATATTGAATTGAACGTTGTGTGAATGAACAATAAAGATGAGGACAACAGTCCGAAATATCAAAATTATTCATATCAAGTATCGTCACATAAATGCATGTAAAAAAGGGGCCGGGTTAGCTCAGTCGGTAGAGCGTTCGGCTAGAAACAACAAGGTTCCTAGTTCGATACCGATCCCCGCCAACTCAGCGTATGAGTAGCACAGGGATCTGTACGGTAAAGTAAGGAGCTGATGGTAGTTGTGGCGCTCCACCTCAGATGCTAAAACAATCTCCTTAGTCTAGCGCTATTGAAAAGGGGATAGACTCCCTCGCTGACTGGCTGATACCGACTTTAGGCCGCCCCGTTGACTTTACTTTACTTTATAAGTATATAAATGAGAATTATTTTTCTGATTTTTCAGCTGAGAGTTGAAGAGTATAATTTCGATTTTTCGGACTGTTGTCCTCATCTTTATTATGGTATGTAAAATCACAACTGATCCGCCGCTGTATCTTTTGGCCTTTCCCAGGTATTTCCCTCGTCATTGCTATGCTCGGTTACATAGGAAACACTTGAGGAAGGCCGGAGGGTATAGCGGCCGAAGCTTTGTGATTTTACATACCATGATAAAGATGAGAACAATAGTCTGAAAAATCAATATTCAATTAGGGTGTTACTAGGAATTACACAATAATCATGGTATTCTGAACATATACTTCCATCACAGAAGAGGCGCGTGGTGTAATGGTTACCGTCGTATACATTTTTTTTACCATATGACCTTAAGGCACTCCTTTCTGATCTCGATTAAGAAAGGAAATGTTTTTCATTTACACTGTCAATATCCTGTTGTTTTAACAAACGATTTTTAGATTTTTTAAAGTTATCAAACTAACCCTAACCCCTAACCCTAACCCCTAAATCTAACCCCTAACAATATAGATGAGGACAACAGTCCGAAAAAATAACCAAAAACACGTAAAGAAGTCCGGAGGGCACATCGACTGAAACGTTGTGCATATTACAATAAAGTGTAGGACAAGAGTCCGAAAAATTCAATTAATATAAATTATCAAGTCTGATGACTTTACTTATTTATAACAGAAACCCTCTGACATTGAATTTTTGAACCATATTCCCTTTAGGCACCCCTTTTTGATCTCGATTAAGAAAGGACATGTTTTTCATTTAGACCGTCGATATCCGGTTGTTTGTTAGGGGTTAGGGTTAGGGGCTAGGTTTAGACGTTGGGGTTAGGGTTGGTTTTATAATTTTTTTAAAATCTAAAATTCCTGTTAAAATAACAGGATATTGACGGTGTAAATGAAAAACATGCCCTTTCTTAATCGAGATCAAAAAGGGGTGCCTAAAGGTCATATGGTCCATTTTTTCCACTAAAATGACCAAAATGGCTTATTACAGCAGCCGTAACAACAATACGATTAAGAAAGAACATGTTTTTCATTTCACACATACAAAAAAGAATAAAACTAGAAAACAGAAATGAGAAGAAAAACAACTACATGTTTATTTCGAGAAATAAAACTGTAATTTGCTCATATGAAGACCTATATATATTTTTAATAAAGGTGTGGGGGGTGGTATCAAGAGATAAAGGGAATCTCTAATAATAGCAGCACAAAATATAAGGATAATATTTTTTTTAAATAACACAGCTAGTGCGTAAAAAAACAAAACAAGAAATCTGGTAGCAAGTTGAGCTCAAGAAAATCCGCTTAAAAATAAACTTTGCGGCATCCTATTCGTGTGGATATCTTGAGCAATTAAGTATACTTCCTTTAGAAGGTGATTAGTTCAACTAGTATCTATTCATAATTAATATCGGTTTGTTTACTATCTATCTACGAGGTTAATCTCAAGAGTAAGATCTCCGTATCACTGGGACGCAGGAGAACTGTTCGTGTGGCTATTGGCAACATTGTTGTGTTTGTTGTGCATACGCATGTGTGTTTGTTGTGTGTGTGTGTGTGTGTGTGTGTGTGTGTGTGTGTGTGTGTGTGTACATTATCTATCTATCTATCTATCTATCTCTCTCTCTCTCTATATATATATATATATATATATATATATATATATATATATATGATGTAGATAGAAGGAAAGTGGTCAAGAAATGAACAACTCAAAAGAAGTCACAGGATGAAACAGTTTCGTCCGTATTCATCCTGTGACTTGTTTTGAGTTGTTTATTTCTTGACCATTTTCCTTCTATCTACATCATATCGTCGGATCCTAAACCCATCCATCCTACCTTCATATATATATATATATATATATATATATATATGGTAGAAATGTGAGGAGGTTAATCCGACAGTATGTCGTTAAGTTATATATGTGTTGTTGGTATGTTGGTGTGATTTTTTGATTTATTATTTATTTTATTTTATTTTTATTTATTTATTCATTTATTTATTTTTTTCTAAGGGTTTGTAAGTAGAAAAAAATAAAATAAAAAATAAAAAAATAAATAAATAAATAAATAAATAAAAATAAAATAAAATAAATAATAAATCAAAAAATCACACCAACATACCAACAACACATATATAACTTAACGACAAATCCAGTTCCCAATCACACATAAACAAAAAACAATTTAACAGACACACACACACATACACATATTTAGCTAACCAATCCCCACAATCTAACACTGTGGTACCACCA
>CM042158.1:29730386-29737240 GCA_023376005.1 Doryteuthis pealeii | reverse complement strand
TTGACCATTTCGGCACTCCCCATTCCAGAGAAAAGAAGAATCCACTAACACCCCCAACTACACTTCCCCTACTGACGACCTTCCGCTTTCAGCACTTTGAGAATTTCCATCATTGGAGTAAGAACTATATTCAAGTCCTGAAGATGTCTAATAAGAGACCGAAACGTGCACCGTCGACAATAAACAACAAGTTTCCACAACATCCGTTGTTTGTCTACTTTTCTCCACACATATATATATATATATATATATATATACATATATGTATGTGTGTGTGTCTGTGTGTGTCTGTGTCTGTGTCTGTGTGTCTGTGACTGTGTCTGTGTGTCTGTGTCTGTGTGTCTATCTCTCCTCCTTGTCCATTCCTCTGGTGGGAGTGTTCAGATATAGCTAACTTGTAATATTTTTTTTTACTCTATTATTTTACGTTTTGTGCAGGAGAGTGTGTATGTGGTTTTGTGTGTGGTATATATATATATATATAATATATATATATATATATATATATATATATATATATATACATATATAGTTTGTGCATTATATTTTTATCTATCTATCTCATTTTATTTACACCGACTGTTCTTCTATAGAGGGTAAAATCCACACGATGGGACACCTGTTTGCAGGAGTGGCGACCGTGATTCTTAAGGGTGGACCCTGGTGACTGAGCAGTCTTTGATATGCAACACTCTACTTTTGTCTTTACATAGGCTAGACGGAGAGGTCCTTCCAATCAATCTGCCGGGCACGTCTAGCCATAGAATTTATATGATTGTCCAAACCCTATCACCTTTATGGCAACCCCAACCCTTTTTATAATATAAGACGGTGTCTGGGAGTCATAGTGACCTGGGTTTGACGTTAAACTGCATCTGATGGTGAAGTTCCAATTTTGGAGCTTTGGGGCGTGTGGATTACCCCTTTATTGCCATTAATCCCAGGTCAACTCTCACCCGAAGTGGTAATACCTGTTAAGGTCCCATCTATGTGTAAATAGAAAAACGATGTGTTGAAATATTGAGTTAAAAAATTGAATATCCATCAAGCATGAACTGAACAAAATTTTCGTCTCCATAAAATAACCCAACAAGAGTTGACATGCCATAGAATATAACAAAGCAAACAAAGCAACGAAACGCTAAAAATAGGATGATAAAAATTCTGCCCATTAAATCCAAAACAAAACCACACACCCACTCAAGTGCACAAAATGTAAAACAATAGAGTAACAAAAATATTACAAAAAGATATCAGCTATCTCTGAACACTCCCACCAGAGGAATGAACAAGAATACTTGAATACTACTTAGAATATTTGGTACACTTATTGTTTGTGATGTTAGTTCAACAGTAAAAAAGAAGTCAAGTCGAGGTAGGGTAAAAAGAGACAAGTGTATTTACAATAAGGTACAAGAACGGCTAGCTTGCCGCTAAACAGTAACAGTACGGTAACAGTACGGTAACAGTACAGCCTTTTCACTCGGTGTCTCACTATTTATAGTGAGAACCGGTGTATATTCTCCACTCGTAGGAACGGCCGGTACAACACTTATTGAGAGTTTATATAGTCTAATATTCACTAGAGAGTACTCCAAAGGGAAGTAAGCATAAAATAGAGGAGACAACTCTCGATACTTATTACACAGATTAATTATTTAAGCCTAAAATGTAAAAGAAAACCTGTTTCAATTTAGTAACCAAGATAAGTTGGGGAATGACATTGTTATGATTTATGACTTATATAAATGTTTTATCATAGATTCCATATCAATATGTATACAAAACTCAAATTTCCTTAGACTTAAGTTCTTTGTAACACAGATAAATATAACAATAGATATTTATAACAGATTACAGAAAACCAGCAATTTTTTTGTTTTTGGGGTTTTTTTTATTAAAAAGGAAGAAAAAAAAAGTTATGATAAATATATACGGATCAGCAGAGAAGCCTACTAATATTATCACATTTAAGATGGTTGATTTATATGTATAGCTGTTCTGTTGTACTTGTCTTATACTGACCAACAATAAATATATGGGATTAATTTACAATATAGAAATTAGTTTCTATACAGGGACATACTGGTCATTAAAGATTATCTTATCAAGAATAAAGGAAATGTAAGAAGATAAATACAAACACACAGACACCCACACACTCACACACATACAACACATAACACACACACCACACACACACAAACACAACACACACACACACACACACACACACACACATATATATAATATATATATTATATATATACCTTTGAAAGGAAGGAAAACTCCAAAACCATCATTTTGTAATAAATTATACAGTGAGATTTTTGAAGATCCCATGTAGAATCATCCCTTACTACCAGTTTTGGCACTTTACACACACACACACACACACACACACACACACACACACACACACACAAATATATATATATATATATATATATAAGGTGTGTCATGAAAAGAACAATGAATGGAACGTTAATTTTTTTCAGAATACAAGGTGTGTCCTAAAAGTGCCAAGTTTGAAGCTGTAATTACCAAAATAGAAATGAACAATGAATGGAACGTTAATTTTTCAGAATACAAAGTGTGTCAAAAAGTACAAAAATATCGATACTTTTTGACACACCTTATATATATATATATATATATATATATATATATATATATATATTATATTTCCGTCTAATTATCTTTATATCTATTGCATGTTCTTATCTAAATCATTCTGTTATATAACATTCTCTATCTCAGACCCTTATCTATATATTCGTTATTTATCTATTTTATCCTTATCTATCTATCTATATATCTATCTAGCTATCTGTCTATCCTCTTCTGTTAACGAAATATGCGTTAATCCTGATCGGCAATTTAACGTCACCTTCAACTCTTGATGATTCGCACTTGACCTTATAAATATTTGTCCGATTGTTTGTTTAAGCAGCAGGTATTTAACTAATCATTTTCCACTCATCTGCAAAACTGATTGCTTATAAGCGACATGTGTTTTCGCTCTGGATCAAGACTATCTTAGCTTCAGGGTTTCCTACTATCAATTGCGTTTTTCTATAAATAAATATTAGAAGAAAAAAAAGTGACCCGTTTGGTCAACATAAGTAAGGGCCAAAGTGGTGTGTTGCATGTCATGAACTGTTCAGCCTCCAGCGTTCCTGATTAAGTATGACGGGTTGCCAACGGTAGAGCGTTCGGCTAGAAACCACAAGGTTCCTAGTTCGATAGCGGCCCTCGCCAACTCAGTGTATGCGTAGCACAAGGATATGTGCGGTAAAGTAAGGACTAATGGTAGGTGCAAAAATTATCTCCTTTGTCAAGCGCTAGGGAAAAAAGGATAGACTCCCTCGCTGTGTGGCTCATACCGACATTAGGCCGCTCCGACGACTTTACTTACTTATTGGGTGGTCCTACCTCACTGCAAAGGTGCAGGGCTAGCGTTCTTTGGAAACAGATACTATGTATGTAGTAATGCCTAAGTAAGGGCCAGCGTGGAATGTTGAATTACATGGACTATCAGCCTCCAGTTTCCATTCTTAAGCTTCAAGGGTCGCCACCACGGAAAAACAGGTGTCGACTCGAGTTCAAATCCTAAACGAAGCTACAGTTCACATAGCGCTAATACCATTGGGAAAGGTATGAATCCAACTATTCTGCCCTCAGATATGGGTAAATATTAGAGCAGACAGGACTCTTTAACCTTGGTTAGGAAATCAGTCTAGGAGAAGGAAAACTAAATTCAAACCTATTAAATTCTGCTTGGGGTGGTCACTACTAAAATAGACTCGGTCCTCATTAGTAATCTATTTTACTTATCTATACATATATAAAAGGCAGTTGTGTGTATATGTATATCCGAAGGAAAAATAAAACAATAAACGAAAAAGTAAATATATATATATATAAACATTAAATATCAACAGGGCTTGGTTTTGAGCAAAAATAATAGAGATTTGATTTATATTCTTGAAGATAATTAAAAAAATAAGATTTGAATGATACAGCATGGATTTTTTTTTCATTTAATATTTTAAGATAATAGACATTAACATTAACGCGGACATCATAATGGAGTGAACAGTTGGCTGTAGATGACGAAACGTAAGGACTAGGACTGGTTTGTAGTGGCTTAGCGGTCTATGACCAGGGCACTAAGTGGACCCCTGACATATCTCTCCACTGTAGCCCTGAATTTGGCCGGAACCACATGAAACCATATAACTGTGAGTGAATTAATAATTGTTATTATGAATAGCAATAGTTACTTGAACTTATAATTATTTACAATCTATGTATTAATAGGCTTTACCTACCTAGCCACGTGGACTCTCCCCACATCATCCGGAGAGTTTATAAGTGGAAGAGTTAGTAGGGCGATGGAAACATATGAGAAAGAAAGAAAGAAAGAAAATAGAAAAGAGAGTGGGGGAAATTCCATCAAGATTATTATACTTCTTCCAGGCTGTGGTTGTGTCGGTGCGGCTATATGGCTGCACCACCTGGACCCTAAAAAGCGTCTAGAGAATAAGCTAGATGGGAGTGCACAAGCATGCTGCGCGCAGTCTTGAACAAGTCATGGAAGCAGCACCCCACGAGAAACAGCTGTACGGTCACCTGCCCCCCATCTCACAAAACTATCCGAGTGAGACGGACAAGACATGCAGGACACTGCTGGAGAAGCAAGGATGAACTCATAAGCGACGTTCTCCTGTGGAAGCCAACACATGGACATGCAAGTGTGGGTCGCCCAGCAAGACCTACATTGACCAGCTATGTGAGGATGCTGGCTGCTCCGCAGAGGAGCTCCCAGGTGCAATGAATGATAGGGAAGGTTGGCGAAAGATTGTCATGGATACCCGTGCTGCATGCGCGACATGATGATGATGATGATACATATAAAGTGGCCGGGTTGCTCAGTCGGTAGAGCGTTCGGCTAGAAACCACAAGGTTCCTAGTTCGATACCGGTCCTCGCCAACTCAGCGTATGAGTAGCACAGGGATCTGTACGGTAAAGCAAGGAGCTGATGTAGGTGTGGCGGTACACCTCCGACGCTAAAATAATCTCTTGGTCTACCGCAAGTGAAAAGGGGATAGACTCCCTCGCTGATTGGCTGATACCGACTTTAGGTCACCCGACGATTTTACTTTACTTTTTATCCACAGTCCCACTAGTTATTATCAATAGTCATTTGAAATCATATCATCATATTAGGTTACGCCGACAGCATGGTTACCCTGACTTTCTTTCTCTCGGGACCGTCCCTTTCGAGCATCACTCCATGTCTGGCGTGAGTAGAATACTATTTCATTATTCAAATTTGATTCTCCCCCATAATCTTATAATTATCGAAAAAATTTAAAATGATTTTGTTTATTTCGTTTATTTTAATTTTTAGTATTTTTTAGCTTTTATTTTATCTATTTTATTTTTTTTTTTGTTTTGGCAGTATTTCAATTCACTGGTAAAGCGGGGGACAAGATTTTTTGTTCTGGGTTTGTTTGATACCTTATTTGATGATGCTTCTCGATGCATTGGAAGATTGAATATCTGACTTTTAAAATCTGAAATTCCTGTCTTTTATATCAATATTGCAATTATATAATTTGCCAAGATGAATAAAGATAAGTCCATGCATACGTCGGATCCATTTATTTCTACTAATATTAAACTACGAAAATAATTTAAGATGATTGTATGTCTATTATAAAAATCATACTTATTTTTCAGTGTTGCTAAATAAAATTCGTTATTAATTTATTGGACCATATTACCTTTAGGCACCCCTTTTTGATCTCGATTAAGAAAGGACATGTTTTTCATTTACACCGTCAATATCCGGTTTGTTTGGTAGGGGTTATGGTTATGGTTAGCGTTAGGGGTTAGTTTTATATTAAAAAAATCTAAAATCGTCCGTTAAAACAACCGGATATTGACGGTGTAAATGAAAAACATGTCCTTTCTTAATCGAGATCAAATAGGGGCTAAAGGTCATATGGTCCAATTTATTTGTGAATTTTCCCATTTGTGGTTTTCTTTCTTTTTAAACCTGAAGATGTCATATGTCTTATTTATAGGAATTCATTCCCTACAATTTAATTATTGTTGCAGAGATAATTTCTATTATGGAATAAAACAACTGTTGACATTTCCCAGTGTAAATGCTTAATTTTAGGGCTCTTATTTTGTTTTGTTTATTTGCCTATTCATAAGACTCGAGTGATATTAGCATCTGTTCTTCTTTCCTCGTAACAATTGGAAGATAATATCTTTAATAGACAAGATCTTTCCATAAAAATGGGTGAAGAACTTTAACAAGAAAAAAAAGAACAGCAGTAATTAGATAAATAAGATTGAGGGTATCGCCTTTATATTCTCTTATAAATGAATTAGGGACATTAGATAAAGATGTTTTGACATATTATAAGCAAAACAACAGGGAAGTAGCATGGGATTTTTACCCCGCAGAGGTTTAGTCAGATATTCTACAGCCGTAAAATAAATTGAAGACCATAACCCTCAATTGACATTGGCATGAAATAACCCAACAAGATATATATATATATATATTATATATATATATATATATATATATATAGAGAGAGAGAGAGAGAGGTGGGGTGGGAGTTAAAACTAACTAATCAAATAACAAACAAACGAACCAATCAACTAACTAATCAAGTAACTAGCAATAATAATCCTAAGTAAACTATTAGCGCTTTAAGTAGTTATTCTTAATAATAATAAAAATTTGCACAGTTATATTTGAACAGTTCTATTTTATGCACAAATAATATCCTAACAGGTACTACCAGTTCGGATGAGAGTGGTTCTG
>CM042158.1:29700386-29727886 GCA_023376005.1 Doryteuthis pealeii | reverse complement strand
GCACTCGCCACTGAATAAACGTACGTTCGTAAGGACGTCATCTGTTCATCAAATTAAACAAATTCTTTTTTTTTATGTCCCTTTCCCGCGTTCTCCCTCCCTCCCCCTACCACCACGATCATGAGACAGAGATCATGTTCTTTTTCAGCAGAATGGAGAGAGAGAGAGAGAGAGAGAGAGAGAGAGAGAGAGAGAGAGAGATGTTTTTTTTTTCTTTTTCTCTCTTGTACCACAGCTGTTCACTGTCAGTTGGGCAACCTTTAATAACGAATCAAAACATATTTGGTTCATCTTGTGGTTACAACTACGAAAGTGTCAACACGAGGTCTACAGTTACATTCTTAGTCGGTAGAGCAAACGCCTTGGAATCGCAAGGTTCAGGGTTCGAGACCGGTCCCCGCCTACTCAGCGTATAAGTAGCACAGCCTATCGTCTTTTTCAGCAGAATGGAGAGAGAGAGAGCGATAGAGAGAGAGAGAGAGAGAGAGAGAGAGAGAGAGAGAGAGAGAGGGGGAGGGGGATGTATCTAAAAGATAGAGAGTGGGATAGAGAAATGGAGGATTCATTGGGTGTGACGAAATTAAAAGGAAGAAAATTATGTTACACATCAGAAAGAAAAAGGAATGAAATAAAAGAATAGGGAAGGAATGAATAGCAAGCCTATCGTCTTTTTCAAGAATGGAGAGAGAGAGAGACAGAGAGAGAAGAGACCGGTCCCGCCTACTCAGTGTATAAGTAGCACAGATTGGTGATCTGATCTGTGTGTTAAAGTGGGGAGCAGAGAGTAGGTGTGGCGCTCCACCTCAGTAAAGCAATCTCCCTGTTCTAGCGCTAGCGAAATGTGGATAGATTCTCTCGCTTTTCAGCTGATACCGACAATAAGCACTTCACCAACATTACTTTTACTTAACTTGCTTACTCGACAGCACATTTTTCCATGACAATTCCTCGCCACCCGTCCCTATCGGTCAACGTTCCTGGAATTTCATATACACAGCATCCAGTATCAATGTAGAGATGATCGATGTAGACTTTTTCTGGTGTGTCCATGAGTAGGTTTCCATTTGAGACCGTCACTTTTGAGCTCGTCCTTGCCCCCTCCCTATCGGCTAGGGCATTAGAATATCCGACTGCACCTCTGCAGAGGGGTAAGATTCCCCTAATGGGGTCACCTGTGGGCCGTGGGTGGTGACCAGTGATGCTTAAGGATGTAACCCAAGTAGCTGAGCAGTTCATGACATGCAACACTTCACTTAGGCTCGACGATCAATTGGCTAGTCATGCCTTTGGAAATCCATCTATTCTCATCCCAGGTAAACAGGCAGCGGATTCTGTAGCCTTAAGCAACCAGTTTAGGCAAAGGAAAACTTTGAATTCCAAACATCTTTATTCCGTTTAAAAATTGACCCTGTGTCACGATCTGCCCGTGATGGGGAGGTTGCGGAAACACCTACACTATCAGAGCATTCACTTCAAAAAATATGCAATTGCCTAACATCGAAGCATTCAACTCCTTGCCCACCAAATTTCCCCCACGGCAGTCCGCCCTGTTGGCTGGGGATGTAGAATACACGGACAACGGGGCCACTTATTAGCCGTGAGTGGCAACCCATGATGCTTAAGGACAGAATCCTGGTGTCTGATCAGTCCATGATATGCAACTCTCCACTTTGACCCTTACTTAGGCCGCCCTGTCGGTGGGGCGTTAGAATGCCCCGACTGCACCTCTGCAGAGGGGTAAGACTCCTCCAATGGGGCCACCTGTTGGCCGTGGGTGGCGACCCGTGATGCTTAAGGATAGAGCCCAGGTGGATGAGCAGTTCATGACGTGCAATACTCCACTTTGGCCCTATCTTGGGCTAGACGGCGGTCGGAGAGGCCCCCTCCGATCAAACGGCTGGTCACGTCAAGCCCTAGCACCTATATGATTTTCCCAACCCTATTGCCCTTATGGCAAGCCCCAACCCCTTTTTATCATATGGGTGCTAGAAGGCGGTGGCTGCGGGTCTACATGTTCTGGGAATGACGTTAAACTCTATCTGATGGTGAGGTTCCAGTTTTGGAGGTTTGGGTAATGTGGAGCACCCCTTCATCACCATTGCTCCCTGGTTCACTCTGACCCGGAGTGGTAGTACCAGTTAGGGTCCCATCTATGGGTTAAATAGAAAAATTTATTTATAAAAAAATTGTATTATCCATTAAGAATTGATTTATTTCAAAACTTTGTCAGCATTAAATGACCCACTGAGGTTGATATACCGTAAAACAAAACAAACCAAACCAAACCAAACCTTACTTAGGCTAGACAGGCGGTCGGAGAAGTCTCCTTCGGTCAATCGGCTCGTCAAGTCAATCCCATATGAATTTCCTGACCCTCTTGTCCTTATGGCAGCCCCCAGCCCTTTTCATGATATGTGCTAGAGGCTATCGCTGAGGGGTCTTAGTATCCTGGGTATTATGTTAAACTGTGTCTAGTAGTGAAGTTCAGATGCTAAAAATAGAACAAACGTTTTACTCAGTGTGATACGGTTGATGCACATCTTAATAGCCATTCTTCGTTTCTCACGTCATTTCTTTAATTAGGCTGTTAAAGAGAACAATGTCTGGTTCGGTGTATAATTTTGAGAATAGTTATTAACCTATTGCGATCAATTGAATAGTCATGTCAAGCCTTAGTACCTATATGATTGTCCCAACCCTATTGCCCTTATGTCAAGCCCCAACCCTTTTTATCATATATGTGTTAGAAGGCGGTGGTTGAGGGTCTTCATGTCCTGGGAATGATGTTAAACTATCTGATGGTGAGGTTCCAGTTTTAGAGATCTATATGTGCGTTTATATCCGAAAGCTGATGACGTGATCATTGCATGTGAAAAAACGGAAAATGAAGATCATAAGATGACGCATGTAGAACATTAAAAAAAAATAACGGTAAATACCATTATATTCACACATTCACCATATACTTAACATTTTTCATTTTTCTCCCTTACAAATTTATTTTGCATTGTCCTGATGATGGTTTATCATAAACCGAAATACTTAAGTATAGACATATACATTTTTCCTTTGATCGTAACATCCTGTGTCTGTTATATTTTGAAAACGTTTTCTTCACATAACAGTCCATGTATATCTTATGCGTATGTTGATATAACTTTCAGTGAATGAGATATTACTACCTGGGGTAAAATCTGGGGGATGAAAAGAATCTACTCGCTCGGTCATTATAAGTGTACACACAGTACACAAGCTTATTCAATGGCATTGGAATGAAGGCCGAGTAACTCTATGTGAGAATGTCTGTTTAGATATGCGTAATAAGGATCCGTTTATTTTTTTAACCAGCTATATCAAGACCGCGCAAACGGTTCTCGAGATATTCAGAATAGCCGGACTCATTCTCAACAGGCTAGGTTCCTGTAGGACAAGGTTAGTATGAACAGTTTTATATATATACTTTATGGTCTTTATCAATCGGACAACCAATTCATATGCACGTAAGAATGAAATAAAACAGAAATACACACAAACAAACAAAAAAAGGCAATGATGTGAATATAAACTTGTCCAGTTACATTTCAGACCTCTTAGTAACTGTCCAAGCCGTGGGGTATTTTTCAATTCAACCACCTGCATAAGGAAGAGGAAACACTGTTTATGGAGGCAGTCCAGTCCAGCGAGAGAGAGAGAGCGAGAGAGAGAGAGAGAGAGATGGGGGGAGAGAAAGGGGAGGGAGATAAAGAGAGAGAAAGTGAGAAAGAGAATGAGAGAGAGAGAAAGTAAGAAAGAGAACGAGAGGTGGGGAGATGAAGAGAGAGAAAGTGAGAAAGAGAATGAGAGAGAGGGGTGAGAGAGAGAAAGCGAAAAAAGAGGATGAGAGAGAAAGTGATAAAGAGAATGAGAGAGAGAGAGAGATGAAGAGAGAGAGAAAGTGAGAAGAGAATAAGAGAGAGAGGGAGAAAGTGAAAAGTGAGAAAGAGAAAGAGAGAGAGGGAGGGGAGATGAAGAGAGAGAAAGTGAGAAAGAGAATGAGAGAGAGGGGGAAATGAAGAGAGAGAAAGTGAGAAAGAGAATGAGAGAGAGAGAGAAAGTGAGAAAGAGAATGAGAGAGAGAGAAAGTGAGAATGAGAGAGAGAAAGAGAGAAAGAGAATGAGAGAGAGGGGGAGGGGAGATGAAGAGAGAGAAAGAAAGAGAATGAGAGAAAGAGACAGTGAGAAAGAGAATGAGAGAGAGAGGTGGGGGGGATGAAGAGAGAGAAAGTGAGAAAGAGAATGAGAGAGAGAGAGAGAGAGAGAGAGAGAGAGAGAGAGAAGTTCTAGTCACTACCATCCGGGGTTAGGCTGCTAATCCATGTATTTTCTTACTGTTCATCTAGGTGTTATAAGTAAAAAAAGTAAAGTCGTCGGGGTGGCCTAAAGTCGGTATCAGCCAATCAGCGAGAGAGTCTATCCCTTTTCTCTAGCGCTAGACAAAGGAGATTGTTTTTTTGCGTCTGAGGTGGAGCGCCACTCCTAACATTAGCTCCTTACTTTACACAACAGATCCCTGTGCTATTCATACACTGAATTGGCGAGGGCCGGTATCGAACTAGGAACCTTGTGGTTTAATATCTATAATACATCTTCAGTATATTAGCATTGTGACCAGTCAGCTCTTCCTTATATATAAAACATTTATCTTATTTCCACTAAATATTTATATTCTTTCCCTAATTCATCCAACCTTGCCTTAAAAGAGTTCAAAGATCCTTGCTACTCATACACTGAATTGGCGAGGGCCGGTATCGAACTAGGAACCTTGTGGCTTAATATCTATAATACATCTTCTCAGTAATATTTAGCATTGAGACCAGTCAGCTCTTCCTTGTATATAAAACATTTATCTTATTTCCACTAAATATTTATATTCTTTCCCTAATTCATCCAACCTTGCCTTAAAAGAGTTCAAAGATCCTTTGATACTCATACACTGAATTGGCGAGGGCGGTATCGAACTAGGAACCTTGTGGTTAATATCTATAATATCTTCTCAGTATATTAGCATTGAGACCAGTCAGCTCTTCCTTATATATAAAACATTTATCTTATTTCCACTAAATATTTATATTCTTTCCCTAATTCATCCAACCTTGCCTTAAAAGAGTTCAAAGATCCTTTGATACTCATACACTGAATTGGCGAGGGCCGGTATCGAACTAGGAACCTTGTGGCTTAATATCTATAATACATTTCTCAGTATATTAGCATTGAGACCAGTCAGCTCTTCCTTATATAAAACATTTATCTTATTTCCACTAAATATTTATATTCTTTCCCTAATTCATCCAACCTTGCCTTAAAGAGTTCAAAGATCCTTTGATACTCATACACTGAATTGGCGAGGGCCGGTATCGAACTAGGAACCTTGTGGCTTAATATCTATAATACATCTTTCAGTATATTAGCATTGAGACCAGTCAGCTCTTCCTTATATATAAAACATTTATCTTATTTCCACTAAATATTTATATTCTTTCCCTAATTCATCCAACCTTGCCTTAAAAGAGTTCAAAGATGGGGCATTCACTACTGATGACGGTAGCTTATTTCCTGAATCTACTACTCTGTTACTAAAATAATTTTTCATTTGTTTCAAAATTTAATTTTTCATTTGTTTTGCAAATTTTTTGAAAGTTTTAATTTATGATCCCTGGTATTGATTTTTTGAGCAACGTTGAATAGTTTAAAATTTGTTGAATGAAATTCATAATATATTTATAGACTTCAATGATATCTCCCACAGTTCGTTGATAAGCCATACTTGGTAAGTCAATCTTCCTAAGTCTTTCCGCCCTGTCGACTGGGGTTAGAATGCACCGACTGCACCTCTTCAGAGGGGTAAGACTCCCAATGAGGCCACCTGTTGGCCGTGGTGGCGACCCGTGATGCTTAAGGATAGAGCCCAGGTGGATGAGCAGTTTATGACATGCAATACTCCACGTTTGGCCCTATCTTGGGCTAGACGGGCGGTCGGAGAGGCCCCCTCCGATCAATCGTCTGGTCACGTCAAGCCCTAGCACCTATATGATTTTCCCAACCCTGTTGCCCTTATGGCAAGCCCCAACCCCTTTTTATCATATGGGTGCTAGAAGGCGGTGGCTGCGGGTGTACATGTCCTGGGAATGACGTTAAACTCTATCTGATGATGAGGTTCCAGTTTTGGAGGTTTGGGGAATGTGGAGCACCCCTTCATCACCATTGCTCCCTGTTCCACTCTGACCCGGAGTGGTAGTATCTGTTAGGGTCCATCTATGGGTTAAATAGAAAAATGTATTTATAAAAAAATTGTATTATCCATTAAGAATTTATTTATTTCAAAACTTTATCGGCATTAAATGACCCACTGAGGTTGATATGCCGTAAAACAAAACAAATAAACCTAAGTCTTTCTTCATACAAAAGGAGTTTTTTCATTGTTGTACCTGCAGGGTTATCATCAACTGAAACCAAGGTTTTAATCTAATGCACATTTTCTTGGTTGTAACTGTTCTTCTGGAAGTTCCTTTCTGAACAATCAATACTGATCCCTGCAGCACTAAAGCATGCTAACACACTACTGTGCGTCAAACTATATATCAATATACTGTGTTACCTTGACTTACGACTTTAATTCGTTCCGCTCGTCACTCAATCTTCTCGTATATCAAATTAATTTTTCCCGTTAAAATAAACTAAAATTTCTCTCCCTAATTTATTTTTTATTATATTTTATTATTTCTTTTTTTCTGTTTCTGTTTCTGTTTGGGTTGATTTATTTTGTTTTATACACACCTTATATTCAGAATATGCAAAGGTATTAGTTTTTATACGTGATCATTTATATATTAATACTCGTATTCATTATGTGTAAGACCGTTTTCATCTTGCAACGCCCTCTAGTTAATAACACTGGTTTACAAATATTTTTTTTTATATGAACAAATGGAGATGGGTGGATAGATAAATATAAACAAAGTAAAAAATGAACAAATTGAGGTAGATCGATAGATAGATAGATAGATATCCATCTTCATATCTAAACAAGAATTATGACAAATTTCTATAAATAAACAAGAATTACGAAAATTTCTAAACAAATTACGATAAATAAATAGGAATTACGACAAAAAAAAGAGAAGCCCCCCCCCAAATACATTTAAAGCCTTAAGTTGGTTGTTTTCTTTCAAGTAACACCACCGAGACGACATAGCTGGGGACGTTATTTTAATAGTCACCGGGTAGCAATTTCTGAGGCAGGAGACCGGGACGCACTTCCTCATAAATTACCAATACGTTTTTAAAAGTGCAAGGTGTTTGTCATATTTTACACTGTGGTTGTTGTGGCCGTGGGTGGCGACCCGTGATGCTTAAGGATAGAGCCCAGGTGGATGAGCAGTTCATGACATGCAATACACCACTTTAGCCCTATCTTGGGCTAGACGGGCGGTCGGAGAGGCCCCCTCCGATCAAACGGCTGGTCACGTCAAGCCCTAGCACCTATATGATTTTCCCAACTATATTGCCCTTATGGCAAGCCCCAACCCCTTTTTATCATATGGATGCTAGAAGGTGGTGACTGCGGGTCTACATGTCCTGGGTATGACGTTAAACTTTATCTGATGGTGAGGTTCCAGTTTTGGAGGTTTGGGGAATGTGGAGCACCCCTTCATCACCATTGCTCCCTGTTCCACTCTGACCCGGAGTGGTAGTACCTGTTAGGGTCCCATCTATGGGTTAAATAGAAAAATGTATTTATAAAAAAAGTGTATTATCCATTAAGAATTTATTTATTTCAAAACTTTATCGGCATTAAATGACCCACTGAGGTTGATATGCCGTAAAACAAAACAAACTAAATCATGTGGTTGTTGTTTTTGTTTGAGTATTAAGGAGTGCACAAGTCTTGTGTGGCCAATGGACTTGTTCTTTTCTGAACTTTCTAAAGTCTAGTCCCCATTCTCCCAAAGTGTGTCTGATTAAGAAGGGTTTATAGGGGATTTGTTATTCCAGATTTGTTGCTATTTTGTATGGACGAATCTATTGATTTTAATTTTCAAGTCAGTATATGGAATCTGGAATTTGTCGGGAGTAAAATCAAAAGCCGATTTGACTGCTGAGTTGGCTCTTTCGTTTCCTCTTTGTAAGTGCAAGGATGGGCTTTTTGTTTTGGAGAGTTCACTTACTTCTAGTATCATTGTAAGTATTTTTTATAATCCAATGTGGCTTTTTAGATATGATGGTTTCATAAGAGCTTTTTAAGCAAGTAGGATGGTTTGCAATTATATAATATATATATATATATATATATATATATATATATATATATATATTTCAAATTAAAAAAGATGGTTTGCAATTATATATATATATATATATATATATATATATATATATATATATATATATATATATATATATATTATATATATAAATTAAAAAATAGACAAATTCTCAGTTTCAAACAGGAAGAGTTTTAACCCGTTCATGGTCAGCCTGCAACAGATTTTTTCAGAAAAGAAATATTTTTTCAACTAATTAAAAAAAATACTCTTTAATGTAAAAAATATGAATGGTGTAAGTATTTATTGGGATAATGTGAAATTTAAATTTGTTAGGAAGTATATGTCAGAAATCGTTACGTGAAAGGGATTTATGATTTCTGACTACAATTGTCGCTAAATAAGGGGATTATTAAAAAAGCCTTGTCTTTGGGGATGGGTTGATGTGTGAGAATAACGCAAGATTCCATAATTCTACGTAGTGTTCTATTGTGTATGTGAGTTAATATTTTGGCACCTTTGAAATCAAAGGTATGGTTATTGTCTAAAATTTGTTTAGCTAGGGCGTTGTTTAGAAAACCTGGTTTAATATTATATCGATGTTCAGAGACCCGTTCAAAATATTGTTCAATATTAGCTATGAATATGATATAAAATATTTTCATTTTAACAGCATTGTGTGTTTACATATCCGTTTCTCTCTTCTCTCTCTCTCTCTCTCTCTATATATATATATATATATATATATAATATATTGACCCAGGAAGGTCCTCCACGCACCATCTAGCTTCCTCGCAGAGTTGGTTGATTGATTTTAACGGTATATCAACCCGTTTGGGGTTATGTCATGCCAAACGGTTAGGAAGTTATATATGTTGTGTATTCATATTTGTACTTTTTTAGTAATTGGTTTTAACAATGTGTTAGCACCATTGAGGATTATGTTGTATGGTATTGATTAAGTTCATGTCTATATTCTGTGGTATAATTTTATTTCCCTAAAAAAGGACAGAATGTCCTCCATGTTGACATTTTCAAATAGATCATTCATATTGTTTGCATTGAAATAACGGTTTCTGATGTGAGCAAGAAACCTGCATTCTATGAATAAGTGTTTAACAGTCAAAGGTGTTTGACATGTTTCACACTGTGGATGTTGTTCTTGTTTGACTATATAGGAGTGCGTTAGGCTCATTGTTGCATAATTTTGCTGGTCTACGTGAGGTGAATCAACGTGACTTGTCCGGAAGATAGTTTTTTTCCCTTATATCAATATTAATCAAATATTGATTATATATAAATGTTGTTTGGTTTTTTAATTATTTACATTAAATGGATATGAACAAGGTTCAAATTGAACCTAGAAATATGATTATAGACCACAGTAAAAATATGAACATATTAATATGTTTGATTTGTAGGTTGGTTGGATTTTACGGCATGTCAGCCCTTGTTGGGTTATTTTATGCCGAAAACGTTTTGTTTTATTTATCCTTGATAATTATCCAAAATCATTTTATAATTCAATAATCTTAAACACATTTTTAAAACTATTTATTCTATTCTACCTATGGATGAGAACTTAACAGGTAGTAACAATCTGTCAAGAATTGATTCCAGAATTGGAACTTCACAATGGGATACAGTTCAACGTCACACACAGCGCATTAAGACCCTCACCCACCGCCTTATATCACATATATGGAGGTGCGTGGTATAATGGATAGAGTCATAGGAAATGGACTCGAAGACCCGAGTTCAATTCCTGGACGAAGCTGTTTGAATTTTACATAGCGCTAATACCCTTGGGAAAGGTATGAATCCAATTCTCCCTCCAGCTATGGATAAATAGTAGGACGGACTGGGCTCTTTAACCTTGGCTAAGTAACCAGTCTAGGAGAAAGAAAACTCTAAATTCAAACCTGTTAAACTCCGCTTAAGAAATTGACCTTGTGTCGCATCCTGCTCGTGTGGAGGGTTTGGTAAATATATATAGCACATATATGTATTTACCAACTTCTTCACACAAGAAGTATGAGACACAAGGTTAATTTTTAAGCGAAGTTTACCAGGTTTGAATTCAGAGTTTTCCTTCTCCTAGACCAGTTGCCGTGCCAAATTTAAAGAGCCTAGACCTCACTACTATTTTCCCGTAGTTGGAGGAAGAATAGTTGGATTCCTAACTTTCCCATATGAAATACAACCAGTCTGTCCTGGTTTTGAACTCGGGTCACAGTGTCCATTTCCTTTGACGACATCCATTACATACGGGCACTTCCTTCTAGCACATATATAATGAAAAGGGTTGGGGGTTGCCGTAAGGGCAATAGGTTCAGGACAATCAAATAGGTGCTAGGGCTTGCCGTGACCAGCCGTATAAACGGGTGTCTCTCCGACCACTCGTCTAAACTAAGTAAGGACTATACTGTGTTGCATGATATGGACTGATCAGCCACCAAGATTCCGTCGCGGGTCACCAGCTTATGCAACAGATGGTCCCATGGGGAGATTTTACCTCTCTGCAGAGGTGCAATCAGTGAATTCTATAGCCCCATCCGATAGGGTTATTATATGATTGGTAGTGAATGTTTTGGGTCATTGAGTTAGAAACTAAGTCAATTGTAGAACATGACAAACGCAGAAGAATGAATACATGAGGTACAATAGAAGAGGAAAATTGTAATTCGTCGCTACAAATATGAATGCTTAATTTCCAGAAAAGGCTAGTTTATGTATATACCCATTGTAGCATAATTATTATGGTCTACGGGTAATTTGGGGATTGAACAGAAAACGGTAATCGGATTTCTGGAGAAAGAGATGAAAAAGAAATAAGAACAAAAAGAGGTTAAAGTTTGGGAACTACGAATGACCCCAGAACTAGATTTGAAAAATAAAAACAGAAGTTCTGGTTTTTTGCGGAAGCGGATGTGGCCTTCCTCCGCCCCGTGACCTCAAACGAAGTAAAGAAAATTCGGTCTCTTTTTTCGTCGAACCCGAGAAGGGTCGGACGCGTTCGTTGGGGCTCCGTCGTGACATATCTAGGGTAGCAACGAACAGCACGCATGAACGTTATTTACGATAGAATAGCTGACCTTACTCTCTCACTCTCCTTGTCTCTGAAGAAGAACCCACGAGACTAGAAATAAATAAACAACCTCTTTTTAACTATACGACTTTCGTGTGTTGTTTCTTCGAGCTAAGGACTACTACTACTACTAACGACTACTACTACAACTCGACTTGGTCCCCTACGCAACACCATTCTCAATTCCCAGTTGCAACGGTGTATCATCGTAGTTCAAATGATCGGCAAGTCAGTCTTGCTAACACACAGTACTACTGAATAGTGAGTTCGATTCTAGCTGGATTCACTAAACTTGCGCGTAATGGTTAGAGTCACAGGAAATGGACTCGTCAATCCCAGTTCCTATCATGGACGAGACTATTTGTATTTCATATCACGCTAATACCCTTATGATAGGTATGAATTCAACTACTTTCCCTGCAGCTATGGGTAAATAGTAGAGTAGACTGGACTCTTTAACCTTGGTTAGGTATCCATGCTAGGAAAAGGAAAACTATGAATTCAAACTTGTTAAAATAATTGACCTTGTGTCACATGCTACTCGTGCAGAGGGTTTGATACATACATATATATATATATATATATATATATATATATATATATACTTTTGATATTGTGTCACATCCTATCCTTGTTGGGTAAATAAAAGTCGTTGTAATGATTTGCAAAGTATACTTGCAGATCTGTTAGTACTAAAAACGAATTTAATCCTCGCAGGATACCCCATACTTGCGACCTTGTGTCAAATCCCACCCATGGCGAACGGAATGTGTAAATACCTACCTCATCCTAATTGTGGTCAATCCAGATCTATAACACACAACTTCTCACCCCACCCATCGAACTAATAAACAACGGTTTGCTTTTTCAGTTATTTAATGTTTATATTATTGTTTTAATTATCTATCTGTTTTACTCTATGTCAATCTCTCTCTCTCTCTCTCTCTCTCTCTCTCTCTCTCTATATATATATATATATATATATATATATATATATATTATATATATATATATATATATATATATATATATATATATATATATATATAATTTTTAAAAAATACTTTATTGATCAGCAATTTTTAATAGTAAAAAGAAAAGTGAGCGAAAGACAAAAAAAAAAGGAGAAACTTAAGGGCCCTTTGACCGGTGCTTTTTCAAAAGTAACGACCGGTAGATCGTTTAAAAATCACACTGTATATGAATTGGGTAAGAGAGGGAGATTAAACCATATAAAATGATAGGGCAATATGAAGGCAAAGGGGATAAAAAAATTGTGTATATTATATCTTCATGTAATCCCCACTTCAGCTGTCACATCCCCAGCAAAAATTGCCAGGGAGTGCTTCAGGTGTCTTTGTACACACACACACACACACACACACACACACACATATATATATATATATATATATATATATATATATATATATATGAAAAGAAAATATTTAAAAATATAACAAACACAGGATGTTACGAAATATATTTTCCATATATATATATATATATTACTATCTACCTATCTATGTATTTTAGGGCATCCAATCAGGGTTAGAAAGCTTCTTTCGCGGATCCATTATTATTGAATAGTAAGTTCGATCCTCACCGGATGCCCTTTACTTGCGACCATGTGTAGCATCCTACCTAAGGTAAACGAGTTGGGAAAATACATACTGTTACCACACCTGTCGCTCGCCTACATACACATTATCTAGATGTTGTGTCACATCTATATATCTATCTATATATCTATCTGTGTCAGTCTGTTCCTAACTATCTGCATATCAATTCTATCTATCGCATTATATTCACAACTCTCAATCTATTTCTGAATATATATGTATATATATATATATAGAAAGAGAGAGGGAGAGAGACATACAGACAGACAGAGAGAGACCTGAGTATTTTTACCCATTACACATGTACACACACATACTCACTCCCGTATATATATATATATATATATATATATATATATATATATATATATATATATATATATATATATCAATCTCTACCTTGCTAGTTCTTTGCTTGCCTGTTTGTTTATATATATCCTATTTCGCTCTGTTCTTATCATCTATCTATCTTGGTCTGTTTATCTCTCTCTCTCTCTCTCTATATATATATATATATATATATATATATATATATATATCTTGGTCTTTTCGCATGTATGTATATATATATATATATATAATATATATATATATATATATACATAATACATGCGAAAAGACCAAGATATATATATATATTATATATATATATATATATATATATATATATATATAGAGATAGAGAGAGAGAGAGAGAGAGAGAGAGAGAGATAAACAGACCAAGATAGATAGATAGATATGGATAGATATACATACATACATACGAAAAGGCCAAGATATATATATATATATATATATATATATATATATCTTGGTCTTTTCGTATGTATGTATGTATGTATGTATGTACATCTATCTATCTATCAATTTATCTATCTATCTATCTATCTATCTCGATCTGTTCGTATCTATCTATCTACCAACCTCGCTCTCTCAGTCTGTTCATATCTATTACAGTTTCTATCTATCTATCTATCAATTTGTCTATCTATTTATCTATCTTGGTTTGTTCGTATCTATCTATCTATCTATCTATCTATTTAACTTTTTATTTTATCTTTCTATCAATTTATTTAATTACAAACGTACAAACGTTTTGGTGAAACAAAAAACAAAACAAAAAAAAACAAAAACAATTAATCCACCAAAATGTATGTATGTATGTATGTATGTATGCATGTATGTATGTATATCTATCTATCTATCTATCTATCTCGATCTGTTCGTATCTATCTACCTACCAACCTAGCTCTCTCAGTCTGTTCATATCTATTCCAGTTTCTATCTACCAATCTAGCTATTTATCTATCTTGGTTTGTTCGTATCAATCTATCTATTTATCTATCTATATCTATCTATTTATTTTTTTTATCTTTCTATCAATTTATTTAATTACAAACGTACAAACGTTTTGGTGAAACAAAAAAACAACAAAAAACAATTAATCCATCAATATCATTGTTTAACAGCTGAGCCTACCAGTGCGAATCTAGACAATGACTTAACATTCAAACACCAACAATGTACAAACTGGCTCGACATGAACAAAAAAAAAAAAAAAAAAAAAAAAAAAAAAAGCTGTTAAAACCGTTCACGTTTCTATTAATATTATGTTTGTACCCCTTTTCTGTTGCGATCAGTTTATTTGTGAATTTTCAGCACCCTCACTTTCCCCTACCCCAAAAAACATGTCTATCACAAAATCAAAAGCCTCAATCCAGGATATTTTGATAACAAATTAAAAATCGACTTCTTACCTCAACGACACTTAGTAATGTAAGTGCGAGGAATAGCATAGGTAATAGTGGCAGTGCCGCCGGTTTTGATGTGTAAGTAGAATGGTACCAATGCCTATCCTTTGAATGTCTTTGGAGTTTTGGCATATTCCTTGGTGCATCAGTGGTACGGCACTTCATTGTGAATCTGTGCTGATAACTGTCTGTTCAGAAAGTCCATTTGAAACGTTCATAAATGTGATATATCATTGGTATTGCAGAGAGATAGATAAATGAGTTGCTCTTTTAAGGTGAACTCAATGTGTTTGTTAGGAAATCCTATTGGTAGGTGTGGGGGTTCGTCAGCAAATCAATTTTAGTATCCATGTGTTTTTTCCTTCGTTTTAGTTGTCTGTCTCTCCCACTCTCACCTCCTCCTCTCTCTCTCTCTCTCTCTCTCTATATATATATATATATATATATATATATATATATATATAGATAGATAGATAGATAGATAGATTGATAAGCTTAGAGAAGACACATGTAAACAACCGTAATGTTATTGTTTAGAGTATAGGAGCGTAAAAGGCGAGTGAGTTAGTCGACTCTTGTGTTCCGACGCCATGTTCGTCACCATGGTGTCAGAGGCTCAGAAGAAAAAAAAAAGAAAGAAAAGAAAAGAAAAGAAAGAAAGAAAGAAAGAAAGAAAGAAAACGTGATATTGTACAAAATCGAAAAAAAAAAAGAAGAAAATGACCAGCTATGAAGCCGGCATAAATTCAGTATATATAAGTATAAACATTTGTTTGAGTGTGTATCTGTGTGTGTGCATGTGTTAATACTTGTCTGTACGTGATTGCGTGTGTGTGTGTGTGTGTATAAATACGTATGTGTATATGCGGGTGTGTATTAAAATTGCTCGCGTATTTCACCCGATATATACAGGTCTAGACGTGAAAGGTTAAAACCAGTTCCTTTCTAAATGTCCAACGAAGGCCTTTCTTTCTTTCTTTTCTTTTTCTTTTTTCTTTTCTTTTCTTTTCTTCTTTCTTTTCTTTTTTGTTGTGTTTAGCGCCGGGTCCCTCGCCGTTGATACGCAACTATGAATCCGAATTGGGGAGGGACAGCTATGCGCATGCGTGAATCCATGCTATACTGGGTGTATAATGAGAACAAGAGGAAACTCCTAGTTGATAGCCTAAGCTTCGGGCAGGACAGATGGCTAAGGCGGGTGACACATGTTTTTTAATAACCGCTGGCATTGATAGGCTTCTTCAACGATCGATACTAGTTGAGTGTCTGACTTGGCTGTATTAGGAGTAATCATGACTATCTGTTTTTGGGGTGGATCGGTTCACATATTTACCTGTGAACATGTGTACGTCTATGTGTGTGTACACGTGTATAAAGGGAAAAAAGAAAAATAAGTTTATATAAATATAGCATTCTGTAGGTGATAAGCCTGATGGTTAAGGTAACGGACCGACACTGAACCGATCAGATTTCAATCCCGGCTGTAGGTAGCTTACAAATGTCTAGCCACACTGAAAAGACTTGATAAGTCGAAACACGTGTTTGTGGATGACTATATATAAGAAGTAAATACATAAGCGATGTGTTTTGATATGGCTTTTTTAGCCGACAATTTTTGGGAGATTATGTGCTTAATTAAGTCGTACCTAATTTTGAAAGTTAATTAATTAATAATTAATCAATTAGGCGGGCATACCTATTCAAATGTAAGGCTAAACAAATCGAGAAAAATCAATCTCTGTATGTACATTTCGGCCTATTATGCCTCATCAGCAGAGCTATAGATAGGAAGACCGCCTTGTGCGTGATTCGAACCGTGTATATATATATATATATATATATATATATATATATATTATATATATATCCAAGGTGTGTCAGAAAAGCGTCGAGATTTTTTTGTACTTTTTGACACACCTTCTATTCTGAAAATATTAACGTTCCCTTCATTCTTCATTTTTGTCTTGGTAAATGCAGCTTCAAACTCGGCAATTTGTAGCGAAATTGAAAGGCAGAACTGCGGACGAGCAGATTCCCAACCCCCACGAACAAAGCGCCCCCGGATATGTTTGGTCTGTGCGAGGGGAGGGTGTGGCGAGTGGCCACGGATATTTGAACTCGCTACTTCCTCGTCGCTGAAATGTTGTTAGCAGTAACCCGGATGTAAACAGTATTGATGCATACTTAAAATGCTGGTGAATATTGAAGTTCTAAACGGGCAATGCCAGACCAGAGTAAGGAAGCCCGGATGGTACATATTAATTGTGTATTTACGAGCCTGTCCTCCCAGACCGAGAAAGAACGATAGTAGGAGTTTTGCTGTTAAGAAGAGAGAATAATAAATAATAATAACTAATAATACAAATACAGTGTACAGTGCTCAGATGCACAATAACTCATCAAAGTCTCATGTCTAGTACACAGAATAATGTATTAGTGTCAGGAACATGAACAGTTTACAGTAATAATATGCATGATGTGTGCGCGTGTGTGCTTATGTGTGTGGAGAGGGCATGAGGTATGGTGTTGGCGGACTACAGGAAGCATGGAGGCCTTGAAAGATGCAGTATTTCGGCAGCCTACAACGGACGCGGGCAGCTTATTCCATGCCTCGACAATTCTGAGCGTGAAAAAATGTTTCCGAAAGTCATGTGAGCTATGCAGTTTTCTGACTTTGTAGGCATGCCCACATGTGTTAGAAACATGGAGATCAAAGAGGTGCTCAAGGTTGCTGTTGTTAAGATGATTAATGACCTTATGAGCGTTTACCAGGTCAGTTGCCAGACGCCGAAGTTTCAACGAATCCATTCCCAGGGCAGCAAGACGTTCAGAATATGGCAGATGCCTGATGGAGGGTATTCGTTTGGTTGCACGTCTCTGTACAGTTTCTAGGAGGTTAATGTTCTGACCAAGATAGGGGTTCCAGACTGGTGATGCAAATTCCAAGTGCGGCCGCACCATAGCTTTGTACAGCTTTAAATAGATAGCCGGTGAGCGGCTGACAAAAGTCTTGCTGGGCGACGCCAGGACACCCTCGGCCCTTTTGACAATTTTAGAGATGTGTTTCGTCCAACGTAAATCACTGCTGACAGTAATACCCAGATCCGTTCACAAGAAGCTTCCTTGATATTAGTGTTGTGGAGGGAGTATATGTATGATGGGTTTTTCCTCCCAAAATGCATGGTGGTACATTTGTCCACAGTCAGCTTCAGTTGCCAGTCAGTGATCCATTGTTGCACTGTGTCCAGGTCTGACTGCAATAAAGATCTGCAGGGTTCAGAATCTGTCTTTTTTATCTCAAGGTACAGCTTGATGTCATCTGTATACTTTAGTACTGTGGTATTCCTTAAGTTAGCATCTATATCATTGATATACGCAACAAACAAAAGGGGCCAAGAACAGATCCCTGTGGTACCCCAGATGACATCTCATATGGTGAGGAGTGTTGCCCAAGAACTGTAACTACCTCTCTCCGGTTGAGAATGAAGGACTTTAACCAGTTAAAAAGATCATCCTTCACCCCCATTGCAGAGAGTTTTGCCAAAAGTATTTTGTGCGGCACAGAGTTGAAGGCTTAGCAAAATCAAGGTAGACAACGTCTACCCATGAGCCACCATCAATAATCCGGATGATGTCCTCTAGGAACTCCACAAGTTGATCACAACAGCTAGAGTTTGGGATAAATCCAAATTGGGATGGTCGGATAAGACTGTGAAAGTTCCAGAAATTCCAAAGTCCTTCTCTGATGCAGGATTCCATCAGCTTAGCAATGCAACTTGTAAGAATGACTGGACAATAGTTAACAGGTGATGTGCGGTCGCCCTTTTTGAACAGTGGAATTACACTAGCAGTTTTCCACTGTTCTGGGGTAGCACAATTTTGTAAGCAAAATTGGAAAAAAATAGCTAGCTGGTACAGAAGGAAGTACAACGTTTGAAAAGCAGGTATTTCACACCATCAAGACTAGGAGAAGCATGGTTGCGTTTACTCATGAGGTGGCGTCGCAGCAGGTGTTAATTCTATAGTGTTTATAGAAGTTGATATCAGAGGTGAGGGAGATGGTACATTTTGGTCCTCAATAGTGAGAATGCCTGCATAGCATTCAGCAATAAGTTCTGCACATTCTTTGGAGTCATCGGTGATTTGGATTGTATGAGGATTGCGAAGAGGGCCAACTGGGGAGTAAGGCCTCTGTTTCGAATGTACATATTTCTAGAACGCCTTACTGTCCGGGCTGGTTGCTATGCGCTGTTCAAATTCGAGTACCGCCTTTTTTATCACCTGCTTGAGGTGGTTGGACGATTTGTTCCGTTTTCTCCTATTGTCCTCTGACTTGTGACGTTGGTACTCCCGCTCAGTACTACGGCGTTCCTTCTTGGCGAGGCGGACTGCTGCAGTCTCTCAAATTGCTCTCCCTGGGTGTTTCTTCCACTTACGTGGTACTGATGCCAGACATGCTATCCATATTGAGTTCAGGATATTCTGGAGCATAATGTTGACATCTCCAGACTCATAGAATTCAGACCAATTTGGGCTTTGCAGCTCAACGCAGTAACAGTTCCAGTCAGCCTTATCCCAATCAAAGTGAGCATTTCGGGGATGGTTTTGTTTTTTGTTACTCCCCATAAGGGACAGATTGGCAACGATCATGGCATGATCAGAGTCACCTAGAGGTTCCTCAGTAGTGACACTAATGACCGTTTCAGGAGTAGTTGTGAAGATTAGATCCACAGTATTGTCACAGTATAGTACTTTTGTGAGAGATTGTTACAGACTAAGGACTTTGTCAGTTGGGAGAACATATACGTCGGACTTGACTGTGCCCTCCACCGAGTTTACTTTCATCATTTTATTTCGTTTGTTAGATAATTTTATGACACACATTGTATTCTGAAAAAATCAACGTTCCATTCATTGTTCATTTCTATCTTGGTAAATATAGCGTCAATCTTGATACTTTTATGACACACCTTATATATAGAATTTTTGATAGTTTTTATTTTTTCATATAAAATTATATATATTATATATAAATATATAGATAATTTTATATAAAAAAAATAAAAACTATCAAAAATAGAATATAAGGAAGGGTTTAAAAGGATCGACGATATGCTTATAATATTAAATATTTTTTTCGAATTTTTAATTAAATTAAAACATTCTTTTTGAAATATTTAATAACATTTTTCATAAGATTTTGTTTATGTTTTAAGTATAAATATTTTAGATAAAGTCTAAATATAAAAAATAATTACCACGATTTTTAAAATTTATTCAAAAACTAATTAAAAAAAAATGTTATTAAAAATAAAAATTTTAAAATTCCAAAAGTTATTTAAAAATAAATCTTTGAAAAAATATATTTTTATAAATACAATTTTTAAAACAATTTGAAAAAAAATTTATTAAACTCGTCTTAAAATGTTATTTCAAACTAAATCTTTTTTATTCCTTCTTTTTTTTTCTTGCGTTTTTATTAAATTAAAAAATAAATAAAATATCTATTAACATTTTTTAATGTTTTAAGTATAGATATTTTACATGAATTCTAAATATCAAAAAAGAATTACCACGATTTTTTAAAATTTATTTAAAAACTAATTAAAAAACTTTAAAAATATTGAAAAAGAAACTGGTTAACGGATCATCTATCTTGACACCCTCCAAATGGGGTAATCTATTGACCGTAGGAGGCGACGAGTAATTCAAGATGACGGAATCCTGGTGCATTAAATAACCCACATGGGTTGATATGCCATTAGATAAAAGAATCATTTACGTGTTTCTGATGAATATTATCGAAGAATGAAGAGCCCTGTCGGTGAGGCTTTAGAATACAACGACTGCACCTCTTCAGAATGGGTTCACATGCTGGTTGTGTGTAGCGACCCGTGATGCTTAAGGACGGAATTATCGTGGCTGAGTAATCAATGACATGCAACACTCAACTTAGGCTAGACGGGCTGTTGTAGAAGCCCCTTCGACCAGTCGGCAGGTCATGTCAAGCTCTAGCACCGATATGATTGTCCCGACCCTATTTGCCCTTACGGCACGCCCCAGCACTTTATTATATGTGTGCTAGAATGTGGTGGCCGAAGTTCTTAATGTCTGGGGATGACGTTGAACTATTTGATGGTGAAGTTCCAATTCTGGAGCTCTGGGGAATATGGAGTACCCTTTCATCATCATTACTCCAAGGTCCACCCTGACCTTGAGTGGTAGTACTTTTCATGTCCCATCTATTTCTTAAATAGAAAAAAATGAGTTTAAATGGTTTTTAAAAAACTGAGTTTAAAAAAGTACCCATCAAGAGTGAATAAAACAAAACGTCTTCGGCATAAAATAACCCAACAAGGGTTGACATACCGGAAAATTCAACCAACCAGCCAACCAACCAACCAACTAAAGTATGAATGTCAGGGATTCGAAAATCACCATAATTTCCATAGTACAGTATTTGATGGCATATAGGATGAACTTTTTTTCAAAAATGTTGGCTCAAAAGTATAACGAATTTATTGCTCATTTGTTTATTTATTTATCAGTTGTTTTTGGACCATATGACCTTTAGGCACCCCTTTTTGATCTCGATTAAGGAAGGAGATGTTTTTCATTGTTTTAGATTTTTTATATTATAAAGCTAACCCCTAACCCTAACTCCTAACCTAACCCTAACCCCTTACCCTAACCCCTAACAAACAACTGGATATTGACGGTGTAAATGAAAAACATGTCCTTTCTTAATCGAGATTAAAAAAGGGTGCCTAAAGGTAACATGGTCTGTTTTGCTTTGTTTTTTTTTTGTTTTTTTTTTTGTTTTGTTTTTTTTTTTTTTTTTTTTTTTGTTTTTTTTTTGCAGGCTATTAAGATGTCTCAAATGTGGGACAATATTGTGTAAAACTGTTCCAATTTTTACTGACAACTTTCGACCATCGTTGGTCATTATCAAGACCATAAGTTCAGTGGTCATATTTCTTCAACCCAGAAAATGGTTCTGTTATCTCGAATAATAAGTGGATGTTTTCCTTACGTTCTAGTGGCGTTATGAGTGACGTTTTTGTTTACACTTCCTACTTACACATCATATCGTCATAAACTATTATCAGCTTATTTTTTTAATAGCTTTTAGGCCCTCTGATAAAATATCAATTATCTTAATATGTAGTTTTCACTGTCTCCTTTGAAGTACTCTTTCTGTGTGCTATCTAGTCTGGTTTTCAAAAAGTTACAACTCAGTAAAAATAACAGAAAAATGTACTATATTCGTATGTGTTGTAGGTGACTCACCTATGACACGAACATAGACTTACCTAAACGGTACATATTAACAGAGCAAAAGCTACTCAAGGAAGAAATAGCAGATACATGTTCTTCGTGTACGCTGTAACAAGGAAACCTTCCTCAATTGTACATTGACATATTGCTGAATACATCTGTTCCCTACATTTTATCCCCGTGTTGAGTAATTATTTATTGACCCTTAAACAGTTCATGACCGTATGGAATCACGTAGTGTAATGGCTAGCATCGCCGGAAATGGACTCGTCTACATGAGATCTAACCCTGGACGATACTTGCAGCATTTCACACAGTATTAATACCCTTTGGGAAGGTATGCGTATAACTACTCACCTTCCAGATATGGGCTCTTTAACGTTGGCTATGTAACCAATCTAGGAGAAGGAAAATTCAAAAACCACGAGAAGAAAATTTAAAACCTGTTAAATTCTGCTTAAGAAATTGATATTGCGTTACATACTGCTCATGCAGAAGGGTTAGTATATATACGGACAAGGCATGCTGGACACTGCTGGAGAAGCAAGAACGAGCTCATAAGCGACGTTCTCCTGTGGAAGCCAACACATGATATGCTAATGTGGGCCGCCCACCAAGGACCTACATTGACCAACTCTGCGAGGATGTTGGATGCTGCGCGGAGGACCTCTCTGGGTCACTGAATGATAGGGAGGGTTAGCGAGAGATTGTCATGGATATCCATGCTAATTGCGCGATATGATGATGATGATGATATATATATATATATATATATATATATTATATAGAGAGAGAGAGAGAGAGAGAGAGAGGGGAGAGGAACTAATAGTAGCTGTGGCGCTCCACCTCAGACGCCAAAACAATTTTCTTTGTCTAGCGCTAGTGAAAAAGGGATAGACTCCCTCGCTGCCGACATTAGGCTACCCCGACGACTTTACTTATATATATATATATATATATATATATATATCGTAAGGGGTAATCAATTTTCCTCAACATGACCCCCTTACACCATCTCTCTCTCTCTCTCTCTCTCTCTCTCTCTCTCTCTCTCTCTCTCTCTATCTATCTATCTATCTATCTATCTATCTCTCTATCTGATTACGTCACCCAAAGAGAGGTAAGAACCCCACTAACGGGTATTTGGGATAGGACTGTAAACTAGTAGTGATTTGATCTGTAGGTACCACCAATTTTCCCTGTGACCCCCCCCCCCCTATAACACAATGAAACTTGCATAAAGTTTAATATTATCTTGAAAATTTGTTGTCCATTCAAAAGAAAAAACTCCTGATAATTTTTCTTTTAATTTCCAGCTTACGGAAATAATGAAAATTATGAACGAATATCAATATTTACATTTTTTGCACCGTTAAATCAATTGAAATTTAACGTAGCCAAAAACAAGTTATGACTAGAGACTTTTTAAAAAATTCCATGAAAAATGAATTAATGGTCAGATTTTCACGAAAATACCATAATTGCTTATCTTTTGAAGAACATGTCTGAAATACTTTTTTCCCCTGAAATATGTTAAGGGAAATATTTTTTACGAGGTCTACACCCCACCCATATTTTATTTTATGGAATATGAAAAAAAATGGACCGACAAAAAACGAGTTTTACTGTTTTTCTATAAAGATAAGTGTCTGAATATATATCAGAAGATTTTTATAAGTTTCTATGCGAGAGCTTTTTAGTAAAAGAATCATGAATACAGAATTCTGCTAAAATATCAATATGTAAAAAGTATAGTAATCTTGATTTAACTTATTATTATTATTATTATTATTATTATTATTATTATTAGCAAATATGATAATTCTATTATTACAACATTTGATATGTTTACTTAAGAGCTATTGCAAAAGTTAAATATATAAAAAGTATAATAATCTTGATTTAACTCTCTCTCTCTCCCTCTCTCTCTCTCTCTCTCTCTCTCTCTCTCTCTCTCTCTCTCTCTCTCTCTCTATCTATCTATCTATCTATCTATCTATCTTTTTATCTTTTCGTTATGTTCGATTGAAACAGATTAGCGTTATTGCTTCCGCACGCTCAGCCCCTCCCTCTTATATTTCTCCTTCTTTCTTTCTTTCTTTCTTGTGATATTTTTTCTGTGTCGCATGTCCCTTTCTTTCCCTTTCTTCCTTTATAGAAACAGTATGGTTCATTGTTTTGCTGAGGTAACGACACTCATAAGAAATAAGAATTCGGCGAATAAGCGACTCCAAATAATTAGGATTTAAATTTTTGCATTCCTTCTTGGACGATTTGGAAGGTCTCATTTTTAACCAGAAGGTGTTCAAGATGGTAACGGTCGGACCATAAGGAACAAGAATATTAATAGATAGATTCGTACTACTATATGGCTCTCATTAGTGTATAATCATAGTTGATATTTGTTGTTATTGTCGGCCACTTTGTTTGGCCACCTATTGTTAATTGTTTTGTCTTCATGTCACGTGCCCCCCCCCCTGCCCTCAGTTAGACTCCTACACCCACGGTATCCTCTTCCCTGACAGGTGACAACTGTTGCAGGTAGTCGGGTCGAATGTTCAGGTATCAACTATCGAGTTTTGCTTGGGCGTGCACGGGCTGGTTCTCAGAAATATATATATATATATATAATATATATATATATATATATATATATATGCAGTGGTATTTATTGTAATAACACCTGGTGAAGCGGAAGAATTTTCTTTTAGATCAAAGGGCTCTTTTTAAAATCCTGTAGACTGCCTCTATGAATATAATAACACTAATATCATCTTTGTTTTTTTTTTTTGTTTTTTTTTTGTTTTTTTTTCTTGGGGCTCAAAAAAGAATTGCTATAGAAGACTACTTAAATAGAGTTTTAATTGTGGACAGGGACATAAAAGAGTCATCGCCAGCATACTGAAAGCACTATTAATCCTCCACCCCCTCTCAAGTGGAATGAACCCATCTTATTTATTATTTATCTCTCTATAAAAATCGGAGTTAGATTTGCCTCAAACAGTCCCTGATATCAGTGCGTTTAAAATCCTGTAATATGTAGTATATATCATTAGGAAATAAATGTTTACTTAATATATGGTGTGGTTAATTTGCATACTGATTTAAAAAACGAGTTTATTAAATAATTACTTAGTGTTATATATCTCTAATATTATTGTTTTATTCTCCAACGTATTAGAATCAATCCTATGAATGATTTTATATAGAAAGCAATGAAAATATAATTAAAATAAGTGTAATCCTTTTATATGAGTTCTTATTTAATTTTGTTAGTCTTTCTAATTTAATATATTTCATTACATTAAAACTTAAATGTTTACACCCGGAGGGCACATATTCTTGCTAGTATACGAGATATGTCAAAAAAGATCCAAGACTAGTGTCACAAAAAATCAATTTCAAACCTAAGCTACAAACTATTTCTTCAGTAGTTTGTAACAGTGATCTTAGCTTTTTACAGCCATTGAACTTTCTTCCACATGCTTTTATATACATATCCTCTGTTCCGTCAAGCAATGAGCACAGAACAACGAACAAAATTGAATTTTCTAGTCCAGTCGGGGAAAACTCCGCCAGAACCACGAGTGCACTCGTATTTCTAAAATCCTAGCAGGAGTTCACGCGTTAATTTTTATAGATATGAACCACAACCGAACAGTGTTGAGCTCACAGATGACACACAGAGGACAGGAGCTCCCCAAAATCGTTTAAAAGGCCATATTAAGACAACACTGAAGAAATCTATCATCACGCCTTCAAGCGTGGAAGATCTGACCTCCAACAGACAGGGTTGGCGAGACGCCTGCCACACAGGAGCTAAGCAGCTCAATATCGAGATAAACAGAACTTCAGAGCGGCGACGTCTTCGACGTCATGAACAACCAAATGTAGATAGGAATTTCCTCTGCAATGTGTGTGACCGCATCGGCAAGTCCAGATTTGGACTAACGAATCACCCGAGAGTCCACAATTGAAGATATGGAGTGACGTCACGTCGTCTGCGACGGATTTCTAAAGGAATGGGTGCTTATGAGGGTGTGTGTGTGTCAATGTGTTTAATCAGATTAATATACAAGAAAATATTTATGATCCAACTCCTTAATTTGCATTATCATATTGGGACAATCGTATATTCTTGTGGAGGCGATGGTGTACTACTTACTATCGTCAGAAATGGCACGACAAGACGGGTTCAAATCATGGACAGTCCTAATACCCATGGGAAAGGTATGAATCCATCTATTCTCTCACCAGTTATGGATAAATGGTAGAGCAGACTGGGTCCTTTAACCTTGGTTAAGCAACCAGTCCAGGATAAGGAAACTCTGGATTCACACTACGCTCAAGAAATTGACATTTTGTCACATCCTTCTCATGTGGAAGGGTTGTTATATATATATATATATATATATATATATATATATATATATAAGGTGTGTCATAAAAGTATCGAGATTGAAGCTGTATTTACCACGACAGAAATGAACAATCAATGGAACCTTGTTTTTTTTTTCGAATACAAAATGTGTCATAGAAGTACCGAGTTTGAAGCTATATTTACCAAGATAGAAATGAACAATGAATGGAACGTTAATTTATTTCAGAATACAAGGTGTGTCAAAAACTACAAAAAATCTCGGTACTTTTTGCTACACCCTGTACATATATATATATATATATATATATATATATATATATATATATATATATATATATATAAGTAAGTTTTGGTATGTACGTGTCGATCTATAACACAGAAAAAAAGTTACTCAGATTTGAAATCTTGCATATAGATTAATATCCTTCTACTAAGAAACACGTCAAATTTGGTTATTGATTTTTACTAATTAAGGGATATTATTAATTAATTAAGCCAAAATCACCCAATTTGCAGAAGTGTCCATATTCCAGCACCTGCTGATAATAAAATATTGTCCGCTGGAAGACTTTTTTTTACAGCGATTTATAGTGATTTACAGCAGAAATGTATAATTTTAACGAATGAATTTCGCTGTCTAAGCCGTTATGCTAGGAATTTATCACCTATTCTTGGTCCAATCTTTAAAATATTTATATCGTAGAAAGGAAAATAATATAATCTTTCTGAATATGCAATTTTTATGCGTTTTTATTAATTGAATTATTTTTTACAGCGAATTAAAAAAAATTGGCTTCAGAGAGCTGATATGTATTTTTTTTTTTTTTTCATTCTAAATTTCAAGAAAAAAAAAACTTTTTTCTCGCCTATTTACGGTTCAGTCTTCTTTAAGATATCTATATGGTTCGAAAGAGAATGAAATAATCGCTCTAAATATGTAATTATTTTTTACAGCGAGTTAAAAAAAAAATATTTTGCTTAAGTCAGCCTAGAATTCGTAGTATCATTTTTTCATACTTAAATTTTAACATAAAATCAAATCTTATTTATCGCATATTTCTGTCTCTATCTTTAAAATAT
>CM042158.1:29642886-29690386 GCA_023376005.1 Doryteuthis pealeii | reverse complement strand
GCAACCAAAAAATTGTTGATAAATGATTCAAGGGAAATAACTCTTTTCTTTATTGTATTCGGTTATTTCCCTTGAAATTTATTTTATTAGACAAAATATAATTGATTTGGCAAAAAACAATTATTTTGGTCTATTTGATTTATTCATATAATGGCATATCAACCTTCATAGGTTTTTTTAATACCAAGAATATACTTGTAGCAGAATACACGCAGCGCTATTTAACCTAGAGCTGATGGAATGAGGGAGTCGATACCTTTTTCAAAGCTTATAGGCTGAAAGTAAATGTAATAGTGCGACTTGGGATCTAATTCGCTCACTGCGATGTCACAGTCCATCATTTTAACTGGAAAAAAATGAATTAAAAAATTATCAAATGATTTTATTTTGTGCGTTGTATTGATGTTCTTATAAAATCTCTCAGTCACCCCATATACCTTCCCCTTTCATCGCCCTGTCTGTGCTGATTTACACCGTGAGTGTTTAACAGACAGAAGTTAGAAACAGAAAACACATGAAAACAACATAGAATTTAAATAATAATAATAATAATAATAATAATAATAATAATATCTTGGACCATATTACCTTTAGGCACCCCTTTTTGATGTCGATTAAGAAAGGACATGTTTTCCATTTACACCGTCAATATCCGGTTGTTTGTTGGGGTTAGGGTTATTTTTATAATTTAAAAAAAATCTAAAAATCATCTGTTAAAACAACTGGATATTGACGGTATAAAGCAAAAACATGTCCTTTCTTAATCGAGATCAAAAAGGGATGCCTAAAAGTCATATGGTCCAATATCTTTTTCAACTAGTATATTAGGTCTGAGACCGGTTAGCTCTTTCCTTATAAACATTCATCGTAATTGATGAGGATATCTAACAGGATATCTATAATCTTTCCACATTATCTAACCTTGCCTTAAAGGAGTTCAGAGATGGGGAATTCCCTATTGATGATGGTAGTTTATTCCATGTATTCACTACTCTGTTACTAAAATAATTTTGTCGTGCATTTGCTTTGCAAAAATTTTTAAGAGTTTTAATATATGACCCCTGGTATTGATATTTTGAGCAATGTTTAGTAGATCAAAGTTTGTTGAATAAAATCAATGGGTATATTTGTAGACTTCAATTGTATCCCCTCTTGTTCGTCGATAAACCAAACTTGGTAAGTCAATCTTCCTAAACCTTTCTTGATACGAAAGTTTTTTTTTTTAAATCATTCATTACTTTAGTATCTCTCCTTCGAACTATCTTAATGAGTTTTATGTCCTTGATAACTTATATTAATACATTACATAAAAAAGAAATTACATTTGAAATACTTGTGGTTTGCAAACGATAGTATTGTCTGCAGGAATGTTAATTATATCTTATTATAATGGAGATTGTGTGTTTTTCTGTCATTAACCGAAACTATATCACTACTCAAGTCACAATTCCCTTAGTTATTAACGTCACATTTTCCATGATTTTATTCTTATTTAAACCTCGATTATTAATAAAATTGTTTTATATTATCAATACTGTTGACCATATCTGTTACATAATCTATGCGGTTGCATAAGATTATTGTCAATCCCCTGTATTTCTGAGGGATGACCCTTTTCATACCATGGCCGGGTCCTTCCATGGAAAATTACAGAAGCCCGCCAAACTGTTCAGTCCCCAGTTTTTTTCAGTTAGACGTCAGGCAGAGAAGACGGTCATTTTAGGTCCTGCCTAAAACTGGAACTCACGCGCGCTATGTTAGTCAAATATTTAGTTAGAGGATTATGTATAGTTAAGGAAATAAAAGTTGTATGATTAATATGTTCTTGTGGTTGATGAATGTCTTGGTAACAAGACTAAGAAATGAATCCAGGACGACCAGCCAGCAAGAACATAGCAAAAGAAAGTCCAGACTTTAGAAGATGCCAGACCAAGTCAAGATGATAGAAGAAATACCAAAGACGATCAGAATACTAAAGATGGCCAAGAAATAGAATTAAAGAAAGAGGTATGCAACATTATAATTATTTAGTGCCAGTGAAGAAGGCGCTATGCAACATATCTATATACTAATAATATGCTATTGTATTTATATATACAACAAAATAGCAATTTACTGTCTGAATGGGAAGTCTAATTTGCATATTGATATAAAAAATTGGATTTTAATAAATATGTGCTTAGTATTATTGATGTCTTATTGTTTGGTTTTATCTTATTGAATATGAGCAATAATCTGGGGGATAAATCTTAAAAGAAATCCATTAACAAGAAGAAATAACTGTAACTTTATTCTTTACTTCCTAATTAGGAAAATTTAGCAATTAAATATTTTTCGATTATGCCCGCCTCAGTTTCAAATATTTTTATCTGCATTCTTATTTAGTTTCATTAGCCTTTCTAATTTAATATGATATTTTATTACATTAAAGCTTAAATACTTGCACCCGGAGGGTGCATATATTTGCTAGTAAATATAACAATACAATTCCACTTAACTGGGTCTTTGTCAGATTGGTAAGTTAACACACTTACAACGGCCTCTTTCCCATATTTGCTGAATTAGGGAGCGACGTTTTCTTACGTCCGTCCTCAAGAGACACTGGATCCAAAGAGGAAGAAATCTTTTATTCAATTTTGTCGCTAAAGTTTGCGGGCCTTTGATTTATTGATTTGAATAGAGGCTCGTAGACCAAGGAAGACAACCCACCTACCTTAGATATATTTTCATGTGTCAGTTGGGGCATTAGAATACTGACACCGACTGCAACTCTGTTGAGGGGTAAAATCACTCCAGTGGTGCGCTGGTCACGTCAAACCCTATCAGATATATGCTTGTCCGACCCTATTGCCCCGAACAATCTTTTTCATAACAAACACCCAACCCTGTTTATCATGTATGTGCTTGAAGGCGATGGCTGAGGATAATGATCGGACAGAACCCCTCCTGTCATGTCAAGTCCAATCCCTATTGCCCTTATGGCAACCCCAACCTTTTTTATCATATATATATTTACCAACCCCTCGGTACGAGCAGGATGTGACACAAGGTCAATTTCTTACGCGGGGTTCAACAGGGTTGATTTCAGAGTTTTCCTTCTCCTAGACCGGTTGCCTACTATTTATCCATAGAGAGTAGGATTCATACCTTTCCCAAAGGTATTAGCGCTAAGTGAAATGCAATTACCACATCCAGGATTTGAACTCGGGTCGACGAGTCCATTTCCCATGACTTTAACCATTACACCACGCGCTTCCATCATATATGTTCAAAAGAAGCGGTGGCTGAGGATCTTTAGTGTCCTGGGTATGATATTAAACTGCATCTCGTGGTGAAGTTCCAATTCTCGAGCTCTGGGAAGTATGAAGTACCCATTCATTAATTTTGTAATTATTTATGTGTACAGTGTACACAATTTTTCTAGTTATTCTTTTTTTAGATTGTTTACTAGGGTTTGGGGGGTTAATCTTTGTTATCATTCATGAAATTAGGAATTAATATTTACAGCAACAGTTGGAATAGCAGTAAATATATTACAGGGTGTTTGGGATAAATTTGATATATTTATATTTGGTTATTTTTCTCCGGAGGTTGGCGGTATTGACGCACACTACGCATCATTTAAAAGCTCCGACCCTTCTTCATTCATATACGTGATGACAGATAGAATGGATGACTACAACCCACCTGAATCATGGAAGAGAATAACTTGTATCATGATGATCTGCACCGGCCATTAAAATAAGGAGATTATGTTTGCTGCCCAATGCTCCCTGAACATTGTAAGAACAATCAGGCATGAACTGAAGAATTGCAATGGAGACTACAAGGATGTGACTAGAAGAAAGCAACATAACAGACGATCTAACTGCGTTCATACAGCAGAATTCCTCGAAAATCTGCAGAAAAAAGTGTTGGAAGACCCTGGCATTGGAATTCGGGCTTTGTCACGTAAATTGAATGTTTCAGCCTCTACTCAATAAAGAAATTCGCTACTACTCATACAAGCGTCGCAAAATGTCAACTGCTCCCAGAAAAGGCCCGTGAAAATCGTCTGATAAAGGTGAAGAAACTTCTAAGCAAAGTGAAACATCCTGCTGAATCACAACCAATCTGATTCTTTTCCGATGAGAAAAACTTTTGCCAAGATCAAAAGCACAACACGCAGAATAACAGATGGCTTGCATACAGTTCAAAGAACACTCCTCGTGACATGCAGACTAAATGTCCCCAAACTGTGATGGTTTTCGGTTGTGTGTACTCTGGGGTGATGTGATGCCTCTACATTTTTTCAGAGAGGGTATCAGGTTGAATTCAGATGCCTACGTGGAGTTGCTAAACACTGTAGTCAAGAGCTGGATAACAAGGGTAACAAATGATATGCCATATGTATTGCAGCAGGATTCAACCCCCGGCCACACCTCTGAGAAAAGTTAAAAAGTGTTTTTTAAAAAGAATTTTTACGACTACACCAGTGCCAATGTTTGGCCTCCGAACTCCCCAGATCTTAAGCCCATGGATTATCATGTATGGGGTGCTGTTGAAAAAGACACCAATCGCTGTGTCAGTACTACAAAAGCCCAGTTAACTGACAGAATTAAGATAGTAATTGAGACCCATCCCATGGAAACTGTAACATCAGCTTGCTCCAGGTTCCGGAGCAGGATTGAGGCGGATCGACGCTAATGGCGTTTATTTTGAGCGAAGCTTGTTGACAGTAGTGTAATTTTCGTGCCTGTTGAATTTCTTTACAATCCATTAAATTTTGTCGTTACCAAGCACTTTTTCTTTTTCCTTATGAAACTGTCAATTTATCCCGAACACCCTGTAGGTTTGTTCTCTTTCAATACTCAATTTTACTATCTAGACAGGGGATAGCTGGTCACAAACCCGCTAGAGTTCCATGGCAAAATAGGGAAAAGTTAATCTCTATAATTATGGTACGTTTAAGTATTTTTATACGAAAGGGTAATGTTATCTTTAGATGGGATGAAACACCAAGACCTAGAGACCGTTTGAGGGGATTAAAATTAAAATAATATAAAATAAAAATTTTAAAGTATCCCATGAGGCAGTAAGAACCCTCTGACCATATGCAGGATAAAGGGTCCCCTTCCTACCACCAGGAAAATCCCTCGGCTATTCGGGACTCAGGTTTTATGTGTGATCAGACGCTATTATTGGACAGGAAGAATTTTCCTCTCCACGAGGTAGCTATGACCCACGAATAAAGTTTGAATCCTATAATTACCTTTTGAATTTGTTTCTTCTTTGCCATTCCTTTAATTCCTTTTCAGCTCGACCACCACAAGAAGGAAGAACTATCAAATATAATGCGTATTATCTGCGTTATTCGGATTATTGTCCTCATCTTCATTGTTATCTGTACAACGTTTCGGCCGATATGCCCTCCGGCCTTCTTCAGGTATTTCTTGTCGGACTCGGAAACCTTCTCGGACTCGGGAACCTTCTTTTCGAACTCGGAACTTTCTTGTCGTTGTCGGGAACCTTCTTGTCGTAATCGGGAGCTATCACGGAACTTTGAACCTAACCTTTTATTCAATCTACGGGAGGTGTCCTGTTCTCATTCCGCTAACCATAGCTAGGGTAGGAGCTGTGTTAATTATTTTTCTGTGTTACTGCCGCCGGTCAGGATTGAATCTGGAATCCAGAGATAACCCATGCATAATAATAGTTTCCACTCTCCTCCTAATAACATGAAACAGCACATTTTTTTAAAAAAATGTTCCCTAACACATTTAAATACTCATTTTGATTTGACTAAAACAACAATTTTATTTAGAAAATCACTATAATGACTTTATTAACAAATTAATAAATTAACTACCAACAAATTACACATACGTATATTTTCTATTAAAAAAAAAAATAAAATAAAATCCCCATGCTTTGAAATTTCAGAATTCCACAAAACTTCATTCCAACCATCATCTCTCCGCGTCAAAATCCGTCGCATGCGACATGACGTCATTAACCGTCTTTCTCGAACGCGTTTGATCATTCTCTTCACGTGATTTTTTAAAAAAGTTCTTTTTTCGAACATTTCGAAAATTTTCCGCTTTCCAACGAATTTCATTTTAAAAAAATAAGGATTTACTCTGATGAAGGTCGAATTTTCTTTGTGTGCGGAACATTTCTACATTTTTTCAATTATTATTATTGTTATTTCATTTGGTTATTTAAAAATAATAATAGTTTGAATAATGTACACATGAATAAACTCCTGACCGAAACACGTGTAAGTAAAATTGATTAAAATATCCTATTTTATCCATTCTATACTTTCTTTCCTTTATTTCTCTTTTCAACACACACACACACACACACACAGACATATATATATATATATATACACACACACACACACACATATAATATATATATATATATAGCTCTGTGTGTGTGTGTGTGTGTGTGTGTTATTAGCCAGTTTGTCTGATGTTTTCCACGTGGTTTGGCATTGGCACGTTTTCCATTGCTTAACTCCGTATATAATTTTAGAGCCACACAGATGAACATGCAACATAGTCCTTAAAAATTTGTTCTGGGCCATAACGCAACAAAAAATCTATATTCGTGGTAAACAACGTTATCAAAATACAATTTCAAATTCAATAAACTTCAAACGTTCCTCTGTTGAAATGTTCATGATATCAAAAAGCAGTAAGTGTAGCGTAGCACGGTACTAAAGCGTATGTTTATGATATTAACTTTCGGCTCGACTCAGGGACCCACAAGTGACCTATCTCAACAGCACGGGTTCTAATGGCGGATGTCAGTTTTTTTTTCCCTTACTCCTTGTAGCAGCAGTTAGGTCCCGTACTGAGTTTGCGGACTGTACTGAACTGCCACCTTCCATTGTCCTCTTTTCTTCCGCTTAGAACTGCTATCGCCAGGCGATAGGGGGTCGTTGATACCCTCAGAACATGTTCTACTTTGCTTTAATTTTCTCTCTTTGATCAACAAACCGGCTTCTTGCTGGGTAATAGAGATACGATTTATCATGCCAAAATTTAATGAGCACAAATGAAAGGGATTTTTTTACTGTTAAATTCATTTGGTTGATGGACTCACGAATATGACAGAGGGACAGAGACAGACAGACAGACAGAAATTGGCTGGTGTGTTAGTTGGTTGGTTGGGTTTTACGGCATGTCAACCGATTGGGTTATTATGTATGTGGCGTTGTTGAGAAAGACACCAATCGCCGTACCAGTACTATAAAAGCCCAGTTAATCGACAGAATTAGGGTAGTTTTTGAGACCTTCCCAGGAAAACTGTAACATCAGCTTGCACGAGGTTCCAGAGCAGGATTGAGGCTGTGATCGACGGTAATGACGGTTATTTTGAGTGAAGCTTGTTGACAGTAATGTAATTTCAATGCCAGTTGAATTTCTTTACAATCCATTCAATTTTGTAGTTACACCCTGTAGGTCTGTTCTCTTTCAATACTCAATTTTACTATCTAGACAGAGGATAGCTGGTCACAAGTTTTAGTTGGTTGGTAGGGTTTTATGGCATGTCAACCGATTGGGTTATTTTATGCCGAAGACGTTTTTGTTTTATTCATTCTTGATGACTACTCTATTTTTTTTCAAACTTTTTTTTAAAACACATTTTAAAAACTTTTTAAAAAACTATTTGCCCATGGATGGGACCCTAGAAGGTACTAACACTCGGGGCTACGTGGGTCAGGAAGTAAGGGTGTTGAAGAGGTACTTTACACTCCCCAAATCTCCACAACTCGAACTTTTCAGAATCCGGTTTGTTCATCAAGGAGAGAAAAGTAGAAGCAAAGTAGAGTATGTTCTGAGGGTATCAACGACCCTACCGACTGGAACTTCACCACTAGATGTGGTTTAACATCATGACCAGACGAGAGAGAGAGAGAGAGAGAGAGAGAGAGAGAGAGAGAGAGAGAGAGAGGAGAGAGGGAAGAGAGAGAGAGAGAAGAGGGAGAGGGAGAGAGAGATGGGAAGTGAGAGAGAGAGAGGGAGAGAGAGAGAGAAGAGAGAGAGAGAGAGAGAGAGAGAGGAGAGTGGGGGTAATCTGAAATGGCCTTTTAATTAATTTTCTGCAATACTAAATAAAATTAACCGTCATATAGCTAACTACGATACTTTCTAGAAATCATTTTGTATTCTCTATTGTATATCCTTCGGACAGTCAGAGCATATCCCGCCTTCTCTTGTACGAGTTTTCTGTCGGATCCAACTAAGCTCTGTCGCATCTAGGATCTGACTGCATTCAGAGCCTGTCTCTACTCTGGTCTCCATGTTTGTCTGTCTCCTCCTAAAACAAAGGTATTCTGCAAGATTCAAAATTTTCCAAACTTACACTGGATGAACGGTTGCTAATTTATCTATTGTTAATTATTCCTAATATCAGAAAGTGCCTCCTTTTCCGTCTCCAAGTGTGACTGGCAGCGTTGTATCAACGGGTTTTACAAATTTGAAAATTTACAAAAAAAGGAAATGGTTACTTTTTTAGATACAGTTGGCAACCCAGATATCACAAAGTAGTGAGAGGTACAACATTCCGGAAGGGATTTACTTCTTGTTTAAAGCAACCATTTCATTTTGATTTTATTTTCTTTGCCAGAAAATTACCATGAAACAAAGTGCATATTAACAGTTATTTTTCTTTACACTTAATCTTCTAAGGTCTTCAATAGTAAGGGCCTTTCATCTTTTCAACATTTTCTTTTATTTAAGAAAATTAATTTATCATCCATGCGATCTTTAGAACAAGTCTTGGTCTGAAGATCACATTGGCGAAAAACTGTTCATAACCAGGAGCCCTTATATATAAATCAATATTAATGAAATGAGCACGCTTTACTTATAAATATACAACAATAATATATATAATATCTCTCTCTCTCTCTCTCTCTCTCTCTCTCTCTCTCTCTCTCTCTTCTCTCTCTCACATATATATATATATATACAAGTGTGTCAAAAAAGTATCAAAATTATTTGTACTTTTTGTCACACCTTGTATTCTGAAAAATTAACGTTTCATTCATTGGTGATTTCTATCTTGGTAAATACAGCTTCAAAATCGGCACTTTTATGACACAACTTGTATTCTGAAAAAAAATAATGTTCCATACATTGTTCATTTCTATCTTGGTAAATACAGCTTTAATCTCGATACTTTTATGACACACCTTGTATGTATATATACATATATATATATATATTTTTGCTTGAAGGCAATTATAAATGCATGTATCGTATAAAATTCGATAATTATAGAAAATAATCTTGACAAGTAAATCCCGCAAAGGATGGCTCGCCATGCAGAACACCGTACAGACTGTTTCGACTTTATTAAGTCTCTTCAGCGATGTATACTAACGACTCCCCTCCGACAGGAATCGAAACCGGGACTTCACAGGCATAGTCAGAGACCATATCCGTTCGGCTCGCCGTACATAGCGAACAATCCCTGCGAAATTAACCTTGTCAATGATACTATTACATGCCCCCTGCCATAGTAGGTAAGTGGAGTTTATTTAGTAAACAAACCGGCAGTAAGCTCTTCGGCGAAGTGAATAAGATTTTTGGATGTTTGTTTTTATAGAAGCATTGTTGAATAAATTATTTATTATATAATATATATATATATATATATATTATATATAATAAGGTGTGTCATTAGGCCAATAATGGCTAATATGCTGAACACCAACATTTTATTGTGTTGTTCCACAACTTCACTATTACGTTTTCTTTCGGACTAATACCTTTAGGAAAGGTATAAACCCTTCATCCCTTCCAGCTGAGTTAAATAGTACTGTTGTATACTCTCTTTCTTTACTTCTATTATTCTTCTGATCATCTTTGGTATCTTATGTTCTTCTTCTAGCGTCTGGACTTCTATTTCTCTGTTCTAGCTGGTTGGTCGTCCTTGATTCCTTTCTTCTTCTAGGTCAGTCTTGTTGCCAAGACATTCATCAACCACAAAACCATATTATTTATTCAAACCTTTATTTACTTAACTAATATCTTCCTCTAACTAAACACAGCGCGCGTGTGCAAGTGAGATCCAGCTACGGTAGATATGACTTCTCTGCCTGACGTCCAAGCTGAAACTGAAGACCCAACCAGGTCCCACGTGACTTCACGTACTTCGCGGGCTTTCTGTAATATTCCATGGAAAGTCCCGCCCGTGATATGAAAAGGGCCATCCCCTCAGAAATACAGGGGATTGACAATAATCTTATGCAACCGCATAGATTATGCAACAGTACCACTACTGTTCACTACTACTACAAGGGTGGCTGATATGCCATTAACTCTTAACATCCTGTTGAGAATTTTCTAAGTCCAGAGTCCAATTCCTATAACCATTTATCAAAAATGGGTCAAAAAGGCTGTTTCATTAAAAGTTACATGTTATTTCCCTTAAATCAAAAACATCTAAATATGTTTAACATTACATTTAAACAAAGGCTATCATTTGGGGTAGATTAAGAAAATGAATGACTTCCGGATGGATGGAATGGGGTGGTATAGGATGTAAAGAGTTAAAGAAAGAAACCAAACCAAAACCTTTTGTGGCAATTAAGAAATTAAAAAGTTTTTATTTGAATAATATACATACATGTGTGTGTGTGTGTGTGTGTGTGTGTGTGTGTGTGTGTGACACTGTAATTTGTCCATAAGAATTGAAAAGATCAACTGTTGATGGCTGGTGAATGTGCTGATCAGAATGTTATCAACTTTGTGAAATTTCCAAACAGCAAGCAATCTTTATACACAGATTAGTTTCGAATATCCTCATTGTTGTTTATTTTTTTTAATGTTTTTTTCGTAACTTTTTTACTGCGTTCCATTTCGTAATTCTCCAGTTCTTTTGTTTCCAACAGAAACCCCCAAAAACTGCAAGGAAGAAGAAAAATAATATTGTAGATATTAGACAATCAATTTTTTTCAAGGCATGAGACTATTTGAAATTACGATATATACTCATGTACAACCTTGCACAAATTAATTGAAACAAAACAAATAATTCTGTTATTATTATACTCCGAGATCTCTGTGTAAGGATTTCATTGTATTCATGTAGTGTCAAAATTTTCCTACACTTCTTTAGAGTAACATCCATTGCAGACAATAGCCATAGGACAACTAATCGGCAGTCAAGACAATATTGTATGTCCATGATAAAAATCTGATGCAATCACCGATTTTGTAAAATTTTTCAAGGCTAAACAAATTACATCATATACCCCGAAAATAGATTCATATTACTGCATACCACTGCAAATGACCTAATATAAGGAAAGAATAGAAATCAATTCCACCCTGTCGCTTCAGTGTGTCTAAAACTGACTGTATGGTGAAAGAAATGTAGCTTAAGCGATTGTTTTAAAGAAATTTGCCCAAGGTGTATACTATGTATATAAGGAGGCATGGGGCGTCATTGTTATCCTCATAGGAAATGACTCGCTGACCAGAGTTCAAATCCTGGGCAAGGCTGTTTGCAAATTATATAGAGCTAAGTAAATACGTATTTTTGTATGCAGTCTTATCTCCTGCCTGGACCACATTCTCTCACAAAAATGACAGAACGTGAAAAGGCTTTTTCTCTGAATGTTTGAGATGAGGCTTGATGATTAGTATTATCTGAGTTATTCAGACTATTGTCCCATCTTCATTGTTATTTGTACAACGTTTCGGCTGATATGCCCTCCGGCCTTCTTCAGGTTCCCGAACCGACAAGAAATACCTGAAGGCCAGAGGGCATATCGGTCAAAACGTTGTACAAATAACAATGAAGATGGGGACAATAGTCCGAATAACATGAAAAGGCTTGTTTAATATTATCTTAAGCCCCCCAAAATTAAATTTTTCTTAATATTTTTAATATTAAATACTCAGTCAAAAATCATAGATACTATTTTGACTTACCAAAAGTTGTTCATTTGGTTTGCTTAGGCCAGATCTTACCTGTAACCCATTATGACCTTTTAACTTAGGCCTTAGATCTTACATCTTATTTATCACTATTACATCATTACAATTTAGCTCAGTCGGTAGAGCGTTCGACTAGAAACCACAAGGTTCCTAGTTCGATACCGGCCCTCGCCAACTCAGCGTATGAGTAACACAGGGATCTGTGCGGTAAAGTGAGGAGCTGATAGTAGGTGTGGCGCTCCACCTCAGATGCTAAAATAATCTCCTTGGTCTAGTGCTATTGAAAAGGGGATAGACTCCCTCGCTGTCTGGCTGATGCCAACATTAGGCCGTCCCGACGACTTAACTTAACTAACTTAATTTGTTTTCCATAGATATATTTTGATATGTTCATATTTTTTATAGTTGAATGATATCTTGTGAGCATTGCTTCTTATTTTCCAGGGGCCTTCAGTTACACCGAGGTATTTTTTCAGTGTTTCATTTAGGTCGTACTGTGGCTTGGTATACTACACTAGCTTACATGCAATTATTGTTTAAAGGACACTTATAAGCTCCACCTCAGATGTTAAAATAATCTCCTTGGTCTAGCACTATTGAAAAAGGGGATAGACTCCCTCGCTGTCTGGTTGATACCGCCATTAGGCCGCCCCAACGATGACAGTTCATATCATCTATTGCATAATACATATTAGCTATATTAACCTTGCCTATTATCGTTTAATTTTTAGCTGGTACATTTTACCTTTTAGTTGGTATGTGATACCTTTTGAATATCTCCTTTTACTTTCAACCATTTCCTTCTTTATTGACTCTTTTATTGTAGATGTCTGGTCCATTAAGAGAAAAAAGCTACAAAATTTCCTCCCGAGGAATAAGTCGTTTTATGTATATAGATACCTTGTTGAAAAGATTTAGACGAAAAGCTATCGGTTTATTGCTGCTGTGTTAATATAGGAATTCTGACAGTAAGGAGGGTGGATTTTGCACTGAAATCTGCACTGCTGGTCTTTGCTTCATCAATTTTAGCATCCAGTGGTAGTAAAAGGCTGTATCTATTAGCCACTTCTATGGTGAGGACATCCTGGGAAAAAAAAAGAAAGATAAAAGTGTTAGGCAGATTTTTAAAAAAAGCTTATGCTGCTATAAGGATAATAGGCATCGGTTTATAGCAAACACTAGGTCCTTATAATGCTTTAGTGCACCCATGGATACACTAACACTAAATATTTGGTAAAGAAAGACATACAACTTATTTGCATGAACAATGAACATGTGAAAAACATTTCTGACCTACCACCAGGCTGGGATCGACACAAGGTCTTTTGAACATGATGAGCCACACACAAACTGAAGGTCATAAGATAATTAGAGCAAATAAATGAGGGGATCCTGTCAGTATACCCCTTTTGGGGCACTTCAGAGCAAGGTGCAATAAAATACCTTGACAGTTGGAAACAAATTGTCTATATTCTGTTCTATAGATAGAAATGAAAAACAGGTGTATAACACCTATACCCCAGCTATGGTTAGCAGAATGAGAACAGTGAATTGAATAAAGGATTGGGTTCAAAGTTTCGTGATGACGCACGATTACGACAAGAAGGTTCCCGAGTTTGAAAAGAAGGTTCCAGTGTTCGAAAAGTCTCCCGAGTCCTACAAGAAATACCTGAAGAAGGCTGGTGGGCATATCAGCTGAAACGCTGTACCGATAACTATAGAGATGAGGACAATAGTCCAAATAATTTAAATAATACTAATTATTAAGCCTTATCTCGAAAATTCAGAAAAATTATATACATTCTGTTCTATAAACAGAAATGTAAAGCATGTACTTTTTCCCCACGAGCGGGGAGTGAAAAAGGTGTTATCCATTCAACAAACGGGAACAAAAGAAAATTTTAAGAGGCTGAATTATCATGTGACCAACAGCCACTTGACATTGGAAGCCACGCCCACAATCCATAGTTTCATAAAGTTTTGACATAGAAAGACATCAATGGTTATTTCAAAAATTTTAACATTTTCCGTGGGAAGTCCCTGTGACATAGAAACTAATGTGCTGGACTGTGACATTGGAATAAGTGAGTTTGAACTCTAGTCAATCTATTACATTCACTAATAGATTAATTCCCTTGGGAAATTTATGAACCTTCTAATCAGTGTGTGTGTGGGGGGGTCACAGTCAAGTCTGACGCAAGGTTCCAATCGACAGTCTAAACACTTCCAACTGTATCACGCTCCAAAATCCAATATCCAAAATTGTTTCTTTGTCACGCTCGTCTCGACAACAAAATACTACTGCAGTTGTTCCCGCTGGTCTGTGAGAATAAGTCCTTTAAATACACCTCAATTTACCACATCCGGGCTCCTCACTCATAATTGTCCGTGCAGCACGTGTGACACTCATCAGCACGGCGCGACCACCTACATCTGGGCCACTATGCTATTTCTTATTTCACTGATCGTCCACAGCTCTCACATTCTGAAGGAAGCGGGTTCGACTCTAGGTCAGTCCTACACGCCAGGCAAAGCCTAGCCCGCTTCCTTCGAGAATACGGCAAGTCTTCACACCCACCACTCTCTCTGTCACACCGTGTTTAACGAGGTAGGTCTCCTCTCTCACTACAAACCTCCTTATCGTCCCAGCAAAGTGTCAAATAGTACTGTACGGAGATAAAATGGAGTGCTCTCCCTTGTCACAGAGTTTGGGTAACTTTCCACGTCACGAGACCAAAAATGGACTCATGACAGTGCAAACTCTAGAATATCTCTCCCTTTTTAGGAACTCGACTTGAGAAACCACAGATGTTGTTGTCCACTTCCCCACACTGGGACACATTGTACCTCTCTTTGTTTCCAGATCTGAGAAATGGTAAGTGGTTTCCACCTCTTTGTTATTTAGACTTTTCTTGATGTTCCTTGAACACTTTGTGATTCTTTTATTGCTTGGGACGGAGCTTTTTTCCCTCCTGAGGTTTTGTTGAATTAAATATTAGTATTAATTGACTTGTCTTTATTTTCCTACCAAATATTCTGTGTTATATTACTCTCTTTTAGGTAACCAAATGCATTATAAGAACGGGAATTAACACCTCCCTGATTATTATAGTCCCATTAATGTTTTTTCACAAGAGTGGCATTGAATAACTCTGGAAGGTTTTTATGCCATTAAACAAAGAATCCTAATAAAACATTAAATATTTTCTGCACATTCCTCTGAAAAAAAAAAAAAAAAACTCAACTTTTTTTAAACCAAAAAATGGGAATGTGTTTCTCGGCCTCGGAGAATAAGACTGGCATAGATCAATACATGGTACGAGAAACAAACAATTGTAAATTTCAATCATTTATCTCAGACAATCAAGCAATTACTTCTTGTTTTGGTTCCACAGGTTTTGTGTTTTGTTTTTTTTTTTTTGCTATAGTTCTAAAAATACAAAAAAATGTCTACCAATCACTGAAAATGACTGTACTTCGAAAACCCTCAAACGCAATCTCCTGGGATAAAGACAGATGTAGACAAAGATGATTTTTATTCCGCTGGCTAAAGAACAGCTCAAACAAAAATTCATCTAACAAAAAAAAAAAAAAATAAATTCCCAAAATTGTTTTTGTTGAGTGATAGATCTCTTCGGAGTTAATAGATAAACTTTAAAAAAATAAAATATACTATATAGTTTTTCTTCTTTGAAAAGTGCTGGTACAAATAAACCAAAAAGATTTAGAAGACAAAACAGAGCAAAATTAAACTTTCGTCTAAATCACAGAGACAAGTAATTAAAGTAATTATTACTATTCAAAGATTATTTATACTTGTTTTAATCACAATATCCAACCAATGTACTGTCTGGCCATCAATGTCTGTTTCAGTTTGTAAGACAAGGTATCATTAGTATTTAATGACGTAGTTAGACTAATATACTTTTGTCACACTATAAGCTCGCCTGCCTCTGGATACACATATTTAGGTTCAAAAGTACATATACTAGCAGGACCTGTGGATATACCACAGTATGATAATTTGGTTTGGTTTGTTTGTTTTGTTTTACGGCATATCAACCTCTGTGGGTCATTTAATGCCGACAAAGTTGTGAAATAAATTCATTCTTAATGCATAATCCAATTTTGTTTATAAACTCATGTTTTTCTATTTAACCCATAGATGGGACCCGACAGGGCGGTGAAGTATGATAATTTAATTGTTACAACGCTTGATATGTTTATTTAAGAGCTATTGCTAAATAGTTCAATATGTAAAAAGCATAATATTCTTGATTCAACTCTCTCACTCCTTTTTTTTCATCTTTATTTACTTCTTTTCATTTTTTTCATGATCGATTCAAACAGATTATCGTTATCGCTTTCTTTATTTTCATGTTTTTCTGTGTAGCATATCCCTTTTCTTTTAGTTGATAAAAACGGAATAATCCATTAATTAGCATCTTTTCATTATCACACACGCGTGATCACCGACTCTCAATATTTCATCTACACTCTTTCTTTCTTTCTTTCTTTCTTTCTTATTATATTTTTTCTATATAGCATGTCCTTTTTCTTCATTTTCTTTCTTTATAAAAACCGAATGGTCCATTATTTAGCTGGTGGGATAACGCTCATAAGAAATAAGAATTCGGCGGATAAGCAACGCCAGATAATCAAGATTTACATCTTTGCATTTCATCTTAGATGATTTGGATAGTCTCATTTTTGACCAGAGGGTGTTGCAAGATAATACTGATCATAAAAATAAGGAACACAAGTATTGATACATAGATATGTAGGTGGACGTAGATCAATATGAGTATGTATATGCATGATATGCATATGTTTACCCATCACTACAAATCTATGTCAAAACTTTGTTGGCATTAAATAATCCACCGAGATTGATATGCCGTAAAACAAAACAAACAAACAAATAAACACACATGTTTACCCAACCCCTCTGTCTCGTACAGGATGTGACACAAAGTCATTTTCTCAGCGGAGAATTGGTTTGAATTCACAGTTTATCTTCTCTTAGACTGGTTGTCATCCCCATGATTAAATAACCCAATCTGATCTACAATTTTGCCTATATCAAGCTCCATAGACTAATATACTTTTGTGACACTATAACATCTTCTGGCCCTTGATGCACATATTTAGGTGCAATGCCGGGTTTGATACCAACCCTCGCTAACCCAGTGGATAAATAGCACAGCTTGGATCTGTGCGGTAAAGTGAGGAGCAAGTATGTATGTGCATAGCATATACACATATATTTACCCAACCCCTCCATTGGTCAAATCTAGCTGTGTACTCTGACGCCTGGTATCCCACAACTAACCATGCTATCTCCTCCTTTAAAAGCACCCACAAGGCCAAGCTCAAAAAGAAAAAGTATACTAAGAAGAACCATAAAACAATGCCATCAAACTCTGACCAGGCTTTCAGCTGCAGCCACAGCAACTGTGCCTGCCACTCCTACAAAGGCTTTATCAGCCACAAACATGCCCACAGTCCACGTGGACCACCTACTTAAGCTTGGTTCATGAAGTCAATAATAGGACATGGTAGATAAGGGGTTAATGTATTTGGCTTAGTGCTAGTTTATTATCAATTAAAAAATCTCAAATTCAAAATTTGTGAGAATTCAAATATTCAAGTTTTAATTAATTTCATAATTTCCTTGCTGTGAAAGGAAACTTTATCGATAAAAAAGTTGTTGAACAATTGAAAAACAATAAAGACACAAGGAAAAACAAAAGGAAAGGAAATGAAGATTAAAATGGATTGGAAAATTAAAATGAAATAGGAATTTAAAAAAAAAATAAATAAATAAATAAGAGAGTTTAAACATGAGTACAATTCTATGCAAATTATTTTGATGGGGATATTATAGGCCTGTAATTACCTCAATCAAGTCCACTTCACACTCGGCAGCTGATTTCACCCCAGGCAATTGTACGGTAACGATAACCCAGTTTTCATAGCTGGTATCAACCTCATATCTGGAAAAGAATGTTTTTGCACATCAGTAAACAAAAACAAAACAAAAAAAAAGGTTCAGAGTGAGTAACTTGATCTATCAGAAAACCATTAAAAATAAGTTGGTTGGTTGGTTGATTTTTGAACATATCAACTTTTGTTGAATTCAGTCTTTTTTGCCAGCAATCTTCAAGTAGATTCATCCTCAACAATTTTTTTTAGTCTCATCAGAGGATTACCACAGGAAGAAGAACTATGATAGGGAACACAAGAATATCATAATGAGGAGGGGTAAAACAATTATTGTGATTATCCTGGATCAGGTAGCTTCATGCTGATCCAGGGAAATCACAATCATTTTTTTATTGATGAAAATAAAGGATTTTGTAAAGGATGAATCTGCTTATGATTTTAATTCTAAAATTGTGCCAACAAAAAACGTTCAAGTAATTATTCTTAATACAAATAATTTGCAAACTTATATGGTTTCAAGTAATTCTATCTAATATAGTGGCACCTTTGCTTGTTACATAATTATTGGATCCCTAATGCTTTTATAAGGTATTGTAGAAATCATAATGGCAATTAGTGCAGCTGATGGCCTTGAGAGTGAGTGACAGCGCTTGACCTCCCTCTCACCTTGCCTTGCGAGGATGAATCGTGAGAATCGGAACCCCCATAGAAGGCCCTGTTCCGGTTTAAGGATACTAAGTAACTCAGTCAGTTAGAAGTTAGAAGCCGAGCTCATAACATGTAAGCCTCATCTGCACAGATTGTCTGGGTTGGGGATTTGGAAATAAAGTAACATCAACGTAAATCGAAGTCTTGTGTTTATTACCTAAAAACTAACAATAACACAGGGCTTCTGATAACAAGAAATCCCAACAGAAACCAGACCCGGAATCCTCAATAGAAGACCAGACCTTAGAAGATATACCAGACCAAGATGTTAGAAGATAGAACCAAAGCCGGCCAGAAGAAATACGACCAGAGTAAGAAGTAAGAATGGTATAACATTATAATGATTTGGTACTGTGGAAATGTCAGTATGCAACATACTTACCATAGACCCAACTTATGAGTTTTTTTGAGTTACAAGCACTCACTAAGTAGAGTTTATGTTTTGTGTTGAGAGTTATAATTTGAGGTATGAGCAAGCTTCAAACATACTTATGTTAATAAGTTCATTAAAATCATTTAAGTTTCCAAAGTTATTACGCTAAAGAAACCTATTATTTAAAAAAATACATAATTCATTCTATTTTATTGCCTTTATATACAATACTGTACAGTTTCTTATTAAAAAAGATATAAAACAGTTAGGGTATTTGTTGGGGACTGGAACAGATAAATGTTATTGCAGTTCAATTTGATATATGAGGAAGTTTTTTTCTTTGCCAGAAAGTCAGTGTGTTTCAACTCTATAGACTGTCTTTTCGACTCAACTTCGTTGTGGCAAAGCCCAACTGTAAACAATGTTTTGAATAAAACATGATCATAGACATCACACATTCTTCTGTAAATTTTACATGATTTGAACTTCTTAGCAACAAAAAGAAAATGGATGACATATTTTAGTTTAATCCTGGAATTAATTCTAGAATAGGCACCATTTTGAGTTGACTCAATACAAATATTTTTGCAAGATTAAAATGATTTTTACTATTGTAAAAAAGGATTCAAAGTTATATTTACTTGAAGGTTTGATAAACAAAACATTTAATACGTATACAGCACATAGATAAAAGAGTATATAATACATAGGTACATATGTAAAGATAAAGACACATTCATGAATGGTAAAAAGATATACATAAAAGTACAGACATGAGACTAAGAATAGTCCATGCTGTATAATTCACTTACAGTAATGTAAGGGTGGGGACGAAGCCCCAACAAGAAGGGGTAGACCTTATCTAACCCATGTGTCTCGTAGTCAAGTGACCGGAAAAGAGAGAGAGAAGCGTTCAAACCAGCCGCTTACATATAACCGGCCCTTAGCAGGCACCAGCAAACTAAACAGGCAGACAACTCTCCCAGGCAATACGAAACTAACGCTACACTATAATCAATTCAGTACATCGGGTTATAATTATGGAGAAAAATTCCAAAAAAAATTGAATGATCCATCTATTGAAGTCATTTGTTGATGTTATCTCTTCCTCTTATTTTTGGCTCCAGAAACGTTTGTCGATATGCAACGCATCAAACATGGCATTTTAGAATAATTACAACTGATTATAAAACTAGTTTAAAGCGTGATTTAAATATAAATTTTAAATTAGTTTTTTTTTTTTACATGTCTAAGATTGTCTGGTGAAGTGGGTGTGTGGACAGCCAGCCTCACTAAAAATAGAGCAGGCAAAGGGTGGATAAGCTCCAGGGGAACCAACAGATATCCATATCGATAATAGTAGAATTGGGGTACTTACTACCCACATAAATTCCCAATATAACCTGTCGTTAGATTTCACGCAGCAGCAGCAGCTCAGCAGTCCAGCCATCTCGGACTTTCCCCCACTACTGAACCAACACAAAGAACTGAGGTATATTCACCCTCTTTCCACTTCAAATATATTCTGCACAAGTTTCACTCCATGTAGAGTGAGGTCATCATTGTTAGCAACGGACCTCTATAAGCAAGAAAGCATTGGGGATTATAGTGCGCTATTACACTCCAATGGAACATTGTGGTATTTAACCAGTCCATCCACCATATGTAGAGTGTAACACAAGGTTGCAAATATGGGGCATCATGCAAGGATCTAACTCGATATTCAGTTTATAATGGATATATGAGACTAGATTGCTAACAATGACACCACAATAAGATGCCCCTTATTTACCCAACCAATTTGGCACACATAGGATATGACACAAGGTCGGAAGTATGTATCATCTAGTGGGGATTGAAGTTGCTGTTTCTTAGTAATGGATCTGTGAGAGTAGCTTACACAGTGAGGTGATACCATTTGTTCCTGGATAGTATGTTTGCTTTTTTTTGTTTTTTTTTAACGGCATATCAACCTTTGTAGGTTATTTAATACCAAAGTTAGCCTTGTAGAACATAATAGTAGTACTATTTAACTTATATGGGTGTTCATACCTTTTCCAAAGATATTACTCTGAAATTGAACATAATACCAATAGTGGATTTTGAACTCAATTACTATGATATCGCAGTTCAGCTCCTTAGCCACTATACCACAGTGTCCTGTGTATGACTTTAAACTGCATATAGTGGTGGGGTTCCAATTCTGGGGCTCTGAGGAGTGTGGAGTACCTGTTCATTGCCATTACACTGCAATCCACTCAGACATAGAGTGGTGGTACCCATTAGGGTCTCATCTATGGATTAGATAAATAAAATATGTTTTAAGAAATGTGACAAACAGGAATGAACAAAAAAAAACGTCTTTGGCCTAAAATAATTGGTTTCATGGCATAAAATAACCCAATGATTCACACACCATGAATCCAACCAACCAACCACTACACCACGAGGCCTCCCATGAATTTCAAATTGCTCTACTTTTTAACATTATATTTTCTTGTACATAAATGCTAATTAGAAACTTTGAGGTGCATATTTAAATTGAAATATTTTAAAAATTGTATAAAAGTCTCCCAGCATTACAAAAAAAATTACAAAAAAAATGAGTTCTTCAGCTCAAATGAGCAAGACATACTTTTTTTATGAGAATGCATCTCAGAGTTGTATGAGAAAAATATCAAAGGTGATTCTTGTTTGAATGAAAACATGGCAGGACAAGTCTTGTTCATTAAAATTAGAATTGGATAATCGGTTTCAGACAAAGACAAATTCAGGAGGGTCAAGAGTAATTATGCGAATGAAAAGAAGAAGAAGAAGAAGAAGAAGAAGAAGAAGAAAGAAGAAGAAGAAGAAGGGAGCGAGAAGAAGAAGAAGAAGAAGGGAGCGAGAAGAAGAAGAAGAAGAAGAAAAAGAAAAAGAAAAAGAAGAACATGAAGAAGAAGGAAGAGAGAAGAGAAGAAGAAGAAGAAGAAGAAGAAGAAGAAGAAGAAGAAGAAGAAGAAGAAATGCGGCTGGATGTTTATGGCACAATATGATGCCCAGACATATCAGTCAACATTTTTTTACTGCAAATGTATTTTGACTTTGCTTGATTTTTTTTTTCTTTGGTTATTTCATAGTGAATGATTAGTTGTCAAATAGATAATCTATACTTAGATATACAAAGTTACCTATGCATTTATCTACTTTTATAAAAACATGCACACACGAGTGCATGTAATGATAGACAGATCTATAAACGGTTTATTAAATATCACTCGTCAATGAAACTTGAGTCTGTTAATTTTTTATGAAATTAAATATTGTCAGATTGGCTTCCACTTTTTCCCTCATAAACTGTTTGTATATATATATATATATATATATATATATATATATATATATATATATATTATATATATACATATATATATACATACATATATATATATATACATACATACATATATATATATATATACATATACATACATATATATTATATACATACATACATATATATATATACATATATATATACATACATACATACATATATATATACATACATACATACATACATATATATACATACATATATATTACATTATATATATATACATACATATAATACATATATACATATATATACATACATACATACATACATACATAAATATATATATATATATATATATATATAATATATATATATATATATATAAGAGAGAGTTTTATAATTTGCTTGAAGCATTGTGTATATATTGGTTTAGAGGTTGATTTTGAAGGCTATCACAATGCAGGTGTAAAGAAAAAATATAATAAGGTAACAATGGTATTGTTTGTTAACCTGTAATTTATTCTTTTATAATATAATTCTTTTATACACAAAGACAAAATGTACTTACAATTAAAAGTTAAGAATTTTAGAAAATTAACATTTTTTGATATACAATTTTTTAAATTTACTTTTAGAATAAATTTTTTTTTGTTCTCCCCAAAACTGTTTTACAATGAATAAAAAATTACAACAATAATTTTAGAATAAGCACATTACATTTAAATTTCACCTATGGAAATTTTGTGTCATTTAAACATGCTGGCTCTAATAATATATTTGATATAATAGACTTACAACTAAGATTTATCGAAATGTAAAAGCAGGGTAAGTATCTTCCTAACCCATTTACAATAGGTAAAATGTATTGGGTTGAATAGCTGTTCAACAAGATTAATGACAGAGTATGGCTCCAATAACGGTAAGAGTCCAAGAATTACTTTTTGTACCTGAAGCGTTCCACAAATCGATTGTGTTGCATACCTCTTTACTTCTTTCTTCTATTCTTCTTCGGTTCATCTTTTCTAGCATCTCCTTCTAGCGTCTTGTTACCAAGACATTCATTAATCACAAAACCGTGTTATGTTCTTAAGCTTTTATTTACTTAACTAAACATTTCATGTAACTAAACATCTGACTAACATAGCGCGCGTATGCAGTGAGTTCCAGTTAAGGCAGCACATCTTCCCTGCCTGACGTCTAAACTGAAACTGAGGACCCAACCAGGTCCCACGTGACTTCACGTATTTCGCGGGCTTTCTGTACTATTCCATGGAAAGTCCCGCCTGTGATATGAAAAGGGCCATCCCTTTAGAAATACAGGTGATTGACAATAATCTTATGCAACCGCATAGATTATGTAACAATTGATCTTTAATTGAATTATATAACTTAATCAGTAAGAGTCAAATACTAAACTTTTTACTGTTTAATGTGTTCGTAAAATTTTAATGCTGAATGACTGAGTTATTAATTATAATTTTTGCAGTATAACAGGTAGAATTTTTTCAGACCCATTACTATTGAATAAGTTGTTTGATCCTCACTGGATGCTCCATGCACTCAATCTTGTGTCATGTACTTGTGGCAAACATGTTGGATAAAAACTTAATTGCTTCAATAAGTTTGTCAAATAATAGTTTATATCTATAAATACATTCCTTTTTTTGACTAAGGCATCAAGATTTCATAGCTATCAGCTTTGTATCTGAAAATCCTTTCCGCCCACAGGCGTTTCATGACAGACTAATGGACGGATATAGTTTATTAAGTTTAAAACTCAATGACGAATCCTCTAGTATGACCGTAAGACTGTGCCATAGTTACCAGCTTTGAAGGAATATTTTTTATCTTTTTTTAAAAATGCATTTTCACAAATAATGTTTGAGAAAATACGAGTTGAATAAGATGATGCCTTTTATAGTTATAATTATCACAGTGTATGAAAGTCCACTCAGTACTATATTATTATTTTATTCATATTCTATCCTATTCTATCCTAAAAACGGCATGACCCCCACCGCCCCCCAAAAAACGTTGTTTAGCTTGCTGTCTTTGAAAATGCGATCGTCATAGTTTTTAGTATCCTAAAAAGTCGTCTAGGGTTTTGCTAGATTCCGGTTTTCTCGTAGCAAGTGAATGTCTCACAAATTTCTCATTTGGAGTCTTGATAAAAATAGTGGCCAACCTAGTGCTTACAATCAATATATTTTGTTCTAAGAAATTAGTCCATATTTATTCTTGATATTTCTTAGTTCTCAAGAAAAAAATGTAACAATTTTTTACAATTAGTACTAAATTACCAAACAGGAAATTTTCAAGGGATTATATAGAAAATTTACCCATGATGTGTGTTATATTTTTATTTATAGCAGGTGTAATATTGTACATGACAAAATTGGCTTACAGCTACTGGAGGTAGATTTGGTATTTACACAAATTGTTCACCACTGGTCGGTGATGTTGAGTATAGGACATCCAACAATGATCGAACTCGGTATTCAGTTGTAAAGGATCTTTGACTTAATATCTGACTACACATCAAGCCAAGTTTGTTTAATGTGGATGAGCCATAAATCTGTTCAAAAATTTCATAAAATTCCATTGGCATTCCTCTTTCGCGACGGCCTAAGGCACCAGCAATAAATTATTAAATTTTGTGTGTTTCTTAGTTATAAGCATATTGAAATATATACAAGATTTCAAATCTGAATGACTTATATCTTTAGAGTTTTAGGTCGACATGCTCATACCATGGGATTCCTCGAGACCCTTTTATATAGATATATATAGTAAAAAATACCTCCAATTTATTTCAACAGTAATCTATACAGATACAGGGAACACAATGACACAGCTGCATGGAACACATTTTCCGAAACAAAATAATATTTTTTCCCAAATAGATTCCACCATTTTCTATGCATTTATGCTACTGATAAATAACAGTCTGGGTAAGATGAGCATAAAAATCTGTATTGGAAGACTCATCTCACTTTTTTACTGCAGTATTTATGGCGAACCCATTGTGAGTAAAATCCATTATTTATGAATAGATATGCTGGTTGCATCATCTTTCCATTTGAATGGCAGCCCTGTTGACTGGGGCTTTAGAATACACTGACTGCACCTCTGCAGTGGGGTAAGACTCCCCCTAATGGAGCCACATTTTGGCTGGGGTGGCGACCTGTGATGCTTTAGGACAGAATCCACTCCACTTTGGCCCTTACTTAGGCTAGACGGGCATTTGAAGAGGCTTCTAATCAATCGGCTTGTTAGGTCAAGCCCTAGCACCTATAGAATTGTCCCAACCTTATTGTCCTTATGGCAAACCTAAACATTATATATGTATTAGAAGGGAGTGGCTGAGGGTCTTTGTGTCCTGGGTATGATGTTAAACTCTATCTGATGGTGAAGTTCCAGTTCTGGAGCTTTGGGGAATGTGGAGTACCCCTTCATCGCCATTGCTCCCAGGTCCACTGAGGCCCAGAGTGGTGGTACATGTTAGGGTCCCATCTATGGGTTAAATAGAAGAAATGAGTTTAGAAGTATATTTAAATAATTGAGTTTAATTAAAAATTGAGTACCCATTAAGAATGACTAAAACAAAATGTTGTTGGCTTAAAATAACCTAATGGGTTGAGATGCCGTAAAATCCAACCAATGAACTGACCAACCAACCAAACTTTTCATGGGTTGACAGCAGCAGAGAATGTGGCTTATCGCTTACATTGCTATTGACTACTGAAATGCATTTCCCACTGCCTAACTGTGCTCATTTTTAGTATCTAGTCACTTTAAACATTCAGCAAGTGTCAATGTATATCAATTCTGCCTTTTGTTGTATGTCATTTTGCCAGGCAATTGTGTAAAATCCAGAATTTCGAATCAGGTTGATTTCATAAGAGGATAACCATTACACTAGACTCCTCTACTTCCCACCTACACACACACACACACACACACACACACACACATATATATATATTACCTTTTAACCAAATTGAAAATTCTCTTCAATAAAATAAGATATTTTTGCATATAATATTCTGAATAGGAGACATTAATTTTCTTTTCAGAGTGGTTTAACTCTTTTAATTTTAATTCTTTACTTCAAAAATAACATATAATTTGTATCTGATTTTTCATCTGTCAGAGTCTCTATCGGTTATCAGCATGTCCCACTTGTGGAAGAGAATTTTACAGATAAAATCATACATATGTACATATGTAAAGGCTGTCTGAGAGAGCTCAATCCATTTTAAGGAGAGCCCTCCAATTTAAGCATAATTGGCAGCCCTCAGCAACTTTCCCTTCCAGAGAGTTCAATCTACTCGGTGTGGAGGGCATATATATATATATATATATATATTATATATATATATATATATATATATATATATATATATGGGACATACTGATAGCCTGATAGTTAGAGACTCTGACAGATGAAAAATCAGAGATGAATTGTATGTTACTTTTAAATAAAAAATTATAATTAAAAGAGTTAAACCACTCAGAAAAGAAAATTAATGTCTCCTATTCAGAATATCAAATGCAAAAAAATTTTTTTATTTTATTGAAGAGAATTTTCAATTTGGTTAAAAGGTAATTAGAATTAAAAAAAATGACTTAAACGTTGATTACGTTTTTGATTGAACATCTTTAGGTAGAATTCATTCAATTGATATCATATTTTATAGGGAAAAAACATTATTTATATATATATATATATATATATATATATATATATATATATATATATATTACATTGATCCAGACAAAACTCTTTTAATTTTAATTATTTAAAAAATAACATACAATTCGACTCTATCGGGCTTTCAGCATGTCCCACGTGTGGAAGAGAATTTTACAGATAAAATCATACATATGTACATATGTAAAGGCTGTCTGAGAGAGCTCAATCCATTTTTAAGGAGAGCCCTGCAATTTAAGCATAATTGGCAGCCCTCAGCAACTTTCCCTTCCAGAGAGCTCAATCTACTCAGTGTGGGGGGCATATATATATATATATATATATATATATATATGTGTGTGTGTGTGCATTGTCATTAATTGATTTATTTTCTTAGTTTCCTCTGGACATACATACACACAACTGCCCTTTATATATGTATAGATAACCCAACAAGGGTTGACACAATATAAAACCAACCAACTAACCAACCAACCAACCAAACCTATTAGCCAACCAACTATAGGCGATGATGATGATAGAATTTTAACTCTGCTCACTCATATTTCTTTTAATCCCTTTCCGCATCACATGAAAATCTTCCCCCTGAGATGCATAATAATTAGACATTTCACTTGTGCAACTGATTCTATTCTTTAGTGCAATCAGTTTATCTATTCAGCCTTTCTTTCTATTCATCATGTTGTGAGAATAATTGCAAAAAACACATTGAAATATCAACAAAGCCTTTCATTGGATCTTCATTAGAACTGTTTTCTATCTTAGTTATTTTTATATCTTTATAAATAATCACATAGGCAAAATCCTGTAAAAGGTTTTTTTTTGTAAAGATGTGTGTGTGTGTGTGGGGGGGGGAGTCATGTATACATAAATGAAGTTTGATAATAATAATAATAATAATAATAATAATAATAAGGAAAATGAAAAAATGGACAAATATCTGGACCTTGCCAGAGAACTGAAAAAATTATGGAATGTGAAAGTGAAAGTAATACCAATTGTAGTTGGTGCACTTGGAACAGTCCCAAAAAGGATTGGAAAAGGGCCTGGAAAGTTTGGGAATTAGAGGAAGGATTGAAACCATTCAGAACACTGCACTGCTGCAATCTGCCAGAATACTCAGAAGAGTCCTGGAGACCTGAGGAGACTTGCTGTCACTCAGATTCCAGTGAAAGACCATCAGCTAATGCTGATGTGAAAACTCAAAAGGAGTGAATAATAATGATACTAATCTATAGATTAATATGCTAGATCCTTAATATTCTGACCGTTATCATCCTGCAACACCCTATGTTTAAAAATGTGACCATCCAAATCATCCCATATGAAATGCAAAAATCTAAATCTGGTGTCACTTAATCACCACATTCTTATTTCTTATGAGTGTCATCCCCTCAGCTAAATAATGGGCCATTCTGGTTTTATAATAAAAAAAAGAAAGGTAAGAAAAATGACATGCTACACAGAAAAAAATATACAAAAGAAAGAAAGAAAGAAAGAGAGTAAAGTAAAGATAAATAAAACTGTGGATTATGAGGATGAAAGATGATACGAATTGTAATTTGTTCTCTTGGAATGGTCCAAAAAATTTAGAATTAGGAATTGGAAATCAGAGGAAGAATTGACATCATCCAGACAACAGAATTGTTAAGATCAGCAAGAATACTCAGAAGAGTCCTGGAGACCTGAGGTGACTTTTTGTCACTCAGACTCCAGTGGAGAATCATCAGCTTACACTGGTGTGAAGAACACACAAGTCAAATGATAATCTATGCATTTATCCAACTCCTCTACCATGAGCAATGTCAATTTTTAGGTGGAGTTTAACAGGTTTGAATTCAGAGTTTTCCTTCTCCTACATCAGTTGCCATATCACAAGTAAAGACCTCAATCTGTCCTTCTATTCTAGCTGAAGGAAGAGTAGTTGGATTCAAACCTTTCTCAAGTGTATTAGTGTTATGTGAAATACAAAAAGCTTTATCCAGGAATTGAACTCGGGTTGTCATACCTGTATATAATAACCATTACACTACATTTGTCTCTTTAATAATAACAATGAAAGAGAAAAATAATTCTACTTGAGTATATTCTAATTTGGCTAAGCTTTCATGTGTGTAAGAAAAGAATAATTCCTCTTAAGTTTTCTGATGAAAACACTTTGTAAACATTCAAGTGTTTCATTTTGCCTCGAGATATTTTTCTTCTCATTTATAAAAAAAACTCAGAATCAAACAAAACAAAAGAAAAGAAAAAGTAAGTAATGTCTTAGATTAAGACTAACAGCAAAATACTGACAATTTCTGCTGATGTGAAATTCATTGTCGTTCCTATTACAAACACGTGAGTTGTTTCCTACAAAAGGTGACAAGATTATTTACATACAGTTTCATCAATAAATAAACACACCCCTAACAATCTTTTGAGAAGAGTTTTCTTTGAAAGCAATGTAGCATGGTCACAGTGCTGTAAAAGGCTTAAGTCATCTAGTAGTAGGACTGGTCCTTTAGTAAGTCACACACAAGCAGCAGAATCCAACATAGGTAATGGGTTCCACAAAAAAAAAGAACAATATACGAAAGAATAGTGGGTTGCAGATGGGCAAAAAGGGATTGTTAATTCTAGCTCGCTCCATGGAATTTTCAGAGAGGAAGAGAAAGGTCAAACTTTACAATCATAAATAACATTCATAACTACTATTTATCTGACTAACGGTCAGCCAATATACACCCCTAGGGTAGCCCGAAAAACAATGTCTGCCCTCTCATGAGACACCCAGCAAAAGAGAAAGAGTTTTCTTTACTTCCGTTTGTGGTCCCTAAGTAGGGGAAGAGGCATATCTTTTTCCGCACTTCTGCAGAAAATTTAGGACTTTGTTTTTTTTTTTATCCATATCAGGTCATTGACCAGTCACTGGCTGACATACATTGAGTGCTTAGAATCTTAAAAACTTTCTTTTCTTTTGTTCTTCTTTTTTTTTTCTCTTTCTCTTTACCAAGAAATTCCTATCTAATACTAATAATTTATACACAATTATATGGTTTCAAGTATTCCTATCTAATTCTAATAATTCATTCACAATTATATGGTTTCAAGTATTTCTATCTAATACTAATAATTTATACACAATTATATGGTTTCAAGTATTCCTATCTAATTCTAATAATTTATACACAATTATATGGTTTCAAGTATTCCTATCTAATTCTAATAATTCATTCACAATTATACGGTTTTCAAGAATTCCTATCTAATACTAATAATTTATACACAATTATATTATTTCAAGTATTTCTATTTAATTCTAATAATTTATACACAATTATATGGTTTCAAGTATTCCTATCTAATTCTAATAATTTATACACAATTATATGGTTTCAAGTATTCCTATCTAATTCTAATAATTTATACACAATTATATGGTTTCAAGTATTCCTATCTAATTCTAATAATTTATACACATGTATATGGTTACAAGTATTCCTATCTAACACAAATAATTTATTCACAATTATATGGTTTCAAAGTATTCCTATCCAATATTAATGATTCATACACAATTACATACTGCGCTTCGAACAGATCGAAGGGTTTGGAAAAAGTCTTTATGAATTGGAAATCAGAGGAATAATCAAGAACATTCAAACAACAAGATTGTTAAGATCAGCTAGCATACTTAGGAGTGTCCTGAAGACTTGAGAAAACTTGCTGTCACTCTACACTCCAGTGAATGATCATCAGCCAATACTGGTGTTAAAAACTCGCAAGGAGTGAAATAAGCACAGATATCAATTTCAACTCACCTAGGTTCAATGGGATGATTACTATCATCTGAAAGTTCAGAGATCAGGGCGGGTTTTTTCGATTCTTTTGCTTCTTGTGTCTTCAAGGAACTAGCAGTTTTCTCTTCAAGTTTCAACAGAGAACACACAGAATTTTCCTCGTCGTCATTGTCGGATTTATCCGAAAGTTTAATGTTTGTTAAATGTTCCAGTACTGATTCTTGCGTCTTTGCCGACGGCGGACACTTCTGTTTGCTTTGATTGAAGATCTTGTGCCTCAATTTGACAGGGTCACCCATGCACGACGTGTTATCCAAGAACTCGAATGAATCTGTCTTCACAGAGAAGCCGGTCTGTTCCTTGATCAGTTCCAGTATTCTGCATCAAGTGCTGCTGCTCAGGCGATGGCTGTTTGTCAGCTGGTCGCAGCTTCTGTATCACTTCAGGATTGACGACAAGCATAACATGTGCACTTTTCTTGTCACCTGTAAAGAGCATAGCAAATAGATGGAGACTGATGAAGCCAACAATAAATAAGAACATACCCCCCCACCCTACACCTTTGAAATCTTATCTATAAATGGTATTTATTTTTCTGTCTGTGATTCTGTATGTTAGAAATATTAAAATATCAGATAGATCTTCAGAAGAATCTTACCTATTCATACAGTGATAAATCTAATGGTTTTTATTTTATCTCTCACCAGAATTTAATTTAGGACCATATTAGATTAAATGAAAATTTTGATGTGTTTTTTCAAAAATTCCTGGGTTATATATATATATATGTGTGTGTGTATGTGTGTGTGTGGGTGTATGAAGAAAAATACAGATTAGGAAAAATAAGACACATTTGTAAGTATATATATGTAAGTAAAGTAAAGTAAAGTCGTCGGGGCGGCCTAAAGTCGGTATCAGTCAATCACCGAGGGAGTCTATCCCCTTTTCACTTGCACTAGACCAAGGTGATTGTTTTGGCATGTGAGGTGGAGCGTCACACCTATCATCAGCTCCATACTTTACCACACAGATCCCTGTGCTACTCATATGCTGAGTTGGCGAGGACCGGTATCGAACTTGGAACCTTGTGGTTTCAAGCCGATTGCTCTACCGTCTAATATATATATATATATATATATATATATATATATATATATATATATATATGGAAATACGATGAGGAAATTAATTTGACAATATGTGAAGAAAATGTTTTCAAAAATATAACAGACACAGGATGTTATGATCAAAGGAAAAATGTTATATGTCTATACATTGAAATACTTAAGTATAGACATATAAAATTTTTCCTTTGATCATAACATCCTGTGTCTGTTATATTTTTGATAACATTTTCTTCACACACACACACACACACACACACACACACACACACACACATATATATATATATATATATATATTGAAACAATAGAAGAAAAATTTTAATTCAATCAAATATGGTCGATCTAATATCTATCCTTTTGGAATGTTCTGTTTTTTCATATTTTTACCTATGTTTATGTGTGTGTGTGTGTGTGTGTGTAATAATAATAACAGATAAGGAAAAATTCCACCCCCCCATATATATATATATATATATATATATATATATATATACATATATATATATATATATATATGTATATATGTATACATATGTATACATATATATATATATATGAGGTATAGAAATAGAAAACAATATTAAATATTTTGCTAACAGATATCTGTTTCAACCTGTGGGGTTTATGAAGTGTAATTCAATTGAAATCATTTTAAAATAAAAATGAAGACAATTGGAAAAGACACTTTATAAACACTGGTCTTTCTCAGTGCACATATTTTTGTTGAATGAAAAAGGAGGAAAATTTAACCATTTTTCTTCATTTTAATTTTAAAATGATTTCAATTGAATTACACTTTATAAACCCCACAACTTGAAACAGATATCTATTAGCATAATATTTAGTATTTGTTTTTCTATTTTTATACCTCATACTGTCAGATTTATTCCATTTTTATATACTATATACTATATATGTATATATATATATATATATATATACTATATACTATATATGTAGAAATAATATAATACTATATATGTAGAAATAAGAAAAAAAATCATATATATATATATATATATATATATATATATATAAAGTTTATTAACAGTACAGAATTTAAAAAGGACGCGTAAAAGCATATGCATGTTGTAAAATAAATTGTTTTTGTTTTTTTCTTAAAAAGAAAAGTAAGGGTACCCTAGTTAGATTTAAAATCAGAAATGATTTTCTTTTTTTCGCTCAATGCTCCTCAGAGAAAAAATTACATTGAAAGATGGTAATGTAGTTTTGTTTTTGGTTTGTTGTAGACAACGGAATAGTCAGAAAGCAATGAGAAAAAAGGGATATTTTTTTTTTTTTCTCAATAAGACAAAAGAATTCATAAAACTACGAAACTTACAACTCACAAGGGGGGGGTTCGAAAATGTGAATCTGATGCTGTTAACCGTTAATTTTCATATGCGCGTTTCTTTACGAAAAGCAAATGACGTGATCAAACACGCATATGAAAATTAACGGGTAACAGCATCAGATTCACACAACCACTATACACTTAACATCTTTCATTTTGTTCCTCACCTAACAGTGTCCTGAAGATGGTATGAAATACCGAAATACTTAAGTATTGACACTAAAAATTGTTTCCTGATCATAACATCCTGTGTTTGTTATATTTTTAAAATATTTTCTTTTCATATTGTCGGATTAATTTCCTCATCGTATTTCCATATATATATATATATATATATATATATATATATATATATATATATATATAGTTTACTATATTCATAAGTAAAGGATGCTCAATATTATTTATAGAACATATATAACTAAGATCAGAAAATGAAGACTTAAATTTAACAACGCTAGGTAAATGTCAGTTTCTCTACTATCTGGTTTTCATACCAATCATATGAGAGACTGACAGTTACTAAGCACAAGTGACTTTACAGGAGTCAGTAAAGAAGGTCATGCTGACGGTCTTCCAGGATATAAAAGGAGCCATCACTATTGATTTCCTTGAAAAAGATGAAACTGTAAACAGTGCTTCCTATTGCTAACTCCTTAGGCAAGATTCAACTTTCCGATTGAATGAACCTGGTATATATATATATATATATATATATATATATATATATAATGGAGATTAAAATTATCTGCACTCTTGTTTTATGGAAACCAAGCTCAGTTGGTTAAGTATCCGGCTCGGAACCACAAAGTTCCAAGTTCAGTACCAGCCCTCACCAACTAAACACAAGAGTAGCACAGCTTTAATCTGTGTAGTAAAGTCATCAGCTGATGGTAGGTATGGTGCTCCACCTCCGATGCAAACACATTCTCCCTGGGCTAGTGCTAGCATGAAGGTGATAGACTCTCTTGCTGTCCTGCCGATACTGACAATAGGCCACCCTATCTAGTTTAATTACTTTATGAAAAAAGTGCAGATAATTTTTGACTCTCCCTGTATAGATCAAATTTTTCAAAATTAGATTCTTAAAAAAAAAAAATTCCCACCTATCCCATTATCCTGGAACTCTACGTCTGTTATGTGTGCTGGTAGCTCCTGCTGTTCATTCTTTAATACTCGAGGGGCAGAGATGAGTGTCCACGAAAAGATTTCCACAAAAAAGAAACAGTTTTCATCCTGAAATGGAAAGCAATATTGATCAGCAAAATTGTTGCATTCTTTTCATCTATCTCTACATATATAAAGGCCAGTTGATGTATATATGTATATAAATGTCCGGATGAGACTATGAAAATAAAACAATTAACAACAAAGTAGATGTATATACATTTTAAATATCATCAGTTCTGGCTTTTTGAGCAAAAATTATAGATTTAATTTATATTTAAAGATATGAAAGTAAGTAAACAAACAATGTGTTTATTATTTATATGGCCTTTTTTAGCCAACAATTTTTGGAGGATATGTGCTTAATTGAAGTCATACCTAATTTTGAAATTTAATTAGTTAATAATTAAAAAATTTAGGTGGGCATATATGTTCAAATGTAAGGCTAAACAAATCGAGAAAATGTACATACAGGGATTGACATTTTCTCGATTTCTTTAGCCTTACATTTGAACATATATGCCCGCCTAAATTCATTATTAACTAATTAATTTTCAAAATTAGGCATGACTTCAATTAAGCACATATCCTCCATTTAAAGATATATAAAATTCAGAATATACATAGAAATAGCATTGAAATTCTACTTAAAAATGTTCAGCTTTTGCAAATCTCAAAAATAAACAAATCAATACCCCCAGGGTTTTCCACCCGCAATTCAACCAGGTGACGTTGGGTAGTTGCTTCTAGTTGAATATAAAACAAGAAAAAAATCAAGTGAAATTTGTTAAAAAGTTTTTCAAATATCTACACCACCCTATTGGCTGGGGCATTAGAATACACTGACTGCACCTCTGCACAGGGATGAGACTCCCCTAATGGAACCACCTGTTGGCCATAGGTGGCAACCCAAGATACTTAAGGATGGAACCCTGGTGGCTGAGCAGTCCATGACATGCAACACTCCACTTTGGTCCTTACTTAAGCTAGATGGCCAGTCAGAGAAGCCCCCTCAATCAGTCAGCTGGCCATGTCAAGCCCTAGCACCTATATGATGGTCCCAACAATTTTATCATATGAGTGCTAGAAGGCAGTGGCTGAGGGTTTTCATGTCCTGGGTATGACATTAAACTCTGAGTGATTGTGAGGTTCCAGTCCAATGTGGAGCACTCCTTCATCACCATTTTTCCCAGGTCTACTCTAATTCGGAGTGGTAGTACCTGTTAGGGTCCCATCTATGGGTTAAATAGATAATTTCTTTACAAAAAAAAAATTGAGTTTAAAAATTTTTCTTCCATACTATCGCTACAAATCTTTCAAAACTTTGTTGGCATTAAATGACCCACTGTGGTTGATATGCCGTAAAACAAAACAAACAAACAAACAAAGAGGTATCTAGAATAATTTCAATCTCCTTAAAGGAATTCTACTAAAAGTTCTTTTACATTACTGTAATTGCTGTTTGTCTGTTTGTTTGTTTATTTGGATTTTATGGCAGGTTAACCCTTGTTGGGTTATTTCATGCTGAAGATGTTTTTGTTTTATTCATTTTTGTTGGATATTAAAAGGGTAATATATTGCCTGATCAACAAATTAAGAGCCAGAAGACCAGGTGCCAATGATTCACACATTGGCCCAGGAAATGCATGGGTGTCAACATGGGCCTGTAAACAAAAACAGGATATTGCCTTGAACTGATTGAACCTGACCTTCAACAGCCGCAAGACATGTGTAGTGAATGTGTGGGCATTGATCATTTAATCCCCTGATTGTATCTTTCTTAGTTTCTCTGGACATACATCCACACAACTGCCCTTTATATATGTATAGATAACCCAACAAGGGTTGACAACACATCATAAAACCAATCCAACTACCAACCAACCAAACCTAACTAGGCCAACCAACTATAGGCGATGATGATGATAGAATTTTAACTCTGCTCACTCATATTTCTTTTAATCCCTTTCCGCATCACATGAAAATCTTCCCTGAGATGCATAATAATTAGACATTTCATTTGTGCAACTGATTCTATTCTTTAGTGCAATCAGTTTATCTATTCAGCCTTTCTTTCTATTCATCATGTTGTGAGAATAATTGCAAAAAACACATTGAAATTCAATCAAAAGCCTTTCATTGGATCTTCATTAGAACTGTTTTCTATCTTATTTTTATATCTTTTAAATAATAACATAGGCAAAATCCTGTAAAAGGGTTTTTTTTTGTAAAGATGTGTGTGGGGTGTTCATGTATACATAAATGAAGTTTGATAATAATAATAATAATAATAATAATAATAATAATATATAAGGAAAATGAAAAAATGGACAAATATCTGGACCTTGCCAGAGAACTGAAAAAATTATGGAATGTGAAAGTGAAAGTAATACAATTGTAGTTGGTGCACTTGGAACAGTCCCAAAAGGATTGAAAAGGGCCTGGAAAGTTTGGAAATTAGAGGAAGGATTGAAACCATTCAGAACACTGGCACTGCTGCAATCTGCCAGAAATACTCAGAAGATCCTGGAGACTGAGGAGACTTGCTGTCACTCAGATTCCAGTGAAAGACCATCAGCTAATGCTGATGTGAAAACTCAAAAGGAGTGAATAATAATGATACTAATCTATAGATTAATATGCTAGATCCTTAATATTCTGACCGTTATAATCCTGCAACACCCTATGTTTAAAAATGTGACCATCCAAATCATCCCAATGAAATGCAAAATCTAAATCTGGTGTCACTTAATCACCACATTCTTATTTCTTATGAGTGTCACCCCCTCAGCTAAATAATGGGCCATTCTGGTTTTATAATAAAAAAAAAAGAAAGGTAAGAAAAAAATGACATGCTACACAGAAAAAATATACAAAAGAAAGAAAAGAAAGAGAGTAAAGTAAAGATAAATAAAACTGTGGATTATGAGGATGAAAGATGATACGAATTGTAATGTTCTCTTGGAATGGTCCAAAAAATTTAGAATTAGGAATTGGAATCAAGAGGAAGAATTGACACATCAGACAACAAATTGTTAAGATCAGCAGAATACTCAGAAGAGTCCTGAGACCTGAGGTGACTTTTGTCACTCAGACTCCAGTGGAGAATCATCAGCTTACCACTGGTGTGAAGAACGCACAACTCCTCTACCAGAAGCAATGTCAATTTTTAGTGGTGTTTAACAGGTTTGAATTCAGAGTTTTCCTTCTCCTACATCAGTTGCCATATAACAAGTAAAGACCCTCAATATCTGTCTTCTATTCTAGCTGAAGGAAGAGTAGTTGGATTCAAACCTTTCTCAAGTGTATTAGTGTTATGTGAAATACAAAAAGCTTTATCCAGAAATTGAACTCGGTTGTCATACCCTGTATATATAACCATTACACTACTATTTGTCTCTTTAATAATAAACAATGAAAGAGAAAAATAATTCTACTTGAGTATATCTAATTTGGCTAAGCTTTCATGTGTGTAAGAAAAGAATAATTCCTCTTAAGTTTCTTGATGAAAACACTTTTGTAACATTCAAGTGTTTTCATTTTCCTCGAGATATTTTTCTTCTTCATTTATAAAAAAACTCAGAATCAAACAAAACAAAAAAAAGAAAAAGTAATAATGTCTTAGATTAAGACTAACAGCAAAATACTGCAATATTTCTGCTGATGTGGAATTCATTGTCGTTCCTATTACAAACACGTGAGTTGTTCCTACAAAAGGTGACAAGATTATTTACATACAGTTTCATCAATAAATAAACACACCCTAACAATCTTTTGAGAAGAGTTTTCTTTGAAAGCAATGTAGCATGGTCACAGTGCCTGTAAAAGGCTTAAGTCATTAGTAGTAGAGACGGTCCTTAGTAAGTCACACACAAGCAGCAGAATCCAACATAGGTAATGGGTTCACACAAAAAAAGAAACAATATACGAAAGAATAGTGGTTGCAGATGGGCAAAAAGGGATTGTTAATTCTAGCTCGCTCCCATGGATTTTCAGAGAGGAAGAGAAAGGTCAAACTTTACAATCATAAATACATTCATAACTACTATTATCTGACTAACGGTCAGCCAATATACACCCCTAGGGTAGCCCGAAAAACAATGTCTGCCCTCTCATGAACACCCAGCAAAAGAGAAAGAGTTTTATTTACTTTCCGTTTGTGGTCCCTAGTAGGGGAAAGAGGCATATCTTTTTCCGCACTTCTGCAGGAAAATTTAGGACTTTGTTTTTTTTTTTATCCATATCAGGTCATTGACCAGTCACTGGCTGACATCATTGAGTGCTTAGAATCTTAAAAACTTTCTTTTCTTTTTGTTCTTCTTTTTTTTTTCTCTTTCTCTTTACAAGAAATTCCTATCTAATACTAATAATTTATACACAATTATATGGTTTCAAGTATTCCTATCTAATTCTAATAATTCATTCACAATTATATGGTTTCAAGTATTTCTTCTAATACTAATAATTTATACACAATTATATGGTTTCAGGTATTCCTATCTAATTCTAATAATTTATACAAATTTATATGGTTTCAAGTATTCCTATCTAATTCTAATAATTCATTCACAATTATAACGCGTTTTCAAGAATTCCTATCTAATACTAATAATTTATACACAATTATATTATTTCAAGTATTTCTATTTAATTCTAATATATTTATACACAATTATATGGTTTCAAGTATTCCTATCTAATTCTAATAATTTATACACAATTATATGGTTTCAAGTATTCCTATCTAATTCTAATAATTTATACACATGTATATGGTTTCAAGTATTCCTATCTAATTACAAATAATTTATTCACAATGTATATGGTTTACAAGTATTTATCTAAAACAAATAATTTATACACAATTATATTTCAAGTATTCCTATCCAATATTATGATTTCATACACATTACATACTGCGCTTCGAAAAGATGGAAGGGTTGGAGAAAAAGTCTTTATGAATTGGAAAATCAGAGGAATAATCAAGACAATTCAAACACAAGATTGTTAAGATCACTAGCATACTTAGAGTGTCCTGAAGCCTTGAGAAAACTTGCTGTCACTCTACACTCCAGTGAATGATCATCAGCCAATACTGGTGTTAAAAACTCGCAAGAGTGAAATAAGCACAGATATCAATTTCAACTCACCTAGGTTCAATGGGATGATTACTATCATCTGAAAGTTAGAATCAGGCGGGTTTTCGTTCTGAAGTTTTTTCTTGTTTGTGCTTCTCTGTCAAGTCGTTCAACCGAAGCTAGCAGTTTTCTCTTCAAGTTTCAACAGAGAACACACAGAATTTTCTCGTCGTCATTGTCCGTTTATCCGAAAGTTTAATGTTTGTTAAATGTTCCAGTACTGATTCTTGCGTCTTTGCCGACGGCGGACACTTCTGTTTGCTTTGATTGAAGATCTTGTGCCTCAATTTGACAGGGTCACCAATGCAGCGACGTGTTATCCAAGAACTCGAATGAATCTGTCTTCACAGAGAAGCCGGTCTGTTCCTTGATCAGTTCCAGTATGTTCTGCATCAAGTGCTGCTGCTCAGGCGATGGCTGTTTGTCAGCTGGTCGCAGCTTCTGTATCACTTCAGGATTGACGACAAGCATAACAGTGTGCACTTTTCTTGTCACCTGTAAAGAGCATAGCAAATAGATGGAGACTGAATGAAGCCAACAAATAAATAAGAACATACCCCCCACCCTACACCTTTGAAATCTTATCTATAAATGGTATTATTTTTTCTTCTGTGATCTGTATGTTAGAAATATTAAAATATCAGATAGATCTTCAGAAGAATCTTACCTATTATACAGTGAATAATCTAATGGTTTTTATTTTATCTCTCCCCAGAATTTAATTTAGGACACATATTAGATTAATGAAAATTTTGATGTGTTTTTTCAAAAATTCCTGGGTTATATATATATATATATTTGTTTTATTATGTGTGTGTGTGGGTGTATGAAGAAAAATACAGATTAGGAAAAATAAGACACATTTGGTAAGTATAATTTAATGTAAGTAAAGTAAAGTAAAGTCGGGGGTAATCGATCGTCAATCACCGAGGGAGTCTATCCCCTTTTCACTTGCACTAGACCAAGGTGATTGTTTTGGCTTGAGGTGGAGCGTCACACCTACCATCAGCTCCATACTTTACCCCACAGACTCCTGTGCTACTCATAGTTGGCGAGGACCGGTATCGAACTGGAACCTTGTGGTTTCAAGCCGATTGCTCTACCGTCTATATATATATATATATATATATATATATATATATGAATAGAAATAGGAAATTAATTGACAATATGTGAAGAAAATGTTTTCAAAAATATAAACAGACACAGGATGTTATGATCAAGGAAAAATGTTCATATGTCTATACATTGAAATACTTAAGTATAGACATATAAAATTTTTCCTTGATCATAACATCCTGTGTCTGTTATATTTTTGATAACATTTTCTTCACACACACACACACACACACACAAATCACAAATATATATATATATATATATATATATATATATAATATGAAACAATAGAAGAAAAATTTTAATTCAATCAAATATGGTCGATCTAATATCTATCCTTTTGGAATGTTCTGTTTTTTCATTATATTTTTACCTATGTTTATGTGTGTGTGTGTGTGTGTGTGTGTGTTAATAATAATAACAGATAAGGAAAAAATTCCACCCCCCATATATATATATATATATTATATATATATATATATTATAATATATATGATATAACTATATAGTATATATATATATATATATATTATATGTGGAGGTATAGAAATAGAAAACAATATTAAATATTTTTTGCTAACAGATATCTGTTTCAACCTGTGGGGTTTATGAAGTGTAATTCAATTGAAATCATTTTTAAAATAAAAATGAAGACAATTGGAAAAGACACTTTATAAACACTGGTCTTTCTCAGTGCACATATTTTGTTGTTGAATGAAAAAGGAGGAAAATTTAACCATTTTTCTTCATTTTAATTTTAAAATGATTTTCAATTGAATTACACTTTATAAACCCAAACTTGAAACAGATATCTATTAGCATATATTTAGTAATTTGTTTTTTCTATTTTTTATAACCTCATACTGTCAGAATTTTTCCATTATATTTATATACTATATATACGTATTATTATATTATATATTATATACTATATACTATATATGTAGAAATAATAATAATACTATAATATGTTAGAAAATAAGAAAAAAAATCATATATATATATATATATATATATATATATATATATAATATATAAGTTTATTAACAGTACAGAATTTAAAAAAGGACGCGTAAAAAGCATGACATGTTGTAAAATAAATTGTTTTTGTTTTTTTCTTAAAAGAAAAGTAAGGGTACCCTAGTTAGATTTAAATCAGCAAATGATTTTCTTTTTTTTCGCTCATGCTCCTCAGAGAAAAAAATTCACATTGAAAGATGGTAATGTAGTTTTGTTTTTGGTTTGTTGTAGACAACGGAAAGTCAGAAAGCAATGAGAAAAAAGGGAATATTTTTTTTTTTTCTCAATAAGACAAAGAGATTCAAAAACTACGAAACTTAACAACTCACAAGGGGGGGGTTCGAAAATGTGAATCTGATGCTGTTAACCGTTAATTTTCATATGCGCGTTTCTTTACGAAAGCAAATGACTGTGATCAAACGACGCATATGAAATATTAACGGGTAACAGCATCAGATTCACACAAACCACTATACACTTAACATCTTTCATTTTGTTCCTCACCTAACAGTGTCCTGAGATGGTATGAAATACCGAAATACTTAAGTATTGACAACTAAAAATTGTTTCCTGATCATAACATCCTGTGTTTGTTATATTTTTAAAATATTTTCTTTTCATATTGTCGGATTAATTTCCTCATCGTTTTCCATATATATATATATATAATATATATATATATATATATAGTTTAACTATATTCATAAGTAAGGATGCTCAATATTATTTATAGAACATATATAACTAAGATCAGAAAATGAAGACTTAAATTTAACACGCTAGTAAGTTTAAAAGTATATCTAAAAAATTGGGTTTAATTAAAAATTGAGTACCCATTAAGAATGACTAAAACAAAATGTTGTTGGCTTAAAATAACCTAATGGGTTGAGATGCCGTAAAATCCAACCAATGAACTGACCAACCAACCAAACTTTTCATGGGTTGACAGCAGCAGAGAATGTGGCTTATCACTTACATTGCTATTGACTGCTGAAATGAATTACCCACTGCCTAACTGAGCCTATTTTTAGTATCTAGTCACTTTAAACATTCAGCAAGTGTCAATGTATATCAATTCTGCCTTTTGTTGTATGTCATTTTGCCAGGCAATAGTATAAAATCCAGAATTTCGACACACACACACACACACACACATATATATATATATATATATTACCTTTTAACCAAATTGAAAATTCTCTTCAATAAAATAAGATATTTTTGCATATAATATTCTGAATAGGAGACATTAATTTTCTTTTCAGAGTGGTTTAACTCTTTTAATTTTAATTATTTAAAAAATAACATACAATTCGACTCTATCGGGCTTTCAGCATGTCCCACGTGTGGAAGAGAATTTTACAGATAAAATCATACATATGTACATATGTAAAGGCTGTCTGAGAGAGCTCAATCCATTTTAAGGAGAGCCCTGCAATTTAAGCATAATTGGCAGCCCTCAGCAACTTTCCCTTTTCAGTGAGCTCAATCTACTCGGTGGGAGGCATATATATATATATATATATATATATATATATATATATATATATAGTTTTTTTCCGTAGTTAGGGTCTTACCATGTGTGGTTTAACCAAGCTGATGCAGGTAGACCATAAGGAGAGCTCAATGTACCTAATACCAGTGAGTAAAAGGACAGAGCAAGATATTTAGTAAAGAGTTTTTCTTCATTTACTATATATATATATATATATATATATGTGAGAAAGTTTTATAGAAAAAAACAAGATGTTAAACAATTTAGCTGACAGATATCTGTTTCGACATTATGAATATGTCTTTTTCAAAGCAACATTGTAAGCGGAAAAACGAAATGAATATATTAGTAATTCCAAGGCAACGAACGCTCACGATCAGTACCGGAAAATTTTTAAAAATTTTTAAAAAATACATATTTGTAGTTAAAAATAAATAAATTTTATTTTAAAATGTTTAAGCATTTTTATCATGAAAACTCAAAAGAGTTTGTAATAAAAATGTAAATGAATATCAAAAAAGTTCAGGAAAATGTTCCGGTTACAAATGAAAGTTTAAAAAATGTAACAAGTCCAGCAACATGAATTTTGCAATGATGTTAAACTCGCAGAGTTGGGATCCTTATTACATCCGAAAATATGAGCCTCCGGTGATATGATTTGCGTAATTTCCAAAATTTGTTTTTCTATGGACAGTATGAAGGTAAAAATGGATATTGAATCCGACAATATGTGAGAAAGTTTTATAGAAAAAAACAAGATGTTAAACAATTTAGCTGACAGATATCTGTTTCGACATTATGAATATGTCTTTTTCAAAGCAACATTGTAAGCGGAAAACGAAATGAATATATTAGTAATTCCAAGGCAACGAACGCTCACGATCAGTACCGGAAAATTTTTAAAAATTTTTAAAAATACATATTTGTAGTTAAAAATAAAATAAATTTTATTTTTAAAATGTTTAAGCATTTTTATCATGAAAACTCAAAAGAGTTTGTAATAAAATGTAAAAATTTTCCGGTACTGATCGTGAGCGTTCGTTGCCTTGGAATTACTAATATATTCATTTCGTTTTTCCGCTTACAATGTTGCTTTGAAAAAGACATATTCATAATGTCGAAACAGATATCTGTCAGCTAAATTGTTTAACATCTTGTTTTTTTCTATAAAACTTTCTCACATATTGTCGGATTCAATATCCATTTTTACCTTCATACTGTCCATAGAAAAACAAATTTTGGAATTACGCAAATCATATCACCGGAGGCTCATATTTTCGGATGTAATAAGGATCCCAACTCTGCGAGTTTAACATCATTGCAAATTCATGTTGCTGGACTTGTTACATTTTTAAACTTTCATTTGTAACCGGAACATTTTCCTGAACTTTTTTGATATTCATTTACATTTTATTACAAACTCTTTTGAGTTTTCATGATAAAAATGCTTAAACATTTTAAAAATAAAATTTATTTTATTTTTAACTACAAATATGTATTTTTAAAAATTTTTAAAAATTTTCCGGTACTGATCGTGAGCGTTCGTTGCCTTGGAATTACTAATATATTCATTTCGTTTTTCCGCTTACAATGTTGCTTTGAAAAAGACATATTCATAATGTCGAAACAGATATCTGTCAGCTAAATTGTTTAACATCTTGTTTTTTTTCTATAAAACTTTCTCACATATTGTCGGATTCAATATCCATTTTTACCTTCATATATATATATATATATATATGTGTGTGTGTGTGTGTGTGTGCATTGTCATTAATTGATTTATTTTCTTAGTTTCCTCTGGACATAAATACACACAACTGCCCTTTATATATGTATAGATAACCCAACAAGGGTTGACACAATATAAAACCAACCAACTAACCAACCAACCAAACCTACTAGCCAACCAACTATAGGCGATGATGATGATAGAATTTTAACTCTGCTCACTCATATTTCTTTTAATCCCTTTCCGCATCACATGAAAATCTTCCCCGTGAGATGCATAATAATTAGACATTTCATTTGTGCAACTGATTCTATTCTTTAGTGCAATCAGTTTATCTATTCAGCCTTTCTTTCTATTCATCATGTTGTGAGAATAATTGCAAAAAACACATTGAAATATCAACAAAGCCTTTCATTGGATCTTCATTAGAACTGTTTTCTATCTTATTTTTATATCTTTATAAATAATCACATAGGCAAAATCCTGTAAAAGGGTTTTTTTGGTAAAGATGTGTGTGGGGGATTCATGTATACATAAATGAAGTTTGATAATAATAATAATAATAATAATAATAATAATAATAATAATAATAAGGAAAATGAAAAAATGGACAAATATCTGGACCTTGCCAGAGAACTGAAAAAATTATGGAATGTGAAAGTGAAAGTAATACCAATTGTAGTTGGTGCACTTGGAACAGTCCCAAAAGGATTGCAAAAGGGCCTGGAAAGTTTGGAAATTAGAGGAAGGATTGAAACCATTCAGAACACTGCACTGCTGCAATCTGCCAGAATACTCAGAAGACTCCTGGAGACCTGAGGAGACTTGCTGTCACTCAGATTCCAGTGAAAGACCATCAGCTAATGCTGATGTGAAAACTCAAAAGGAGTGAATAATAATGATACTAATCTATAGATTAATATGCTAGATCCTTAATATTCTGACCGTTATTATCCTGCAACACCCTATGTTTAAAAATGTGACCATCCAAATCATCCCATATGAAATGCAAAAATCTAAATCTGGTGTCACTTAATCACCACATTCTTATTTCTTATGAGTGTCACCCCCTCAGCTAAATAATGGGCCATTCTGGTTTTATAATTAAAAAAAAGAAAGGTAAGAAAAATGACATGCTACACAGAAAAAATATACAAAAGAAAGAAAGAAAGAGAGTAAAGTAAAGATAAATAAAACTGTGGATTATGAGGATGAAAGATGATACGAATTGTAATCCGTTCTCTTGGAATGGTCCAAAAAATTTAGAATTAGGAATTGGAAATCAGAGGAAGAATTGACACCATGCAGACAACATAATTGTTAAGATCAGCAAGAATACTCAGAAGAGTCCTAGAGACCTGAGGTGACTTGTTGTCACTCAGACTCCAGTGGAGAATCATCAGCTTACGCTGGTGTGAAGAACGCACAACTCCTCTACCAGAAGCAATGTCAATTTTTAAGTGGTGTTTAACAGGTTTGAATTCAGAGTTTTCCTTCTCCTACATCAGTTGCCATATCACAAGTAAAGACCCCAATTTGTCCTATTCTAGCTGAAGGGAGAGTAGTTGGATTCAAACCTTTCTCAAGTGTATTAGTGTTATGTGAAATACAAAAAGCTTTATCCAGGAATTGAACTCAGGTTGTCATACCTGTATATGATAACCATTACACTACATTTGTCTCTTTAATAATAACAATGAAAGAGAAAAATAATTCTACTTGAGTATATTCTAATTTGGCTAAGCTTTCATGTGTGTAAGAAAAGAATAATTCCTCTTAAGTTTTCTGATGAAAACACTTTGTAAACATTCAAGTGTTTCATTTTGCCTCGAGATATTTTTCTTCTCATTTATAAAAAAAACTCAGAATCAAACAAAACAAAACAAAAGAAAAAGTAAGTAATGTCTTAGATTAAGACTAACAGCAAAATACTGACAATTTCTGCTGATGTGAAATTCATTGTCGTTCCTATTACAAACACGTGAGTTGATTCCTACAAAAGGTGACAAGATTATTTACATACAGTTTCATCAATAAATAAACACACCCCTAACAATCTTTTGAGAAAAGTTTTCTTTGAAACCAATGTAGCATGGTCACAGTGCCGTAAAAGGCTTAAGTCATGTAGTAGTAGAACCGGTCCCTTAGTAAGTCACACACAAGCAGCAGACTCCAACATAGGTAATGGGTTCCACAAAAAAAAAGAACAATATACGAAAGAATAGTGGGTTGCAGATGGGCAAAAAGGGATTGTTAATTCTAGCTCGCTCCATGGGATTATTCAGAGAGGAAGAGAAAGCTCAAACTTTACAATCATAAATAACATTCATAACTACTATTTATCTGACTAACGGTCAGCCAATATACACCCCTAGGGTAGCCCGAAAAACAATGTCTGCCCTCTCATGAGACACCCAGCAAAAGAGAAAGAGTTTTATTTACTTCCGTTTGTGGTCCCTGAGTAGGGGAAGAGGCATATCTTTTTCCGCACTTCTGCAGAAAATTTAGGACTTTGTTTTTTTTTTTTATCCATATCAGGTCATTGACCAGTCACTGGCTGACAT
>CM042158.1:29610386-29637886 GCA_023376005.1 Doryteuthis pealeii | reverse complement strand
TTTTCAAAATTAGGCATGACTTCAATTAAGCACATATCCTCCATTTAAAGATATATAAAATTCAGAATATACATAGAAATAGCATTGAAATTCTACTTAAAAATGTTCAGCTTTTGCAAATCTCAAAAATAAACAAATCAATGCCCCAGGGTTTTTCACCCTCAATTCAACCAGGTGACGTTGGGTAGTTGCTTCTAGTTGTATATAAAACAATAAAAAAAATTAAGTGAAATTTGTTAAAAAGTTTTTCAAATATCTACACCACCCTATCGGCTGGGGCATTAGAATACACTGACTGCACCTCTGCAGAGGGGTGAGACTCCCCTAATGGAACCACCTGTTGGCCATAGGTGGCAACCCGAGATACTTAAGGATGGAACCCTGGTGGCTGAGCAGTCCATGACATGCAACACTCCACTTTGGTCCTTACTTAAGCTAGATGGGCAGTCAGAGAAGCCCCCTCTAATCAGTCAGCTGGCCATGTCAAGCCCTAGCACCTATATGATAGTCCCAACAATTTTATCATATAAGTGCTAGAAGGCAGTGGCTGAGGGTTTTCATGTCCTGGGTATGACATTAAACTCTGCATGATTGTGAGGTTCCAGTCCGGGAAATGTGGAGCACTCCTTCATCACCATTTTTCCCAGGTCTACTCTAATCCGGAGTGGTGGTACCTGTTAGGGTCCCATCTATGGGTTAAATAGACAATTTGTTTACAAAAAAAAATTGAGTTTAAAAATTTTTCTTCCATACTATCGCTACAAATCTTTCAAAACTTTCTTGGCATTAAATGACCCAGTGTGGTTGATATGCCATAAAACAAAACAAACAAACAAACAAAGAGGTATCTAGAATAATTTCAATCTCCTTAAAGGAATTCTACTAAAAGTTCTTTTACATTACTGTAATTGCTGTTTGTCTGTTTGTTTGTTTATTTGGATTTTACGGCAGGTTAACCCTTGTTGGGTTATTTCATGCTGAAGATGTTTTTGTTTTATTCATTTTTGTTGGGTATTAAAAGGGTAATATATTGCCTGATCAACAAATTAAGAGCCAGAAGACCAGGTGCCAATGATTCACACATTGGCACAGGAAATGCATGGGTGTCAACATGGGCCTGCAAACAAAAACAGGATATTGCCTTGAACTGATTGAACCTGACCTTCAACAGCCGCAAGACATGTGTAGTGACAACGCATACACACAGAAAATATGTAAATGTAGCTAGATTTTGAATTGAAGTTCGTTGAAGATTCAAAATCAATGGGGGTTAAATGGAAAGTTACCATTAGCCGTTAAAGTTATTGACAGCAGTTAACCTTTTGCTGACCTGTACGCCAACTTCTGATTGGCTGAAAGAAAGGCATGTGAAAGGGAGTTGGTTTAGTTTGGAATTAGCTGGAATTTTGCTTTATGGAAGTTAATGTAGACTTCACATGTAACAAGCATTATTGATTTTTTTTTTTCAGAGAAGGAAAACTCACATTGTTATATAATGAATAGGCATAGCCTATCATTTTAGTAATGACCTGAAGGATTTAAATTTAATCATAACTCATGGAAAATAACCGAATATTTTAATTGACTGACTTTAATACCATTGTTATTGGATCGATTCTCACTGATTGGCTTTGGAGGATCACATTATGAGGAACGTAGAAAGATTAGTTATTAACAATTGGCCAGAAGATCCTTGTGGCTAGACATTTCTTGTGTGCTGATTTCTCCTGCATGCATGTCAAACATGGATTCTGATCAAACAGAGGTATTGTGGTTTAAATTGACTTCCATATGCACAACCCTACAGAACTCTGCTCTTGGGGTGGGGGGAGTGTTGTGGGTATTAAAATGAAACTAAAATAAAACTAAAATAAAATTTAAAAAAAAAACAACAAACTCCAATAGGCCCTCAACAGAAGAACCCTTCGTGCATGTGCAAGAAAAGGGACCGACTTCTGACCCCCAAGAGAATATCTAGCCCAGTGGAGTTTAGGCCTTAATTGAGTCTAGTCGCTCCTACTAGGCAGGGGGATATTCCCTTGCCACAGGCGACTATGACTGGGAATAAAGTCTAAGTCATAAAACCACCTTCTGACTTCTCTTTCTTTATCGTTCCTTGAAATCCTTTCTTTTCAGCACAACCACCAAATAAGATGGGGTTAAATCAAAAAGCTTAAGAACGCACCAGCTACTTTGGAACCTTTAAAACACCCAAACTTCTTGACACCCCATAATATACAACAATGCCAGTCAGTGTATTCTAAACCCTTTGAATGCATATATACTTCTATATTCAGCACATATGATATGTATAATTTTAAATATTTAATAAATCTTCTTCCAAGTGATAAAAAAAATGCAAATAAAATAACATTTGGTATTATTTGGATTATTCGGACTATTGTCCTCATCTTCATATTTATCTGTACAACATTTTGGCCTTCTTCAGGTATTTCTTTTCAAACTCAGGTACTTTCTCAGACTTGGGAATCTTCTTTTCAGATTTGGGAACCTTCTATTCGAACTTGGAAACCTTCTTGTCATAATCGAGAGTCATCATGGAACTTTGAACCAAATGTTTTATTCAGTCCACAGGGGTATCCTGTTTGCATTCGGCTAACCACAGCTGGGGTACAGGTGTTAAGCTGCCCCTGACCAGGATTGAACCTGCAGTCTAGAGATAACTTTTACTTAGAACTGTCTTAACCTAACTCCTTTATCCATTAGGCTATGTGTGCAACATTTATTTAAAGTTCAATTCCTGATTAATATTGGACATCTCCACTATTTTATTATAATAGACATTGCATGTTTTTTATGTCTGTAACTGAAACTATATTACTACCCAAGTCACAATTCCCTTAGTTATTATATGTCACATTCTCCATGATTCTATTTTTATTTAAACCTCAGTTATTAATAAAATTGTTTTACATTATCAATACTGTTGACCATATCTACATACTAGATATTTACCATGTGCCCCATGTGTATGGGTTTGGCACAAGGCCCTATTAATGTGGGCCCACCCACATGCTGTGACTCATGGGTGGCGGGTGCAAAAAATTCTTTGATCCAGGGGGCAGGTGTTGCCTGGGGAAGATGGCCCCCTGGGATCAATGATGTTAGCTTGTAAGATCCACTGGACCCCACCCCTGGTCGAAACCAGAGTTAGATATGTTGAACATATCAACATGATATTTTCCACGTACCCCACTTGTACGGGTCAGGCACAAAGGCCCTATTTATGTGGGACCACCCACAAGCCGAGACTCATGGAGTGGCGGGTGAAAAATTGCGTTGATCCTGTAGGCATTCCCCCTCAAGGGGGGCGCCTCAGGCGCTGGGCAATAAACCCAGCCCTGCCCCTTTAAATCAAGGGGGCAGGTGTTGCCTGGGGGGATAGCCCCCTGGGATCGACGCTGTTAATTATAGCAATGGTCCAGAGGCCGAAGCCACTGTTGACCATATCTACATACTAATAAGATGCAATTGTATTTATATGTATACAATAAAATAGTTGTTTACAGTGTGAACATGTAGGTTAATTTGCAAATTGATATAAAAATTTGATTTAATAAATATGTGCTTAGTATTATTGATTTCTAATTGTTTGGTTTTATTTTGATAAATATGAGCAAAAATCTTGGAGATAAATCTGAAAAGAAATCTATTAACAAAAAGAAATAACTGTAATTTTATTCTTTACTTCAAAATTTAACAAAATAGTTAAATTAGAAAAATTTAGCAATGAAATATGGGAGTGACGGTAAATCAAATTTCAGTTGTTCTATTTTTCAATTATACCCCCCTCTTTTTCAATTTTTTTATCTGCATTCCTATTTAGTTTCATTAGCCTTTCTAATTTAATATAATATTTTATTACATTAAAACTTAGATATTGAAATAAGAAGGGTGCATATAATTGCTAGTTTTATTTCACGCAGGGCTCAATCATATATTTAGGATGACCAAATGCTTATTGAAGTTGAATCTTGAGATTGGCCTAAGATGTTAACTCAGCAGAAATATCATATGGAAAATTTTTTGATGACATTACAGGAATTGAATTTTAAAACTGATAGAAAATTTGAAAAATAAAAATGAATATTTGAAAATGAATCTTGTCGAGTCCTGAATAAATTTGACATCTTTTGCATTTTGCTTATATTCATATTTTATATAAATATGGAACACGATTACACAATTTATATGAACATCTCTCTCTCTCTCTCTCTCTCTCTCTCTCTCTCTCTCTCTCATATACATATATATATATATATATAATGTGTGTATATTTAAGCATGTATATATACCTTTATATAAATATATTTTTATGTACCTATATATATATATATATATATATATATATATTATATATACAGCAAAGATAAATAGACACATATATATATATATATATATATACATGTATATGCACATATATATATATTCATGTATATTCATGAGTATATTTTGGCAGCATTTTTTCTTTGAAACATGTTTTGTTGAACAAAACAGATATTTCTTGACTGATGAAAATTTTAACTGAAAATACACTTATACAGCACAAAGAAAAAAGCAAACAAAAACTTCAAATACTCAAAAATACAATATTAAACAAACAAAAAACTCACCTTAAACAAGATATACTTTGAAACCAGTCAACATGTTATCAAATGCCTATAACACTGGTTTACAAAGAAATTGAGGCAAGCACAAAAATAGCTGTTTTAACCTAATTTGGGGTGCTGAATTCAGATTTGAAATCAGTTTTTACTCATCACCTCTAGTTTTTTTAGATATGCATACTGTAATTTTGTACACATACTGTACATAAAGGCGTATATACATTCAGGGTAAATTTCTAATATTGTGTGACTTATATCTTCTTTTTTACTTCTAACTGTCTGCGGTGCTATGAATTGTGTACATTGTGTCATCCAAGTATATTTATTCCATCAATGTTCTTTATCTATCCTGTTTTATCTGTAATAAGCTGTTGCAACTGTTGAAATAAGCACGTATTTACTCTGTATATACTAAAATGAGACTATTTAAAAGACAGAAAACTAGAGGTGATAGAGCAAAACTGTTTATAAATTTGAATTCAGCACACCCAAATTGTATTCAATTTGCTGCAGACAAAAAATATTTTTTTAAACCAGTGTAATTTCCTGGCAATTCTCCTCCCACCATTCCCAATAACATTCTTATAAACTAGTGAGCCCCGTATCCTACTAATTCTTACTGCTATTTTTGTTTAAAAAAGAAACAATGGAAACATCTCACCAGTTCTACACCTGTGTAAACAAATGCAAATATTAATGTATATAAAGTATATATATATATATATATATATATATATATATATATATATATATGAGTATGAAAAGGTGGAATGAAAACATCACACAATGCTGTTAAAGAGAAAACAATTTATAATATAATCATAGCTGATATCGATCAATATTTCGATTTTACAAAAATCATCATCAGAGCTCATTTACTCCGTGGTGTTTGGGTCGGAGAAAAATGTTAAATCAGTTCAACAACAAAAAACTTTAATTTTGAAAAAAAAAAAAAAAAAAAAAAGAGTTAACCGACAAAAAAGGTATATACATCGGCATGACTGACAAAAATATGGTGCGAATGCCCACATTGGTGAATAATGTAACAACTTTCGTTCTTTTTTTGCAAAATTAAGTTTTTTTGTTGTTGAACTGATTGACATTTTTCTCCGACCCAAACACCATGGAGTAAATGAGCTCTGATGATGATTTTTGTAAAATCGAAATATTGATCGTATCAGCTATGATTATATTATAAATTGTTTTCTCTTTAACAGCATTGTGTGATGTTTTCATTCCACCTTTTCATACTCATACTGTCAGATTCATTCCTTTCTTTTAACTTATATATATATATATATATATATATATATATATATATATATATGTATAAGTGTGTTTGTTTGTATTTGTGATCAAATGCAAATTCTCTCTAGATTAATTCATGTAATGTTAAGTATAGAAAATATTATCCATTGACACAGAATAATGAGCCAAAAACATGGATTTCTAAAAATCATTGCTACAAAAGACTTCTTTTTATCTAAATGAATTATCAATAAATTCTAAAATTTTATTATTTTTTGTGATTAACATCAAATTGAAACTTTTTTCAACTCACAAAAACTAAACTATACTAAGTGATGAAGTTTTCAAAGGAGACCAATTTAAAAAAAAAATTTTATCATAGAAAATAGAATTAAAAACAACTTAGAATTAATTAATACCTATTTTCAAATTAAAATTCAATTAAAATTTTGAAATTAAATTTAAAAAATCAAATTAAAGTTTTAAAATTAAAATTAGAATTAGTATTAAAATTAAACATAACTTTAATATCTATTTTGCAAAATACATCTTAGACATGTATTTTGCATCTTAGAGATGTATTTTACAAAATAGGTATTAAAGTTGTGTTTAAAAACTTATATGAATTATATTTTTGCCCACCTATCTCAGCTGAAGACTCCCCCCCCACAAAAAAAAATCAGGTTCGATAAATCCTCTTTCCTCATCTGAGCCATAAGTATGCATTTACCCAATCTGTCTGTCATGAGCAGAATGCAACAAAAGGTCAATATTCATGCAGAGAACAGCTGGTTTTCCTCCTCCTACTCTTATTGCTTTAAAAAAAGCTAAAAACCCCAGTCCGCCCTAATATTTACCATCGTCAGGGGGAGAAGAGTTGGATTCATGCCTTTCTCAAGGGCATTAGAACAAAGGGAAATACTAACAGCCTCATCTAGGATTTGAACTCTGGTCCCTGATTGCATTTTCAGTAACAATATTTTCTTCTATTTATCAAATGTGTATGTGTTATCATATCAGGTGAATATATTGTTTTATATAACATTTTTTAATTGAAATTGTGAATATACCTATGGGGCAGTAAGAGGTTTGGGTGTTTTATGAGTTTAAAGGTAGCTAGATATTCTTGGTGCGTGTGCCAACGGTTTTCGCTATCAACCCATCTCATTTGGTGGTCGCGCTGAAAAGGAAGGAATTTAAGGAATCAAAAAGAAAGAGACAAACGCAGAAGGTGGTTTTATGATTTAGGCTTTATTCCCGGTCATAGTCGTCTGTGACAAGGGAATCTCTCCCTCACCATTAGGAGTGACTAGACCCAGTTACAGCCTAAACTAGAATGCCCAAGATATTCTCTTGGTAGTCGGTCCCTTTTCTCGCACATGCACGGAGGGTTTTTCTGATGAAGGCCCATGGGAGTTGGCTGCTTTTTTTTATTTTTATTTTTTTAATTTTTATTTTAATCCCCACACCATTTAAAAAGAAGTGCAGAAATGTCATATCCCCTTCTACAAAAAGAAAAGAAAACATGAAAATACTCACTTATTCAATTTTTGAATTAGAAAAATAGTTCATAAAAAAGTCTAGATTTCAATGTTCATTAATATATCTTCATGTCAATGAGACCTACTGTTATAGGTGATACACCCTATAAGACTAATGGAATGCGCTGACAGGTTACTATAAGTAACAGGAACAATTGTGGCTTGGGAGTAAGCCAATGCGAGTAAGCCAATAACTCTATTTGTCGAACGTAATTTCCACTTCTCTGTATTGTATTTGTCTACTTTCTGTTAATACATTTTCCTACATTTGTTACCTGTCGTTTTGTTCTTATTTGACCCCTTAAAACCTCACAACACCTACCGAAGGATAAGTTCTTCTGTATCCTTTCCTCCAAAAAAACTAGGAATAAAAAGGAATTATATACAATGTGTTTGACACTTGTTACTGCTAAATATGCTCTGAATAAACGACTTAGGGGAGGTTGGGGGTAAAATATTATCAAAAAATCCCCAGGCACCTAAAAATTGACCAAGCAACCAACCAAGCAACCAACCAACCAGCCAGATTATCATATCTCTTCTTTACTAATAACATCCAATCTTATGTTTTATCCATTTACTCACATGAAGCCATGTTTTCACACAAAGTTCTGCGGTTGGATTTCTGTTGTTCAGATCCTCAGAGCCATCTTTGATTTGCTTGTCGATGAATTTTTTATATGCCTCGGGATTGTTTGCGGCCATGTCATCCAACATGGTCCACACATGCTGCGCTTGTTGCAGCAAAGCATCTTGGCTGCTGGCTCCAATTGGCATCTACAAAAGAGTTTTGTACTTTTATTGTCAAGACATTTAGTGATTGAATATAGTCCAGCATATCTCAGGAAATGGGAGTTTTTCACATTGCAACAAATGTAAACAATTTGGTTTGTAGATTAATTTTGAAGGCTTATCACAATATGAAGGAAGAAATGGTAACAAGTATATTGTTCATTTACCTGTATTTTCATTTTTTTGATGTTTCCTTAGTATTTTGGGATTAAAATCCCATTCTCAGAAGACCTTGGAGTTAGTGTGAACATAGTATCTTAATACAGAAACACACAAGTTAATACCATCAGAAAATTGTTTTCAAAAATATATGGAAGATCAAGTGGGAAATAAAACACACTGCTTTGGTAAACATATGAAAAAGAATAACAAGTTTGACACAAAAATATATGGAAGATCAAGGAGGAAGTAAAACACACTGCTTTGGTAAACATATGAAAAAGAATAACAAGTTTGAGAAATATTTAGAAGATAAAAAGAAATGAATACCAATCTGGTTTGGATAATGCATGGAAGGTCAAAACTAAAGATATTTACTTTTATGAATATCAAAAGCAAAAAAAAGGTAACCTCCTTTTCATCATCATAACTGATGTAAAGAATATGTAAATACTTAGGTATCCCCTCACTATAATCTGATTGGATAGTATCCTCCATAAATACTTAACACTGTGGTGGTACAAGCGCCTACAAGCCTACTAGCCTACAAGCCTACAAGCCTACTAGGAAGACTACCACACCAACTGCTCGGTAGACGTACTGCTACTACTGCTACTCAACATACCAGCTTCTATTTACCTACAAGGATATACCTTACTAGAACTTCATAATATATCTCTTAACCCGGATATATCAATAACTATCTCTTGTCAACCATCTCTATCTATCATCATCCCTGGCAGGTCCTCAGCACAACATTCAGTATCTGTGAAAAACTGGTCGATGTAGGTTTATTTATGGCCAACTCCAACTTGTGCATCCATGTGTAGGTGCCCACTGAAGAATGTCACTTATAAGCTCACCCCTACTCCTCCAGCTGTATCCAGCTTGTCTTGTTTGTCTTATTCTGATGGTTTGTGTAATAGAAGGTAAGTGGCCATACAATTGCTTTCTTTTGGGTTACTGCTTCAAAGATTTGTTCAATTACTTACTCTGTGAAGTCTTTAAATGTGAACTACAAACCATCCAACAAACTGAAAAATTGTATTAATCCTGAAATTGCTGATTTACTACAGGTAATTACTTAGCAGTGACTTGGCAAGCTCTGCTACACCTCTGTGTGAGGCTTCAGGAGCTTATGAATACAGGAATATAGACTACATAATCTTTAAAATGAATTGATGACAATAACAAAAAGAAACTGATAGTTCTTTCTATGTTTAGTTCAGTTGGTAGAGTATTGGTCTTGGAATTACAAGGTTCTGTGTTCAATACCGGTCCCCACCAACTCAGCGCATGAGTAGCACAGATTGGGTAATCTGATCTGGCTGGTAAAGTGGGTAGCTGACGGTAGGTGTTATGCTCCATCTCAGCAAAAAAAGTCAATCACCCTGGTCTAATGCAAGTAAAAGGGGATAGACTCCCTTGCTGTCCAGCTGATGCCAACAGAAGGCCACTCTGCCAAATTTACTTATTTAAAGTGAGCTTAAATTTTGTATAGGATCTATATTTGATTTTTTGAAATTAATATTCCAAACTCAAGAGAGAATTCTAGCAGATATTGTCTGATGCTTCTGATGCTTCTGTCAAATACACCTGCAAAAGCCACATGAATGCTGCATAGCCTAGAGAATGTAGCAACAAGAATTGGCCTCTATTTGAACTATATTGAAATTTATATATCAAGATATCCATTTATTTATTTATTCATAATACTCTGTATAATGAAAAGTATATTCTCACGTTTTTATATGTATGGTTGAGTTCTCAATTCTATTTGAATCCTATCAAGAAAATACTTTATATCAATCATCCAACTATGGGGCCGGGTTAGCTCAGTCAGAGCGTTCAGCTAGAAATCACAAGGTTCCTAGTTCGATACCGGTCCCCGCCAACTCAGCGTATGAGTAGCACAGGGATTTGTGTGGTAAAGTAAGGAGCTGATGGTAGGTGTGGCGCTCCACCTCAGATGCTAAAACAATCTCCTTGGTCTAGCGCTATTGAAAAGGGGATAGACTCTCTCACTGACTGGCTGATTCTGACTTTAAGCCGCCCCGTCGACTTTACTTACTTTACTTATATTACAATATATATGATACATAATAATAACATTAATAATAATATCGTCACTATTAATAACAATAACAATAATAATAATAATAATAATAATAATAATAATAACATTTACTCACTTACAATTTTAACAAATCTTACCATTTCCCCTACTTTACACCCCCCCCCAAAAAAAAAACTCACACAGATATAACTTAATGACAAATCCAGTTCCCCAACACATATATAAAACAACAATTAAAACAGACACACACACATACACATACACATTTATCTTGACCAATCCTTACAATCCAACATTCTGGACTAACACCTGCATTACCATTCACCATTCTGACACTCCCCATCTAGAGAGAAGAAAATCCACTACACACCCCCAAACACCCCTGTCCCTACTGACAACCTCCTGTTTAACCATTTTGAGAATGTCCATCATTGAAGCAAGAACTATATTCAAGTCCTGAAGAAGGTCTAATAGACCGAAACATTGCATTGTCGACAATAAACATCCAGTTTCCATAACATCCCGTGTTTGTCTACCTTTCTCCACATATATATATAAGTATAGATAAAAAGATATGAAAACACACAATATGCTGTTAAAATGAAAATATTTTATATCATATCCATAGCTAATATTGAACAATATTTCGATTTATAAAAATCTTCATCAGAGCTTGTTTTTAAACTGGACTCAGAGAGAAGCTGAAAATAATTGATGTTCCAAAAAGCATACAAATCATGCGATCGTTTCATACGCTTTTTAGAACATCAATGTTTTCGTTTTGAATTCAAATTATTTTCAGCTTCTCTCTCGATGAGTCTGGTTTAAAAACAAGCTCTGATGATGATTTTTATAAATCGAAATATTGTTCAATATTAGCTATGAATATGATATAAAATCTTTTCATTTTAACAGCATTGTGTGTTTTCATATCCTTTTATCTATACTTATACCGTCGGATTCATTTCCTTATTCTTAACATATATATATATATATATATATATATATATGGAAATACGATGAGGAAATTAATCCGACAATATGAAAAGAAAATATCTTTAAAATATAACAAACACAGGATGTTACGATCAGGAAACAATTTTTAGTGTCAATACTTAAGTATTTCGGTATTTTATACCATCTTCAGGACACTGTTACGTGAGGAACAAAATGAAATATATATATATATGAACAAATTAATACAGACAGAACTCAAGCCTCAAGCAGTCACAATTTTAAAATGCTAAATACACAATGATTGAAAGAATTGAGAAAGACATCATCATAGAATCAGTTATTGAAAAGCTTGAAGACAAATGAATAAACAAAATAAAAAGCTATAATCCATTTGAACTTAATATAATACTTAATTACCCAACCTGGTAATAAAATATGGGTGTCACTAACACTTATATAAGCAAATACATAATCTACTGGTCACACAATCAAACTTGAAACCTAATAAAAAAATTCATTAGCCAAATGCCTTCAACACAGAAACATATGTATGAATAAAAAAAGCAATCAAAGCGTTTTTAACCAGAAATGTATTTTCACTCAATGAATGGATATGTCACTTTAGCAGTTTTTCTTTTCCTAGATTGCTTGTGTAACAACTTTAAAGAGCCCAATCTGGCCTACTATTTAACCTGTAGAGGCCTTGTTGTAGAGGTTCACAAAGAATATTAAATGACGAATAGAAACATGACACAGTTTAGGTAGAGAATACGGAGAAATGATAAAACAAATGCATATAATTATAAGATAACAAATAAATTTATTCAGAGAATAAATTTGCGATAATCAACAAAATGCAAATGTTCAAAAAAAGTTTGTGTGTTAAGTTTGGTAAAGTTCGTTTTGAAATGTGTAATGTGAAATGTTTGTGTATTCTTCAAAGTTTGATTAGATGTGGACAGAGATGAGAGTCAAGTTTGTATATACGACCTGCTGAAACGGATTCTTATTGTAGAACGAGGTGGTAAGAAGAATGGTAGTAGTAGTCATTGTGTTGAGGTGGTGGAATCGTTCGTTCAAACACCTGTTTCTTGGTCGTATTCTGTCTGGCAGCAAGACGAGATCTGTGTGTTTGTTTGTGGTCGTCGGATGTGTCGATTGAACGTGAGATGAAGTCTGTGTAATTGCTGATTTCTTTTGTGTTTTATAATTACCGGATGAGATCAAAAAGTAATTAACTTTTTGGCATAGACGCGCGGACGTAGTAGAAAGCAACGCTAACCTATCCAATCGATTCTGATTTTTTATGTAAACATTTGTTTTAATCACTTTTCCTTAAGTTTAGGAAAAGGATTGTGTTCGTGTGCTTGCTTTAATCTCTTTTGCTTAAGTTTGGGAAAAGAAATGTGTACGTGTATTTATTTAAAAATATAGAATTGTATTCTATAAACATTAGCTGGTGTAGCATAAGTATTATGGTCTATGGAGAATTTGGGGATTGAAAAGAAAATTTTTAAAAAAATGGAAGTTCCAGGTTCTGCGGAGGGTGGCAGCGGATGTGATCCTCCCACCCCCGGGATCACAAACGGAAGAGGAACAAAATCGATCTTCTTGGTCGGGGCCTTGGTTGGAGGCAGATGTGGGTCTCTGGGGATCCCACCATGACATGTCTGGGCTAACAACGAACATAAACGTGCACAAACGTGATTTACGATAGAACAGCTTGACCTTACTCTCTCACTCTCCTTCTCTCTGAAAAGAATCCACGAGCCTAGAAATAAATAAACAACCCCTTTTTGACTATACGACTTTCATATGTTGTTACTCTGAACTAACAATGACTAATACCACTAGCAACTATTACTTCAACCTGACTTGGTCCCTATGCAACAGCTTGAAGGAGAAAAAATTGGTTTCATACATTTCCCAAGGGTATTAGCGTTATGTTAAATGCAAACAGCCTAGTCCAGAATTTGACCTTGTCCCATCATGTCTATTTCTTTTGACAATAGCCATTACAAATCTTGGTAGATATATATGTATATAAATATAGATATATAGATATATAGGTGGATTATATCAAGTGTTTTCTTGATAGAATTCAACCAAAATTGAGAACTCAAATGTACATATAAAGATTTGCAAATACATTTTTACATATACAGAGTATTATAAATAAATGAATAAATGGATACTTTGATGTAGATATAAATTTATTTCTGCATTTCTTCAAATTAGTAAAGACCAGACTGATGAGGCAAGAAATGCTGAAATAAATTTATATCTACACAGAGGTATCCATATATTCATTCATTCATTTATATATATATATATATATATATATATATATATAAATGAATAAATGGATACCTTGTTGTAGATATAAATAATATAAATAATATAAATACATTTATGTGTGTGTGTGTGTGCAGATTTTCTATCTCATTAATTTTCTGCTGACATCTGAAATTATTATTTTAGAAAACAAATGAAACAAAGACTTTATGTCACATCCTTAACAAACTTGTATCAGATTTACAAAGTCAAGTTCGGGTGAATTAAAAATCTTCATCAAATTCTAAAATATAAAGACAAAAAATAAATGAACAGAGTTTAACCGAGTTTAATTTTTATACCATTTTTTTTTTCATTTCTTTTTTTTTTTTTTTTTAAAGGGAATTTTCTGAAGATTTATCTATTTAGAAAGAATATATATCAAGCAGAAAGAAAGGACGCAGAGGACAAATAGTGAAAAAAGTTACCTGAAAAATATGGCAAATGTCTATAGTAATTAGAATCAGTGAGTCATGATGAGTAAACAAGAAGAAATTAAATTCTGATAAAAAATATAAAGAAATTTACTTGCTTTTCATTGAGTTGTGATTAAAAAAACAAAAGCCAAAAAAAAAAAAAAAGAATTGAAAATAAAAAAATAAAAAAAGGAATTTAAGACAAGTGAAAGAAAGAAATTAATGAAAAAATTCAACGAAAAGGAAAGAAGACCTGAAAAATAATTGTATAGCAAGAAAGACTGAAGGATGAAGAATGAAAACTAAGAATTAAAAAAAAAAGGGAATTTGCTCATATGAAAGAAGAGAGAAAAAATAATGAAATATTGAAAATAAAATGAGGGAAGAAGTGGAGAAAGAATTTTCCATGAATAGAAGAATGGTTGATTAGAAATAGGAAGGAAATTTAAAAATTTTCAAATAAATATTTTGTTTTTCATGAAGAAAAAAAAACTGAAAGAGAATAAAAAAAGGAAAAATAAAAACAAACAAACCAAAAAACAAACAAAATAGAAAGGAATAAATATGACCTGTTTTGAAAGAATTAAACATGTGAAAAAACAGGAATGTCCTAAGAGAAGCATCTCTCTCTCCCTCCCTCCCTCTCTCTCTCTCTCTCTCTCTCTCTTTCTCTCTCTCTCTCTCTTTATATATACATACATATATATATATATATATATATATTTATATATTTTTGGGAGATTATGTGCTTAATTAAAGTCATACCTAATTCGAGAACTAATTAGTTATAATTAAATGAATTAGGCGTGCAAATCGGTTTAAATGTAAGGCCTCAAATCGAGAAAAAGTCAATCTCTGTATGTACATTTCAGCCTATTAGGCCTCATCAGCAGAGTTATAGACAGGTCAGTGCTTTGTGCGTGATTTGAACCCTACCTGCCAGGCTGGTAGGCGGAGACTCTAACCATTACACTAGCTTGCTTTTTCCCAGATTTTCTCGTTTATTCTAAACTAATGTATATATCGCACAAAAATTGTCGGCTATCGCCATCTCAAACACTTCATATATATATATATATATATATATATATATATACTTTGGTGGGGTACCAAGTTTCTTGGTATAAGGTTGATTCTAAGCTGGTCCTATTCTATAGTGGGAGGGGCATAACTACCTTACTAGGTCAAGACTAAGGAGTACAACACAGTAAGGATTATAGATAAGGAATTTTGATTGAAAATTAACATGAGGCTAAAGCAGACAGACATAGGCTCCAAAACAAGTAGAAGAAGAAGTCAGCATGACATCTAAAACACCACCAACCAAAATACTCTTGAAAGAAAGAATACATGAATATTGCCCTTGGGGGTGGGGAGATGTATTAATATAAGCTGAATTTGGCTATTTGCCAGTCTGAATAAAGAAGTGAACTGAAGAAACTCGGTGGGCCTCAGATACTCATGAGTGGAAATAGTCCATAATCATGATACCCCTGGTATTTAAGGCCTTTTTATTCACAATATATATATTTTATTATATAACTTTGCTAATATTTATATATCTATCTACTACTGAAAATTAACATGAGACTAAAGCAGACAGACATAGGCTCCAAAACAACTACAAGAAGTCAGCATGACATCTGAAACACCACCAACCAAAATACTCTTGAAAGAAAGAATACACAAATATCGCCCCTGGTATTTAACGCCTTTTTATTCACAAATATATATATATATATATATATATATATATATATATGAAAATGGAAAAGGAATTGAATCCGACAATATAGACAGGTCAGTCCTTTGTGCGTGATTCGAACTCTACCTGTCTTTACTCATTTTTCCTCATATATATATATATATATATATATATATATATAACTTTGCTAATATTTATATATATATCTACATATCTCAGGCTGTTCATATCCGTCTCTCCTATCTTTCATCTATGTTATACTTTGTTTAATCTACAAAACATAACTTATCTTAAAAGACTCATTTACTAATCTTTGATTTGTTACATAACAATTCCAAATGTAGACTATGCCTAGTGAGAATTGAACTCACTCCAAATAATCTTCTAGCTGAGCTCACCTACCACTGCACATAAAAGATCTTCTCTAAATAGAAATAATCCGTTTATCCATTTTTAAAATGGACAGTTTCCACATCAACAGAATTAAGAGATATGTTTAATGTTCAGAAGATCAAGTCAAAATTTCATTCAGACAAAATGATCAGAGAAAAAATCCCATTTGATCTCCTAATTATACAAAAGATCACTGGACCAACAGCAGATTTTCCACATCAGCTCATCAATATTTTCCTTGAAAAGACATATTTCTCTCTTGAAAATAAAGAATTCTTATATTCAATGTAGATAAACAGCAAGGTATATGCTTCGTCATTGGTTTTTTGATTACTATCAAGTGTAAAGAAAAATGAGGTAACTATGATGTTGTTTGTTTACCTGGTTATTTCCTATAAGTCTAACATGATCAAAGGGGAACCACTCTTGACTGATAAATAATTTATTTATTTTCCATTAAACTAAACCTAAACCTTAAACCTAACCCTAACCCTAAACCCTAACCCCGTCTTCTTTTTTCCTGGTAGATCAATAGATAAATAAATAAATAATTTATCAGTCAAGATTGGATCCCCTTTGATCATGTTAGACTTATAGGAAATAACTGTTTACCTTTTATCTATTCTCAATATTTGCGGATAAAGATCCCATCATCAGAAGATTTCTGAAAGCTGAGTTCTGAAGCTGTTACCTTGTTGCTAGGATTTGTCCATTCTGTTGTTTGGTTTAGTTTGGTTTGTTGGGTTTTACGGCATGTCAACCCCTTGGGTTATTTTATGCCGAATACTTCTATTGGTAATTTGGTATTCAAAAATGTTTAATGCCGACAATGTTTTGTAATGAATTCATTTTTAATGGATAATACAATTTTGTTTATAAACTCATGTTTTCTATTTAACCCATAGATGGGACCCTAACAGGTACTACCACTCCGGGTTAGAGTGGACCAGGGAGCAATCGTGATGAATGGGTGCTCCACATTCCCCACACCTCCAAAACTGGAACCTCACCATCAGATAGAGTTTAACGTCATTCCCAGGACATATAGACCCGCAGCCACCGCCTTCTAGCACCCATATGATAAAAAGGGATTGGGGCTTGCCATAAAGGCAATAGGGTTGGGAAAATCATATAGGTGCTAGGGCTTGATGTTGCATGTCATGGACTGCTCATCCACAATGACTCCGTCCTTAAGCATCACGGGTCGCCACCCACGGCCAACAGGTGGCCCCATTGGGGGAGTCTTACCCCTCTGCAGAGGTACAGTCGGTGCATTCTTACGCCCCAGTCGACAGGGCGGCCATTCTGTTGTGTGCCTGGTGATATCTTCTTCCAAATTCTCTATGTGTGTGTATGTGCAAGTGTGTGTGTGTTTGTGTTTATGTGTGTTTGTCTGTCCAACAATCTCTTAGTATCATTCCAGATTTGACCAATACATTTTTTTGGCAGGGGGTAAGGCAGGGCTTAGTAGTTTGTTTGTTTATTTGTGTGTGTGTGTGTGTGTGTGTGTGTGTGTGAGTTGTGGCTGAGATTCTTTTTTATTACCTGTACTAGTACAAAATAAAAAACGCCCACTGGGCGGTGTAAAAATAGATTTTTGAAACATATTGCCTGAGGGGTGGGAGTAAAAAATTCAATGTCAGCGAGTTTGTACTCTAAGTAATTAAAATCATCAAATTCATTAAAGGATTAAAAGATAAAACAATTTGAAATGTAAACTTTAGATATGTATTAAAATAAAACAAACTATATATAGATATATAATACCAGTCATGTATTTATTAAAACTTGTTTTAAAAAACAATGAGGACTGTCTAATGTTGCATGTTCAAATTTTGAGTGTATTTATTCTATGTTATGATGATTTGGGGTAATGTAACGTAGGCAGTGATGTAATTTTTGTTACAAACAAAAACCAGAAGCGAATCTCCATTATTAATAGATATATTTGTTGTGCCTGTGTGCATTTGTGTGTGTGCCTGTCTGTTTGTGAAGACTGTACCTGAAGATGTTGATGTGCTGGTGCTTTGTTGCCACTGCTTTCTTCTGAACACTTGGCTTCATGATGTTATGCCAGAGTGGCTTCAAACATGAATTTGTCTGATCTTTACTAATTTGAATTAGTAAAAATCATACCGAGGAGGCAAAGAAATGCAGAAATAAATTTATATCTGCAACAAGGAACCCACTTATTTATTTATTCATGATACTCTGTGAGTGTGAGTGTATATTTGTGTGTGGGTGTTTCTGTGTGTATTTAGAAAGAGAGAGATAGATATCACGTTTTTGTCGATAATTTACCAGGTTGAATTTTGTGAATGTCCAAATTCAATTTCAATTTTGGTAAAATAAATTATGTTTTATCAAATTTCAAACAGAGACATCAGTTACCAATGTCTTTGTTTTTTTGTTTCAAAATGCTAAAAGACAAATAAAAAATATATATTGAGGAAACCATTGAGAAAAAAATGAAATAATAATAAACAGTTAATGAAGTGGGGAAAAATTGTTAATGAATATAATATATATATATATATATATATATATATATATATAATATATATATATATATGAAAAAAATATATACATATATATATACATATATACAAATACATGTATATACATATATATATATAAATATATATATATATTTTTATATACACACATATATATATACACATATACACATACACACACACATATATATATATATATATAAATATATGTATATACACATATAGAGAGAGAGATATATACATATATACATACACAAATATATATATGTATCCATATATATATGTATATGTATATATATAAACATACACATATATATACATACACACACAAATATATATATATATATATATATATATATATATATATATATATATATATATATAGTGGGAGAAATGTGGAACAAAGGAACAAAACTCAAACAAGTGTATGTAGGAGATATATTTCGCCAAACATTAAGCTCGGCTTCATCTGTCATTTATTTGATCTTAAAGTATCATACATGAGTTTTATAGATAAGAAAGTGGGCGGGAGAGGGGTGGATTAGGGGATGAAGTCGGATGAATGGGATAGACTTTGTGAGGAAATTTGAATGGTCAGAAAGAAATCTTCCAAAGATTTCCTTCTGACCATTCAAATTTCTTATCTATAAAACACATGTATGATGCTTTAACGATCAAATAAATGACTAATGAAGCCGAGCTTAATCTTTTGGCGAAATATATCTCCTACATACACTTGTTTGAGTTTTGTTCCTTTGTTCCACATTTTTCCCTCTCCATTCTGTCAGATTTACTCAAATCCTCCTTCCTCATATATATATATATACATATATATATATATATATTTTAATATAGGTCCAAGTGATAACCTACTCGAGTTTCACCATGTTGAGGATCTTCAGGATTAACTCCACTGTGTAAATCAAGATGTTGGTTGATTTTAGACAATTATATGTATGTCTTTTGCTATGAATGGTACATTAAAACAAAAGACACATACATATAATTGTCTAAAATCAACCAACATCTTGATTTACACAGGAGTTAACCCTGAAGATCCTCAACATGGTGAAACTCGAGTAGGTTATCACTTGGACCTATATTAAAATAAGTTTGCTCTTCTAACGTATTGAGCACTTTTTTATTTGATATATCACTGCCTTACCTTTATGAACTTCACATCAACCACCGTGACCATATTCACCGGTAAGTCATCTTTTCCATAATAAATATATAATATATATATATATATATATATATATTATGTATGTATATATATATATATATATATATATATATATATATATATATATATAGTCAGAAGGAAATGTTTTGATATATTTAAGCTAGAAGGTAGCAGCACAAGAATGCTGCATGTAATCTTAAACAAGATGCGGAAACAACACCCCCCAGCAGAAAAAAAACTGTACAGCCACCTGCCACATATCACCAAAACCATGCGAGTAAGACAAACAAGACTTGCTGGACACTGCTGGAGAAGCAAGAACAAACTCCTATGGAAGTCCGCACATGGGCAGGTCAGCAAAGATGTACATTGACCAGCTCTGCATGGATATTGGATGCTGCACAGATGACCACCCAAGGGCAATGAGTTATAGGGATGGTTGGTGAGAGATTGTCATGGATATCCATGCTACTAGCATGATAGAAGTGTCCTGGGTATGACCTTACACTGCATCTAATAGTAAAGTTCCAATTCTGGAACTCTGGGGAGTGTGGAGTTTTATTTCATTGCCATTACTCCCAGGTCCACAATGATCCAGAGTGGTAGTACCTCTAGGATCTCATCTATGAGTTAAATAGAATGTATTTCAAAAAACTGTGTTTTAAAAAAATTGAGTTTTTAAAATATTTGAATACCCATCAAAAATGAAATGAAACAAAATGTTTTTGGCATAAAATAACTCAACATGAGTTGAAATGCCATAAAATCCAATCAACAAACCAATCAAAATAAACAGATGAAAAATGTAAAATTGTTTTTGGTTTGGTTTGGTTTGTTTTACGGCATATCAACCTCAGTGGGTCATTTAATGCCGATAAAGTTTTGAAATAAATCAATTCTTAATGGATGATACAATTTTTTTATAAATACATTTTTCTATTTAACCCATAGATGAGACCCTAACAGAGTGGACCAGGGAGCAATGGTGATGAAGGGGTGCTCCACATTCCCCAAACCTCCAAAACTGGAACCTCACCATCAGATAGAGTTTAACATCATTCCCAGGACATGTAGACCCACAGCCACCGCCTTCTAGCACTCATATGATAAAGAGGGTTGGGGCTTGCCATAAGGGCAATAGGGTTGGGGCAATTATATAGGTGCTAAGTCTTGACATGACCAGCCGATTGTAAAATTGTGTAATCTCTTAATATCCTTATAGTGATGTTGGTTTGGATTGGATTGGTTTATATGTTTAACTGCTTATCAACTCCTTATGGGTTATTTAAAGCCAAAATTTGATTCATTTATTAATGTTTGATTGTAATCATAACTATATTTTCAATGTCTCATATTTCTTATAAATTGATATTTTTCATTTGTCTTAATCATTTGTATTTGATACTGGTTACGGCTAACTTAACATATCAGTAGAACAGATTGGATAATCTGATCAATGCGGTAAAGCATCTGAGAGCTGATGGTAGGTGTGCAATAAAAACAATCTCCCTGGTCTCACGCTAGGAAAAGATAAAGAACATTATAATACATTTTCCTTTTTAATTTGAAAATTAAAAAAAAAACAATATTTGTTCATTTTGAAAAGAAAATTGTGTTAAATACAGTTTGTGAAAATGTCTCACTGATCGATGCATCGTGATTACGGTTAGATTAATTGAAATTGATATTAATCAAAGTCAGACATAACATGACATGACTTTTTTTTTTATCAAATTAGAAATATAATATGATTATTATTATACTGAAAATATTGATTGAATTCTTCTGTCTTCAAATTTTGAATGCATAAAGGGGAATAATCCAGATTTGAAGAATCATTTTTAAATGCAAAATGATATGAGAATTGAGAAATCTTTTGAAGCTTAAATTCAAAACAATTTATTTCTAAAATCATCTGATGACAAAAGCTGATAAAAAACTGTAAATTTACTTGATAGATAGATAGGTAGATAGATAGGTAGATAGGTAGATAGATAGATAGATATAAATATATTTCTTAGATAGATTGATAGATAGATACATAGATATTACTGAGAAAAACAGATTGGTAGGTAGAAAATATATATATATATATATATATATATATTATATATATATATATATATATATATATAGATAGATAGATAGATACAAAAAGATTATTGAGATAGACACATATATAAATGGAAATAGATTACTGAGACAGACAGACAGACAGACCGATATATAGATAGATAGATAAATGGATAGATATGAAGAAATATAGACAGTCAGATAGGTAAGTAGATAGATATGAAGAGATTATATATATATATATTATATATATATATATATATATATATATATTTATATATATATATATATAGTATGATAATGGTACATGGTAATAACCTACTCGAATTTCACCATAAGGATCTTCAGGGTTAAATCCACTGGATTAATCAAGATATTTATTAATTGCAGTTGATTGCACGTGTGTATTTTTTTGTGATAAACGGTTGGTTACAGGACCGCAGTCAAAGAACACTGATTCAAGATTCGAAAATTCAAAAAATTCAAAAAAGCAGAAGTTGCTTTTTTCTTAAGATCAAAATATAAACATTGTAACTCGAGTAGGTTATTACTGTCTACCATTATCATAATAAATTTGCTCTACCAACGTATTGAGCACTTTATATTTGTTATATCACTGTCTTATCATTGTGTATCTTGCATCAACTAACCATTGTGACCTGTTTCACCGGTAAGTCACCTTTTCCACAAATACCATATATATATATATATATATATATATATATATATTATGGAAAATATGACTTACCGGTGAATATGGTCATGGTGGTTGATGTGAAGTTCATAAAGGTAAGGCAGTGATATAACAAATAAAAAAGTGCTCAATACGTTGGTAGAGCAAATTTATTTTAACATAGGTCCAAGTGATAACCTACTCGAGTTTCACCATGTTGAGGATCTTAATGTACCGTTCATAGCAAAAGACACATACATATAATTGTCTACAATCAACCAACATCTTGATTTACACAGTGGAGTTAACCTTGAAGATCCTCAACATGGTGAAACTCGAGTAGGTTATCACTTGGACCAATATTAATATATATATATATATATAGAGAGAGAGAGAGAGAGAGAGAAAGAGAGAGAGTGATAGATAGATAGATAGGTAAATAGATAGATATTACTGAGACAAATATTTAGATATATACATAGAAATTACTACAATAGATAGATTAGTATATAGATGCAAATAGATGTTGAAACAGATAGATAGTTTACAGAGGAAGAAGATGATTTTACCTATTGATACAAATAGATCTATTTGATTCTTAGATTGTACCCAAATAGGTAATACCGTTACTCAGATAAAGGTGTATCAATAAATTAGTAGATAACTTTGTGTGTATCTATAAACTGATAGAAATAATTTCATTAATTTTGAATAATTTGTAGGGAAATAAATTTAGTTTGGTTTAGTGTCATAAACTGATAGAATAATTTTTCATTAATTTTGAATAATTTGTAGGGAAATATTTTAGTTTGGTTTAGTGTCATAAACTGATAGAAATAATTTCATTAATTTTGAATAATTTGTAGGGAAATATTTTAGTTTGGTTTAGTGTCATAAACTGATAGAAATAATTTCATTAATTTTGAATATTTGTAGGGAAATTTTAGTTTGGTTTAGTGTCATAAACTGATAGAAATAATTTCATTAATTTTGAATAATTTGTAGGGAAATTAATTTAGTTTGGTTTAGTGTCATAAACTGATAGAAATAATTTCATTAATTTTGAATAATTTGTAGGGAAATATTTAGTTTGGTTTAGTGTCATAAACGATAGAATAATTTCATTAATTTTGAATAATTTGTAGGAAATATTTTAGTTTGGTTTAGTGTCATAAACGGATAGAAATAATTTCATTAATTTTGAATAATTTGTAGGGAAATATTTTGTTTGCTTTAGTGTCATAAACTGATAGAAATAATTTCATTAATTTTGAATAATTTGTAGGGAAATTAATTTAGTTTGGTTTAGTGTCATAAACTGATAGAAATAATTTCATTAATTTTGAATAATTTGTAGGGAAATATTTTAGTTTGGTTTAGTGTCATAAACTGATAGAAATAATTTCATTAATTTTGAATAATTTGTAGGGAAATTAATTTAGTTTGGTTTAGTGTCATAAACTGATAGAAATAATTTCCTTAATTTTGAATAATTTGTAGGGAAATAAATTTAGTTTGGTTTAGTGTCATAAACTGATAGAAATAATTTCCTTAATTTTGAATAATTTGTAGGGAAATATTTTAGTTTGGTTTAGTGTCATAAACTGATAGAAATTGGTTTGATTTGTTTTGTTTTACGGCATATCAGCCTCAGCGGGTCATTTGATGCTGACAAAGTTTTGAAATAAAATCATTTACAATGGATACTCATTTTTTTTTATTAACACATTTTTCTATGTAACCCATAGATGGAACCCTAACAGGTACAACCACTCCAGGTCAGAGTGGACCAGGGAGTAATGGTGATGAAGGGCTGCTCCATATTTCCCAGACCTCCAGAACTGGAACCTTACCATCAAATAGAGTTTAATGTCATTCCCAGGACATGAAGACCCTCAGTTACCGCTTTCTAGCACATATATGATAAAAAAAAGAGACATAAAAATGGGTGAGTTGAATAATGCATTAACAAAGCATTCAATGAGACCTGTCAAATTTACCTCCTTATATTTAGCACAATAAAACTTGCATAAAGGTTAATATTAACTTAAACATTTTTGGACCATTCATTTTTTTTTAGTAAAAGAACCGTGAATACAGAATTCTGCTAAAAATATCAATAAAGAAATTGTCCCCAAAAAAGGACTGTTTTACTTATTTTTAAAAAATAACTGTGAGTATTTTTTCCCAATCAGATAATTTGATTTTTGAATTAACTGTTTTTCTTGGTAACAACTCTTTATGTTCGTTATTTTTTTGTGAGATTTAAAAAAAAGCTGAATTTGCACAAAGGTGTCAAAATTAGGGTGACCCAGAAAAAACAGAACCCACACATTTTCTAATAAAACTGTTAATTCTAACTAGGGGGGTTTAGGGTTAGGGTTAGGGGTTAGGCTTATGCTTAGGGGTTAGGGTTAGGGTTGGGGTTGGGGTTGGAGTTTAAGGTTAGTTTAGTGTAAATAAATAAATAATTTGGGTTCTGTTTTTTCTGGGTCACCCTAATTTTGACATCTTTGTGCAAGTTCAGCCAAAAAAGTTCAAAAATATTTACGTTTGTCTTCAATATTGTCTAAACTGATCATGTGACGTGATTTTGGTGGTACCTAACGAAGCACATTCTGAAAAATGATCACGTTTTTGATTTCAAAGATTCCATAATGTTAGTTAAAATACACAACAAAAACAGTACAAATGCAGAATAGCACGCAAGAGATAATCTTAGAATCGCAGTTTACGTATAAATAGCATTAGATCTTGGAAACTCACGAAGTAGCCTAACCCTAACCCTGTTACTAACCCTAACACCAACCCTAAACCTCACCCTAACCCTAGCGTCTGAACATTTTTGAGTATTTCCGTGAAATGCAATAAAATGCAATACTTTTTATTGGTAATCTAATGATATTATCTCTTGCGCGCTATTCTACATTAGTACCCGAGAAACTTAGAAAAACTGTAGAATATAGCATTATATTCAACTATGAGAGTATTAAACTGAAATTAAACTATTTGTTTTTTGTACTAATGCAGAATAGCATGCAAGAGATAATATCATTAGATTACGTATAAAAAGAATTATATTTCATTACATTTCACGGAAATACCCGAAATCTATGAAACGCTAGGATTAAAAGATTAGGGTAAGGGTTAGTTTTAGTGTTAGGATTAGTGTTAGGGTTAGGGTCAGTGTTCGGGTTAGGGTTAGGGTTAAACAACTTCGGGAGTTTCCGTAGTCTAATACTATTTGTATGTAAAATGCAATTCTAATGATATTATCTCTTGCGCGCTTTTCTGCATTTGTACTTTTTTTTTACAATACGTTACAGTTAATAGGTTACGCTTGACATTGATAATCTAAGATTTGAATAAATTTCAAACACTACACACATAAACAGTCAAGTAATGTAATGCCATGAACAAAATTTAAACAAGATTATTTCGTACAAATGACGTCACATAATTTGAAATGGAACGCTTACGGCTACGCAACGCCAGGCAGAAGCCGCAACATATTTTTAAAAAATCGTACTAACATTGTTAGATAAGTAGTAACATAATGACACCAGTAAACCCATAGGATATCGTTGGTATTCAGTTATATATATATATATATATATATATATATATATATATAAGGACTGGCAAAAAAATCAGCTTCTACGAGTTTTAAAAGCGAATTAAATTAATTAAAATCTATTATTTAAGGTCAAACTTTGTCTAAATCGATAAGTAGTAAACATAATGACGATCATTAAAAAAAGAAAAAATCATCACATATGCAGTTTATTTTTAAAGATTTAAAACCATTTGTTTTGGTCAATTTCGACGCGATCCGCCATTCTGTCTCTTTTTTCAAGGGTTTTAAGCGGCTTGTTTTACAATTTTAATAATAACATTCGCGATTGCAAAAAAAAAAAAAAAAAAAAAATAACAAAAATCAGGTAATTATCCGATTTTAATGAAATTTTCATTATTGATTTATCAATTAATGAATTTTATAATGCATCAGTTATTTCATTTCAAAACTTTATTTTTGTATTTTTGCTATGGAAAATTAATATATAAAGTTCATTTAAAATAAAAATATTCGGAATTTAAATTTAAATATCTACTATAATATAATAATATATATATTATATATATATATATATATATATATATATATATATATATACTGAATACCAACGATATCCTGACTATGATTTACTGTGGTCAGTATGTTACTACTTATCGATTTCGACAAAAGTTTGACCTTAAATAATCGATTTAATTAATTTTAATTCGTTTTTAAAAAACATTAGCTGGCTTTAGCAGACGAATTTTGGGTATACCTATACTAAACAAACCAAAACGTTTTAACGTTGGCCTCTATAATAAAAGATTATCCATTTGAACACTTTTTTTAAATAATTTCTTTTATATACTTACATATCGTCGAATGTATTTCCAGGTCCTGATATATATGTAGATAGAATTGTACAAGTTTGCGAGACAAATAGAGACATAGACAGATAGATAGATAGATAGATAGATAGAGAGAAGAAAGAAGAGAAGAGAAGAGAGAGAGAGAGAGAGAGAGAGAGAGATTAAAGAATTTGAAAACAGTGTTCCAAAAATGAGATGAATTTATTTTATCGACGCTTAAACGTTTCGGTTTCTTTAAACCTTCATCAGAATGTATTAAGGGGTGAAGAATTATGGATGTTTTATAGATGACAGAGATAAAAAAAATCTTTATAAAAATTATAGAGAGATATAACTGTATATTGTATGGGTTGTATGGCGTAGATACATGATATAGA
>CM042158.1:29596902-29610286 GCA_023376005.1 Doryteuthis pealeii | reverse complement strand
ACGGAGAATATGAATGTAAAACAAATGAAATACAAAGACCTGTTTATTGCACATGGCTTACTTAACAAACTTGTATCAGAGAGTAGCAAAATAAGTAATTCGCGCAATCGGAGATGCGAAAATAAATTAATCTTCATGAACAAATATGAGTATAGATAATTATAGCCACGACATGACATATAAAATAAATGAACAGAGTTTAAAATAAAACACACGAATGTTACTATAATTTTTTATTTTATGCATTACAGTCCTTTAAGAATATCGCAACATCCTTTGACTCATTCATAAATCTTTATTCACATTTCTTTTTTTTTTTTTTTTTTGAAGGGAATTTTCTGAAGATTTATCTATTTAGAAAGAATATAATATCAAGCAGAAAGAAAGGACGCAGAGGACAAATAGTGAAAAAAGTTACCTGAAAAATATGGCAAATGTCTATAGTAATTAGAATCAGTGAGTCATGATGAGTAAACAAGAAGAAATTAAATTCTGATAAAAAATAAAAAAAAAATTTACTTGCTTTTCATTGAGTTGTGATTAAAAAACAAAGCCAAAAAAAAAAAATAATTGAAAATAAAAAAAATAAAAAAGGAATTTTAGACAAGTGAAAGAAAGAAAATAATGAAAAAATTCAATGAAAAGGAAAGAAGACCTGAAAAATAATTGTATAGCAAGAAAGACTGAAGGATGAAGAATGAAAACTAAGAATTAAAAAAAAAAAGGGAATTTGCTCATATGAAAGAAGAGAGAAAAAATAATGAAATATTGAAAATAAAATGAGGGAAGAAGTGGAGAAAGAATTTTTCATGAATAGAAGAATGGTTGATTAGAAATAGGAAGGAAATTTAAAAATGTTCAAATAAATATTTTGTTTATCATGAAGAAAAAAAACTGAAAGAGAATAAAAAAAGGAAAAATAAAAACAAACAAACCAAAAAACAAACAAAATAGAAAGGAATAAATATGACCTGTTTTGAAAGAATTAAACATGTGAAAAAACAGGAATGTCCTAAGAGAAGCATCTCTCTCTCCCTCCCTCCTTCCCTCTCTCTCTCTCTCTCTCTCTCTCTCTCTCTCTCTTTATATATATATATATATATATATATATATATTTATATATTTTTGGGAGATTATGTGCTTAATTAAAGTCATACCTAATTCGAGAACTAATTAGTTATAATTAAATGAATTAGGCGTGCAAATCGGTTTAAATGTAAGGCCTCAAATCGAGAAAAAGTCAATATCTGTATGTACATTTCAGCCTATTAGGCCTCATCAGCAGAGTTATAGACAGGTCAGTGCTTTGTGTGTGATTTGAACCCTACCTGCCAGGCTGGTAGGCGGAGACTCTAACCATTACACTAGCTTGCTTTTTCCCAGATTTTCTCGTTTATTCTAAACTAATGTATATATCGCACAAAAATTGTCGGCTATCGCCATCTCAAACACTTCATATATATATGTATATATATATATAATATATATATATATATATATATATATATATATATATATACTTTGGTGGGGTACCAAGTTTCTTGGTATAAGGTTGATTCTAAGCTGGTCCTATTCCATAGCAGGAGGGGCATAACTACCTTACTAGGTCAAGACTAAGGAGTACAACAGAGTTGGGATTATAGATAAGGAATTTTGATTGAAAATTAACATGAGGCTAAAGCAGACAGACATAGGCTCCAAAACAAGTAGAAGAAGAAGTCAGCATGACATCTTGTTACATAATTATGGATCCCTAATATCTTTTTTAAGGTAGTATAGAAATCCTTATGGCGATCAGTACATCTGATGGCCTTGAGAGTGAGTGACAGCGTTTGACCTCACTCTCACCTTGCGTTCTGGGGAGAACCGTGAGAAACGGAACCCCGATAGAAAGCCCTTTCCGGTTTAAGGTGTAAGCAACTCAGTTAGTTGCAGTTAGTCAGTTGCAGAGTTAGAAGCTAGCAAGATGTGACTCTCCGCGCGCATTGTCTGGTCTGGGGTTCTGGAATAAGTAACATCAAAAGTAAATCGAAGTCTTGTTGTTATTACTAAAAGCTAACAATAGCACAAGGCTTCTGATAAGGAACGCTCCCAACAGAACCAGACACGGAACCCAGATAAGAAAAGACCAGACCAAGATAGACGATAGAAGATATACCAGATCCGGCCAGAAGAATAAAAGAGGTATATAACATAATAGATATTTAGTGCCGTCCAAGAAAAGGCACTATGCAACAAATATATCTATTTGGTACCATGACGCCGCCGCTACGTTACAATCTAAAACACCACCAACCAAAATACTCTTGAAAGAAAGAATACATGAATATTGCCCTTGGGGGTGGGGAGATGTATTAATGTAAGCTGAATTTGGCTATTTGCCAGTCTGAATAAAGAAGTGATCTGACGAAACTCGGTGGGCCTCAGATAATGACGATATCTCTGGTATTTAAGGCCTTTTTATTCACAAATATATATATATATATATATATATATATATATATATATATATATTTTTTATATAACTTTGCTAATATTAATATATCTATCTACTACTGAAAATTAACATGAGACTAAAGCAGACAGACATAGGCTCCAAAACAACTAGAAGAAGAAGTCACTATGACATCTGAAACACCACCAACCAAAATACTCTTGAAAGAAAGAATACACAAATGTATAAATGTAAGCTGAAGTTGGCTATTTGCCAGTCTGAATAAAGAAGTGATCTGAAACTCGGTGGGCCTCAGATACTCATGAGTGGAAATGGTCTGTAATCATGATACCCCTGGTATTTAAGGCCATATAATTATATATATATATATATATATATATATATATTATATTTATATATATATATACTATCTAAGGCTGTTCATATCCGTCTCTCCAATCTTTCATCTATGTTATACTTTGTTTAATCTGCAAAACATAACTTATCTTAAAAGACTCATTTACTAATCTTTGATTTGTTACATAACAATTTCAAGTGTAGGCTATGCCTAGTGAGAATTGAACTCACTCCAAATAGTCTTCTAGCTGAGCTCACCTACCACTGCACATAAAATATCTTCTCTAAATAGAAATAATCCGTTTATCCATTTTTAAAATGGACAGTTTCCACATCAACAGAATTAAGAGATATGTTTAATGTTCAGAAGATCAAGTCAAAATTTCATTCAGACAAAATGATCAGAGAAAAAATCCCATTTGATCTCCTAATTATACAAAAGATCACTGGACCAACAGCAGATTTTCTACATCAGCTTGTCAATATTTTCCTTGAAGAGACATATATCTCTCTTGAAAATAAGAAATTCTTATATTCAATGTAGATAAACAGCAAGGTATATGCTTCGTCATTGGTTTTTTGATTACTATCAAGTGTAAAGAAAAATGAGGTAACTATGATGTTGTTTGTTTACCTGGTTATTTCCTATAAGTCTAACATGATCAAAGGGGAACCACTCTTGACTGATAAATAATTTATTTATTTTCCATTAAACTAAACCTAAACCTTAAACCTAACCCTAACCCTAAACCCTAACCCCGTCTTCTTTTTTCCTGGTAGATCAAATAAATAAATAATTTATCAGTCAAGATTGGATCCCTTTGATCATGTTAGACTTATAGGAAATAACTGTTTACCTTTTATCTATTCTCAATATTTGCGGATAAAGATCCCATCATCAGAAGATTTCTGAAAGCTGAGTTCTGAAGCTGTTACCTTGTTGCTAGGATTTGTCCATTCTGTTGTTTGGTTTAGTTTGGTTTATTGGGTTTTTACGGCATGTCAACCCCTTGGGTTATTTTATGCCGAATACTTCTATTGGTAATTTGGTATTCAAAAATGTTTAATGCCGACAAAGTTTTGTAATGAATTCATTTTTAATGGATAATACAATTTCGTTTATAAACTCATGTTTTCTATTTAACCCATAGATAGGACCCTAACAGGTACTACCACTCCGGGCAGGGTGGACCAGGGAGCAAAACCTCCAAAACTGGAACCTCACCATCAGATAGAGTTTAACGTCATTCCCAGGACATGTAGACCCGCAGCCACCGCCTTCTAGCACCCATATGATAAAAGGGGGGGGGGCTTGCCATAAGGGCAATAGGGTTGGGAAAATAATATAGGTGCTAGAGCTTGACGTGGTCATCCGATTGATCGAAGGGGGCCTCTCCAACCACCCGTCTAGCCTAAGTAAGGTTCTAAGTGGAGTGTTGCATGTCATGGACTGCTCATCCACCAAGACTCCGTCCTTAAGCATCACGGGTCGCCACCCACGGCCAACAGGTGGCCCCATTGGGGGAGTCTTACCCCTCTGCAGAGTTGCAGTCAGTGTATTCTAACACCCCAGCCAACAGGGCGGCCATTCTGTAGTATGCCTGGTGATATCTTCTTCCAAATTCTCTGTATGTGTGTATGTGCAAGTGAGTGTTTATGTGTGTTTGTCTGTCCAACAATCTCTTAGTATCATTCCAGATTTGACCAATACATTTTTTTGGCAGGGGGTAAGATAGGGCTTAGTAGTTTGTTTGTTTATTTGTGTGTGTGTGTGTGTGCGCGTGTGTGCGTGTGTGTGTGTGTGCGTGTGTGTGTGTGTGCGTGTGTGTGTATGTGTGTATGATTTCCAGACACAGCTGTGGCTGAGATTCTTTTTTATTACCTGTACTAGTACAAAATAAAAAAAACGCCCAGTGGGCAGTGTAAAAATAGATTTTTGAAACATATTGCCTGAGGGGTGGGAGTAAAAAATTCAATGTCAACGAGTTTGTACCCTAAGTAAGTAAAATCATCAAATTCATTAAAGGGTTAAAAGATAAAACAATTTGAAATGTAAACTTTAAATATGTATTAAAATAAAACAAACTATATATAGATATATAATGCCAGTCATGTATTTATTAAAACTTGTTTTAAAAAACAATGAGAACTGTCTAATGTTGCATGTTCAAATTTTGAGTGTATTTATTCTATGTTATGACAATTTTGGGTAATGTCACATTACCCAAAATTGTCATAACATAGAATAAATACACTCAAAAATAAGCAGTGACGTAGTTTTTGTTACAGACAAAAACCAGAAGTGAATCTCCATTATTAATAGATATATTTGTTGTGCCTGTGTGTTTGTGAAGGCTGTATCTGAAGATGTTGATGTGCCAGTGCTTTGTTGCCACTGCTTTCTTCTGAACTCTTGGCTTTATGATGTTGCACCAGAGTGGCTTCAAACATGAATTTGTCTGATCTTTACTAATTTGAATTAGTAAAAATCATACCGAGGAGGCAAAGAAATGCAGAAATAAATTTATATCTGCAACAAGGAACCCACTTATTCATTTATTTATTTATTTATTCATGATACTCTGTGAGTGTATGTTTGTGTGTTGGTGTTTCTGTGTGTATTTAGAAAGAGAGAGATGGATATCACATTTTTGTCGATAATTTACCAGGTTGAATTTTGTGAATGTCCAAATTCAATTTCAATTTTGGTAAAATAAATTATGTTTTATCAAATTTCAAACAGAGACACCAGTTACCAATGTCTTTGTTTTTTTTGTTTCAAAATGCTAAAAGACAAATAAAAAATATATATTGAGGAAACCATTGAGGAAAAAAATGAAATAATAATAAACAGTTAATGAAGGGGGGAAAATTGTTAATGAATATATATATATATATATATATATATATATATTATATATATATATGAAAAAAATATATATATATACATATATATACATATATACAAATACATGTATATACATATATATATATATATTTTTATATACACACATATATATATACACATATACACATACACACACACACATATATATATATATATATATATATATAAATATATGTATATACACATATATAGAGAGAGAGATATATACCTATATACATACACAAATATATATATGTATCCATATATATATGTATATGTATATATATAAAACATACACATATATATACATACACACACAAATATATATATATATATATATATATATATATATGTAGTGGGAGAAATGTGGAACAAAGGAACAAAACTCAAACAAGTGTATGTAGGAGATATATTTCGCCAAACATTAAGCTCAGCTTCATCAGTCGTTTATTTGATCATTAAAGTATCATACATGAGTTTTATAGATGAGAAAGTGGGCAGGAGACGGGTGGATTAGGGGATGAAGTCAGGTGAATGGGATAGCCTGTGTGAGGGAATTTGAATGGTCAGAAGGAAATCTTCCAAAGATTTCCTTCTGACCATTCAAATTTCTCATCTATAAAACACATGTATGATGCTTTAATGATCAAATAAACGACTAATGAAGCCGAGCTTAATGTTTTGGTGAAATATATCTCCTACATACACTTGTTTGAGTTTTGTTCCTTTGTTCCACATTTCTCCCTCTACATTCTGTTGGATTTACTCCAATCCTCCTTCCTCATATTGGATAATCTGATCAATGTGGTAAAGCATCTGAGAGCTGATGGTAGGTGTGCAATAAAAACAATCTCCCTGGTCTCACGCTAGGAAAAGATAAAGAACATTATAATACATTTTCCTTTTTAATTTGAAAATTAAAAAAACAAAAAATATTTGTTCATTTTGAAAATAAAATTGTGTTAAATGCAGTTTGTGAAAATGTCTCACTGATCGATGCATCGTGATTACGGTTAGAATAATTAAAATTGATATTAATCAAAGTCAGACATAACATGACATGACTTCTTTTTTTTATCAAATTAGAAATATAATATGATTATTATTATACTGAAAATATTGATTGAATTCTTCTGTCTTCAAATTTTGAATGAATAAAGGGGAATAATCCAGATTTGAGAAATCATTTTTAAATGCAAACTGATATGAGAATTGAGAAATCCTTTGAAGCTTAAATTCAAAACAATTTATTTCTAAGATCATCTGATGACAAAAGCTGATAAAAAACTGTAAATTTACTTGATAGATAGATAGGTATAAATATATTTCTTAGACAGATTGATAGATAGATACATAGATATTACTGAGTAAAACAGATTGGTAGGTAGAAAAGATATAGATAGATAGATAGATAGATAGATAGATAGATAGATACAAAAAGATTATTGAGATAGACACATATATAAATGGAAATAGATTACTGAGACAGACAGACAGACAGACAGATAGATAGATAGATAGATAGATAAATGGATAGATATGAAGAGAATATAAGACAGCCAGATTGGTAAGTAGATAGATATGAAGAGATTATATATATATATATATATATATATATATATATATATTAATATTATGATAATGGTACATGGTAATAACCTACTCGAGTTTCACCATAAGGATCTTCAGGGTTAAATCCACTGGATTAATCAAGATATTTATTAATTGCAGTTGATTGCACGTGTGTATTTTTTGCGATAAACGGTTGGTTACAGGACCGCAGTCAAAGAACGCTGATTCAAGATTCGAAAATTCCAAAAATTCCAAAAAGCAGAAGTTGCATTTTCTTAAGATCAAAATATAAACATTGTAATTCGCGTAGGTTATTACTGTGTACCATTATCATAATAAATTTGCTCTACCAACGTATTGAGCACTTTATATTTGTTATATTGCTACCTTATCATTGTGTATCTTGCATCAACTAACCATCTTGACCTGTTTTCACCGGTAAGTCACCTTTTTCACAAATACCATACATATATACATATATACATATATATATATATATATATATATATATATATTATGGAAAATATGAATTACCGGTGAATATGGTCACGGTGGTTGATGTGAAGTTCATAAAGGTAAGGCAGTGATATAACAAATAAAAAAGTGCTCAATACGTTGGTAGAGCAAATTTATTTTAATATAGGTCCAAGTGATAACCTACTCGAGTTTCAGCATGTTGAGGATCTTAATGTACCGTTCATAGCAAAAGACACATACATATAATTGTCTACGATCAACCAACATCTTGATTCACACAGTGGAGTTAACCTTGAAGATCCTCAACATGGTGAAACTCGAGTAGGTTATCACTTGGACCTATATTAATATATATATATATATATATATATATATATAGAGAGAGAGAGAGAGAGAGAGAGAGAGAGAGAGAGAGAGAGTGATAGATAGATAGATAGGTAAATAGATAGATATTACTGAGACAAATATTTAGATATATACATAGAAATTACTACAATAGATAGATTAGTATATAGATGCAAATAGATTGTTGAAACAGATAGATAGTTTACAGAGGAAGAAGATGGATTTACCTATTGATACAAATAGATCTATTTGATTCTTAGATTGTACCCAAACAGGTAATACCGTTACTGAGATAAAGGTGTATCAATAAATTAGAAGAAATATCATTGTGTGTATCAATAAACTGATAGAAATAATTTCATTAATTTTGAATAATTTGTAGGGAAATTAATTTAGTTTGGTTTAGTGTCATAAACTGATAGAAATAATTTTCATTAATTTTGAATAATTTGTAGGGAAATATTTTAGTTTGGTTTAGTGTCATAAACTGATAGAAATAATTTCATTAATTTTGAATAATTTGTAGGGAAATTAATTTAGTTTGGTTTAGTGTCATAAACTGATAGAAATATTTCATTAATTTTGAATAATTTGTAGGGAAATTAATTTAGTTTGGTTTAGTGTCATAAACTGATAGAAATAATTTCATTAATTTTGAATAATTTGTAGGGAAATATTCTAGTTTGGTTTAGTGTCATAAACTGATAGAAATAACTTCATTAATTTTGAATAATTTGTAGGGAAATATTTTAGTTTGGTTTAGTGTCATAAACTGATAGAACTAATTTCATTAATTTTGAATAATTTGTAGGGAAATTATTTTAGTTTGGTTTAGTGTCATAAACTGATAGAAATAATTTCATTAATTTTGAATAATTTGTAGGGAAATATTTTAGTTTGGTTTAGTGTCATAAACTGATAGAAATAATTTCATTAATTTTGAATAATTTGTAGGGAAATTAATTTAGTTTGGTTTAGTGTCATAAACTGATAGAAATAATTTCATTAATTTTGAATAATTTGTAGGGAAATATTTTAGTTTGGTTTAGTGTCATAAACTGATAGAACTAATTTCATTAATTTTGAATAATTTCTAGGGAAATTAATTTAGTTTGGTTTAGTGTCATAAACTGATAGAAATTGGTTTGATTTGTTTTGTTTTACGGCATATCAGCCTCAGCGGGTCATTTGATGCTGACAAAGTTTTGAAATAAAATCATTTACAATGGATACTCATTTTTTTTTATTAACACATTTTTCTATGTAACCCATAGATGGAACCCTAACAGGTACAACCACTCCAGGTCAGAGTGGACCAGGGAGTAATGGTGATGAAGGGCTGCTCCATATTTCCCAGACCTCCAGAACTGGAACCTCACCATCAAATAGTTTAATGTCATTCCCAGGACATGAAGATCCTCAGTCACCGCCTTCTAGCACATATATGATAAAAAAAGAGACATAAAAATGGGTGTGTTGAATAATGCATTAACAAAGCATTCAACGAGACCTGTCAAATTTACCCCCTTATATTTAACACAATAAAACTTGCATAAAAGTTAATATTATCTTGAAAATTTTTGGACCATTCGAAAGAAGAAATATTAAAAAACTCCTGATGATTTTTTAAAAAATTCAGCTTATGGAAATAATGAAAATTATGAACGAAAACTATGTTTACATTTTTGCACCGTTAAATCAACTGAAATTTAATGTAGTCAAAAACAAGTTATGACTACTGGTTTTTAAAAAAATTCTATGAAAAATCAACTAACTGTCAAATTTTCATGAAAATTTCGGTAATTATTTAGCTGTTGATGGAATTCTGTTTAAAATAAGTTTTTCCAAAAATATATTAGGGGAAATATTTTTTACGAGGTCTCCCCTCCTATTTTGTTTTATGAAATCTGAAAAATGAACTGATAAAAATTTTAAAGAGTCTGAATAATTATATCAGAAGATTTTTATAAGTTTCTATACAGGATTTTTTTTTTTTCGTAATAGAACCATGAATACAGAATTCTGCTAAAAATATCAATAAAGAAATCATCCCAGTTGTAAAAAAAGGACTGTTTTACTTATTTTTTAAAAATAACGGTGAGTATTTTTTTCCCAATCATATAATTTGATCTTTGAATTAACTGTTTTTCTTGGTAACAACTCTTTATGTTCATTATTTTTTTGCGCAATCTAAAAAAAAAAGCTGACTTTGCACAAAGTGTCAAAATTAAGGTGATCCAGAAAAAACAGAACCCACACATTTTATAATATAACTGTTAATTTTAACTAGGGGGGGTAGGGTTAGGGTTAGGGGTTAGGGTTAGGGTTAGGGTTGGGGTTGGGGTTTAAGGTTAGTTTAATGGGAAAATAAATAAATAATTTGGGTTCTGTTTTTTCTGGGTCACCCTAATTTTGACACCTTTGTGCAAGTTCAGCCAAAAAAAGTTCAAAAATATTTACGTTTGTCTTCAATATTGTCTAAACTGATCACATGAAGTGATTTTGGTGGTACCTAACGAAGCACATTCTGAAATATGATCACGTTTTTGATTTCAAACATTCCATAATGTTAGTTAAAATACACAACAAAAACAGTACAAATGCAGAATAGCGCGCAAGAGGTAATCTTAGAATTGCATTTTACGTATAAATAGCATCAGATTTTGGAAACTCACGAAGTAGCCTAACCCTAACTCTAATACTAACCCTAACACCAACCCTAAACCTCACCCTAACCCTAAAATCATTTTTGAGTATTTCCGTGAAATGCAATAAAATGCAATGCTTTTTATTGGCAATCTAATGATATTATCTCTTGCGCGCTATTCTACATTAGTACCCGAGAAACTTAGAAAAACTGTAGAATATAGCATTATATTAGAGACTAGCAAAAAAAAAATCGGATATTACGAGTTTTAAAAGCGAATAAAGAATAATTAAATCTATCATTTAAGGTTAAACTTTGTCTAAATCGATAAGTAGTAGCATAATAACCATCATTAAAAAAAGAAAAACATAATTACATATGCAGTTTATTTTTAAAAGATTTAAAACTATTTGATTTGCTCAATTTCGACGATATCCGCCATTTTGGCTGTTTTTCAAGGGTTTTAAGCGCTTGTTTACAATTTTAACGTAACATTTGGGATGTTAAAAAAATTTACCAAAAATCAGGTAATTATCCGATTTTGATGAAATTTTCAGTATTGATTTAGCAATTAATGAATTTTATAATGCATCAGTGCATTTTTGCTATGAATAATTAATATATAAAATTAATTTAAAATATGAAAATCCTGATGTTAAGTTTAAAATGTTATATTTTTAGATTCTAAAAATAAATATCTACTTAATGAAAACCTTATTTTTTTAGATGAAAGTAGTAAGTTTTGAAGAAAAACTCGTTTGAAAATGTACCCACTCCTCTTTTTAAGCAGAAAAAAACATCGATATATAATTTTTTCTTTTATAAAATAATAGAAAATTAAATAATTATCGAAATGAGTAAAAAAGAAATCTCCAAAAAATAAATTATTTATTATTTTTTTACATTTTATTTTTCGATTTTCGGTACTTATTTTCTCATAGAAACACAACCGTAAAATTTTTTTTTGGTTTCTATTCATAACTTCGGTCTTTTATCTCATTATTTATACTGTAATTAGTATCAGTTAAGGACCGACTCAAAACAATTTTACGCCCCCAGCTTATAAGGGGGGTCAAAATTAAGTTACCTGAAAAAAATATGAAAGTTTTGAAATAAAATGAATAATGCATTATAAAGATCATTCATTGACACATAAACACTGAAAATTTCAATAAAATCCGATAATTTCCTGATTTTTGGTAAATTATTTTCTGTAGGTGGGGGCTAAAGTCATTTTGTCAAAAACACATATTAGGCTCACTTTGCCAGTCCCTACATTATATCCAACTATGAGAGTATTAAACTGAAACCCGTTTTTTTTTTCAACCCATACCCTTAGACAAACTTAAGTTAAAATGTTACAAGATAAGCTTATGTTAATTTATTATTTGTTTTTTGTACTAATGCAGAATAGCATGCAAGAGATAATATCATTAGATTACGTATAAAAAGCATTATATTTCATTGCATTTCACAGAAATACCCGAAATCTATAAGACGCTAGGATTAAGGTTAGGGTAAAGGTTAGTTTTAGTGTTAGGATTAGTGTTAGGGTTAGGGTCAGTGTTTGGGTTAGGGTTAGGGTTAGGGTTAAACTACTTCGGGAGTTTCCGTAGTCTAATACTATTTGTATGTAAAATGCAATTCTAATGATATTATCTCTTGCGCGCTTTTCTGCATTTGAACTTTTTTTTACAATACGTTATAGTAAATAGGTTACGCTTGACATTGATAAACTAAAATTTAAATAAATTTCAAACACTACACTCATAAACAGTCAAGTAATGGAATGCCATGAACAAAATTTAAACAAGATTATTTCGTACAAATGACGTCACATAATTTGAAATGGAACGCTTACGGCTATGCAACGCCAGGCAGAAGCCGCAACATATTTTTAAAAAATCGTACTAACCATTGTTAGATAAGTAGTAACATAATGACCACAGTAAACCATAGGATATCGTTGGTATTCAGTTATATATATATATATATATATATATATATATATATATATATATATATATAAGGACTGGCAAAAAAATCAGCTTCTACGAGTTTTAAAACAGAATTAAAATTAATTAAATCTATTATTTAAGGTCAAACTTTGTCTAAATCGATAAGTAGTAACATAATGACCATCATTAAAAAAAAAAAGAAAATATCATTATATATGCAGTTTATTTTTAAAAGATTTAAAACCATTTGGTTTGGTCAATTTCGACGCGATCCGCCATTCTGTCTCTTTTTCAAGGGTTTTAAGTGCTTGTTTACAAGTTTAATATAACATTCGCAATTGAAAAAAAAAAAAAAAAAAAAATACCAAAATCAGGTAATTATCCGATTTTAATGAAATTTTCATTATTGATTTATCAATTAATGAATTTTATAATGCATCAGTTATTTCATTTCAAAACTTTAATTTAGTATTTTTGCTATGGAAAATTAATATATAAAATTCATTTGAAAAAAAAATATTCGGAATTTAAGTTTAAATATCTACTATATATATATATATATATATATATATATATATATAATATATATATAAATATAACTGAATACCAACGATATCCTGACTATGGTTTACTGTGGTCAACTATGTTACTACTTATCGATTTAGAGAAAAGTTTGAGCTTAAATAATCGATTTAATTAATTTTAAT
>CM042158.1:29586902-29594402 GCA_023376005.1 Doryteuthis pealeii | reverse complement strand
CCTGAAACTTTTGAGACGTTAGGCTAAGGTTAGGTTAGGGTTAGGTTAGTTTTAGAGTTAGGGTTAGAGTTAGGGTTAGGGTTAGTGTTAGGCTACTTCGGGAGTTTTTGTAATCTAATCTAATATAAATTAATATTAATTCAATATAATATAAATGCTATTTAAATGTAAAATACGATTCTGCATTTGTATCATTATTTCATATGGGATTCTCAACCTAATAAAAAATGAATCGTTTTTTTTTCTTAAATTTTTTCGATTTATTTTTAAAGGTTTAAAAAGAAAGTCGAAGAACGGTCCCAATGAAAAAGAAAAAAAAAAGAATTATTTTGTTTTATAGATTCTTTTTTAAAAATTCACTCCAAATCGGCTAATTATACTGGTTTACAAAAAAATATTTTTTGTCTGAGGCAAAAATGTGAATAGGTGTTTTTTTTTTTACTAATTTGGGTGTGCTGAATTCAAATTTATAAACAGTTTTGCTCTACCACCTCTAGTTTTCTGTCTTTTAAATAGTCTCATTTTAGTATATACAGAGTATATAGTGCTTATTTCAACAGTTGCCACAGCTTATTATAGATCAAACTGGATAGATAAAGAACATTGACGGAATAAATATACTTGCATGACACAATGTACACAATTCATAGTACTGCAGACAGTTAGAAATGTGTTTTCTTAGATGATCTGCTGACTGCCAGTGCACTACTGGCCAGTGCACTACTGGCTGTTGATTGAGACGTGTTGGCTACGCTTAACTGCCCAAATCCGTCTTGATATATAGCTATATATATATATATATATATAATGTAATGCTATCACTTACATTTATTGCATAATAACTAAAAAAGAAGACATAAGTCACACAATATTAGAAATTAACCCAGAATGCATATACGCCTTTATGTACAGTATGTGTACAGTATGCATATATAAAAAAAACTAGAGGTGATGAGTACAAATGGATTTCAAATCTGAATTCAGCACCCCCAAATTAGGTTAAAACAGCTATTTTTGTGCTTGGCTCAATTTCTTTGTAAACCAGTGTTATAGGATTTTGATAAAATGTTCGATACTCTAATACTAAATGGGAATGTTGGTGCGTCACATTTTTCAACTTTGCTCCTCGATGCCGTTGCTCAGCATATCATACCATTTTTGAATCAGATCGGCTCCGTGAGCAAATTAAAAACATTCCCGGGCGAATCCGGTATCCTGAATTTTGGATTCCCAAATTTTTATCACTGCGATTGTTTTCGGTCGTTTACGTGACTTTTTGCGACGACATTTTTAATGAAATTTTGTATAACTTGGAAATAAATTTGGAAATAGTCGAAATTAATTGCGAAAGTCACCGATGAAATAAAAATAATATTCGTACGGAAAGTAAGGACCTAATTGCATCAATTGTCTTTAAAAAATTTGGCAGCAGAAGGATTATCACTGAACTTTTAAAAGATAAGCTTAAATCAAAATTAACATATACTCAATTTATAAAGTGTCTTGAACCGACGCCCCAAAACCCACACAAACACAAAATAATGTGCGGGGATAATTAGAAAATTATTTGTTGGGTTCTCTACCATACAAAAAAGGAACTACATTGCCAAATCATAAAGTTTTTTATTGAGGCCCTCTACCCTACAACATCTTTTAAAAGTCACCCCACTTAGGCTAGACGGGCGGTCGGAGAGGCCCCCCTCGATCAATCGGCTGTCTACGTCAAGCCCTAGCACCTATATGATTTTCCCAACCCTATTGCCCTTATGGCAAGCCCCAATCCCTTTTTATCATATGGGTGCTAGAAGGCGTTGACTGCGGTTCTACATGTCCTGGGAATGACGTTAAACTCTATCTGATGGTGAGGTTCCAGTTTTAGAGGTTTGGGAAATGTGGAGCACCCCTTCATCACCATTGCTGCCCTGGTCCACTCTGACCAGAGTGTAGTACCTGTTTAGGGTCCCATCTATGGATTAAATAAAAAACATGAGTTTATAAACGAAATTGTATTATCCATTAAAAATGAATTTATTTCAAAACTTTGTCGGCATTAAACATTTTTGAATACCAAATTACCAATAGAAGTATTCGGCATAAAATAATCCAAGGGGTTGACATGCCGTAAAACCCAACAAACCAAACCAAAAGTCAATAGTTTTTTTTAATGTCATCATCTATAGTATTGGAAGAATTAATTATCTGCCCTTGGCACCAGACAATATCGTAAATTGGCGCCCAAATTGATTCCCATGACTAGTCACTTGTAGTGTTGCGCACAAGGCCGCAAGACGTAAATCTAGCCTCTCCCAAAACCTAAAGGACTCAGCAGGTAAGTCTTGCAGCAAACGCCATTAAGTTTGGAATGTGTACCTTTCTGGATATGTGTTTTTATCTTCATTTGTTAGTTGTCTTCTTCATCCGAATTTAATTGCCTACCTTTTAACCTGGGAAAATATATGGTGCCCATCAAAAAAAGATCATATTAGATAACATCGTCAAATTGTTTAGTCTCTCTTGAGAAATTTTTGACCGTAGGTATGTTATTAATCAGTTTTAATTTTGAAAAACTTCTTTCACGTGTTCGTGGAGTTCTATTCAAACCAATTTTATGTTATTGACTTTTTATGGTGAGCTCCTTTTTGGCAATAGACTACAACACAAGCCAAAAAAACAAAACAAAAAACATAAAAAAACAAAAAGAAAACGGATTCGTGATAGTGTGAAGAAGTGTCTAGTGAGCTTTGGTATTCTCATCAATATTTGGGTGTCCCTGACATCTGATCGTGGGCAATGGAGGGCTGCTATATACAGGGGTGCAGAACTGTTTGAAGCTGCAAGGATGGACCAGGCAAAACTCAGGAGGGCGTGACGAAAACGTGAAACTCTGTCGGCCAATTCTTATGATGTGTGAATCTGTGAGGAGTGTGACCGGGCCCTGTTTTCAAAGGCAGGCTTGGTCAATCAGATGAAATCACATGAGAGCAACCCGACTGTAATTGTTCTCTACAATGCCACATTCAGATTCTCAGCATGATCCCCAGCATGAGGACTTTTTATGTCCCTGCTGCACAAAAGTGTGCCGAACAGCTGATGGTCTCAACCTTCATATGAAAGTTCACAGTGATGAGTATACAACAACTGTCGACTCAGTCAACACCGATCGTTATGTGTGCCAGATATGTTCTAAGTTATGCAAAACTTTGGCAGAATTGAAAAGTTATGAACGAGCTCACAAACGGACAATGAATGAAGGAGTAGCAGGCGCCTGATTAATGATTGGCTTAAAACCGACTCCGCTTGTAAGGAGATGGGCGTTAAGAATTGTCTAAAATATAACGATTAAACATTTTTGTTAAGAAATTTCTGTTGAGTCAAAACTGCAAATCTGAAAAAAGACTGAAATGATTTTGTAACGTTTTGTAATTTTGTAACATTTTGTAATTTTGTAATGTGTTGTACATAATGTTCCACGAACAAAGAAACCGAGCCCTGCACCTCTGCCGAGGGGTAGCCCCCCCCCCCAGCCAATGTAATCTGTGTGTCGCGAGCCGTGATGTTTAAAGAAGTAATCCTGGTGGCTGAGTAGTCTTTAACATGCAGTACTCCACTTTTTTCCTTACTTAGGCTGGAATGGAGATTGAAGATGCCTCTCGGGTAAATTGGCTGGTCACGTCAAGCCCTAGCACATAAAAGGCGGTGACTGAGGGTCTCAATGTCAATTTCAAGGACTACGTCTGGATTTTCTGATACAAGTACACTCTTGTTCTACCTAGGAATTCAAGGACTATGCCTGGATTCTCTGATATAAGTACACTCTTGTTCTACCTAGGAATTCAAAGACTACAACTGGATTTTCTGATACAAGTACACTCTTATTCTATCTACGATTTCAAGGACTATGTGTGGATTCTCTGATACAAGTACACTCTTGTTCTACCTAGGATTTAAAAGACTATGTCTGGATTTTTTGATACAAGTACACTCTTATTCTACCTAGGATTTAAAAGACTATGTCTGGATTTTTTTATACAAGTACACTCTTTTCTACCTAGGATTTAAAAGACTATGTCTGGATTTGTGATACAAGTACACTCTTGTTCTACCTAGGATTTCAAAGACTATGTCTGATTTGTTGATACAAGTACACTCTTGTTCTACCTAGGATTTCAAGGACTATGTCTGGATTTGTTATACATTACACTCTTGTTCTACTAGGATTTCAAAGACTATGTCTGGATTTGTGATACAAGTACACTCTTGTTCTACCTAGGATTTAAAAAGACTATGTCTGGATTGTTGATACAAGTACACTCTTATTCTACCTAGGATTTAAAAACTATTTCTGGATTTGTTGATACAAGTACACTCTTGTTCTACCTAGGATTAAAAGACTATGTCTGGATTATTTTATACAAGTACACACTTGTTCTACCTAGGATTTAAAAGACTATGTCTGGATTTGTTGATACAAGTACACTCTTGTTCTACCTAGGATTTCAAGGACTACGACTGTATTTTCTGATACAAGTAAACTCTTGTTTTATCTAGGAATTCAAAAACTACGTTTGGATTCTCTGATACAAGTACACTCGTGTTCTACAATAGGATTTCAAGGACTACAACAGACTTTCTACTACTGAGACTACACTCTTGTTCTACAATTGGATTTACCAATAAGATACCTAAACGCCTAAAATGGAAACCAGAATCGTAACAGTTAAATAACGTTTTGAAATTCTATACACAATAAAATGAAGATGGACAATAATCGCAGACATGAAGGAACGCCTTTCACTTCCCTTTATAGAGGAAGTGTAATTCAAATCGGCTTTGTTTCGTGTTTCAATGCTTCTTTTGTTTATGGCTTTGTTTGTCGTCGAATGCGACATTCATGGGCGTTGGATTGATTCGGTTCGTAAAATCCTGATTGTGTTGGAAAAGTTCAGCATCGGATTCAAGCTGGGGTCATTGCGGTCAGAGATTTTCGTCCTGTCAGCAGGCTCAACTAGAGATAATGTTTGATGAGAGTGAGTGTAACGACGAAGACGATGTGATAAAAGCCATTAAATGAGTGATTTATGATGAATAATTGAATAAGAAAGGGATGAATCGGTTATAATGGTCAGTGGATGTGAGTGTGGGTGAGTTTGTGAGTGTCTGAGAGAGAGAGAGAGAGAGAGAGAGAGAGAGAGAGAGAGAGAGAGAGAGAGAGAGAGAGAAAAGAAAGAGAAAGAAGGAGGAAGAATGAGAAGGAGAAAATACTGTCGAAATAGGCAAGAAAATGGGTGACAGAGAAAAAAGCATATATATATATATATATATATATATATATATATATATTGGTAAAAAATGCTTAAATCGATCATTTTGCGGTTTTAGATCTATTTCTACTTACAGGTATCTGTGTATATGCTCCCCTCCCCTTTATTTTTTGAGGGATGTAAAATATTAGTGGGGTTTATACGGTGCTATTCGCAGAAATGCCTCCCGCCTAAAAAAAAATCCAGGCGGTGATAAAACAACTCCACCCACGAATGAAAGCCCCCATCTGATGCGGTGCCTTAAAAAAACGGGTTGCTTTTAACGCCATAAAACCACTAAAAATAATTTGTCGATAAAAATGCCTTTAGTCTGCTAAATAGTCTTTTTTTCCCCAGTTTTTCATTTTATTTTAACATATTCCTTTCCAACAAACAATTACAAATAAAAATATCAATATTTAGATATGCTTTTTTAAAATTTTAACTAAAAACAAGACATTAAACAAACATAAATAAATAAAAATCTGAAGATTTAGATTCTTTTATATTTTAATAAAAAATGTCAGGCCATTTTTAATTTAAATTTTTTTTATTTCATGGTACAATCAAAATATGTCACGTGATTAGTTTACGCCATATTGAAGGGAGAAACGCAAAACCCTTTTCATGATAACTTACTTTTTTTCCTTTTTTTGTAATATTCTATGCTTCCAAATAATTTCATTTACTTATACTTTTAAGAACATTTATAAGTGTTTACTTATTTATTAAATTAGCTTAATCTCAATCCTACATATTCGTTTTCATTTTGGTGTTTCTGCTGCGACTATTATATCCGTATTAATTCTAATTGAAGCACGCTGGTGTTTTTTTTTTTTTATTATTATTTTTTTGGAAAAATGATAGCTGTGTGAGCTATGATTTTTCAACCACCAACCCCAAACCCCTACATTAAAAAAAAAGTCGTAGCTGACGCCGGCTTTTATTTATTTGCTTCCAGTCATTTTTAAAAAAAAGTAAAGTCGTCGGGGTGTCCTAAAGTCGGTATCAGACAGACAGCGAGAGAGTCTATGCATTTTTTACGAGCGCTAGACCAAGGAGATTGTTTTCTTAGCGTCAGAGGTGGAGTGCCACACCTACCATCGGCTCATCACTTTACTATACAGATCCCTGAGCTACTCATACGCTGAGTTGGTGAGGGCCAGTATCAAACTAGGAACCGTGAGGCTCCTAGCCGAATATTCTACCGTAGTCTGCTGTAAATAAATGCGAACAACCGTTTGTAAGAAAAAAAAAAAATGAATATATAAAAATTCAGAAAACATGTCTGATTTAACATGACTAATAAACTTGCTTTTCGTTAATAATCTAAATCAGAGAATTATTTCAAATGAACTTATTGGCGAAACGGTAGATTTCGTGACAGTTGTTTTGAATTAAAAAATAAATAAAATGAAAATACCGAAAAAATAAAGATATTTTTTAAGGGGGGGGGGGATATACATTTGCTTGTCGATAAAAAAAAATGCCCCATAAAAAGTTATTTGTCCATAAAAATGCCTTCAAACCGATAAAAAAGATCTTAAAGACGGGGAAGGTAAAATATTTACATTTAATTGTCGTTAAAAGACTTGGCGCGCGAAATATCGCTTTCATATCGCATTAACTTTTCGGGAAAAACGCCTTCAAACAGTTAGAGAGTTCAAAAGTAGCACGGGTCGGATTTTAAGCAGGCACCGCTTAGCGTTGTTTTTAGGCCAGGAGGCCAGAACGCATTTATGCGATATGCACCAAAATGTTGGCTTATTTTCAATTTAAAAACGAATCAAAATTATTTAAATCCATTATTTAATGTCAGATTTTTGTTTTAGTCGAAAAGTAGTAATATTATGGGTACCAGTAAAAAAAAAAGAAAAAAAAGAAAAAAAAAAAAAAAAGCCAATTGAAATAACATATCTAATATTTTTAATATTCTTTTAGACAATTAAATTCGTTCCAAAAGGCGTTTTTTCTGTTTAAGTTATAGCACAATGAAAAGCTGAAGCCGACTCTTTTTTTATTTGGCTTCCAGTAATTTTTTTATAGTCTGCTGTAAATAAATGAGAACAATCGTTCGTAGAAAGAAAAAAAAAACGGAATATATAAAAATTCGGGAAACATGTGTTAGTTAACATGATTATTAAGCTTACTTTAAAAAAAATAGATTAGTTTAAATATTCAATTTAAAATATTTCATGTT
>CM042158.1:29526902-29581902 GCA_023376005.1 Doryteuthis pealeii | reverse complement strand
TGGTGTTGTATAGCATTTTCCTTCTTTTTATCATATTGTTGGAGGTGCGTGGTGTAATGGACGAGGTTATTTGCATTTCACATAGCGCTAATAATCTTGGGAAAGGTTGAATAAAATAATTCTCCCCCAAGCTATGGGTAAATGGTAGGGAGACTGAACTCTTTAACTTTTGTATGGCAACCATTCTAGAAGAATTCAAACCAAATGGGCTCTCTTTAGTTAGTCAAAACTACTTAGAATATCTAAGTACCCAGGAAGAATGAATAAAACAAAACGTCTTCAATATAATATTATCCAGTAAGTGTGGACGAGCCGTAAAATCTAACCAACCAGCCAACCAGTGCCACTTAAGCTCGATGGCGAGAGAGAGAGAGAGAGAGAGAGAGAGAGAGAGAGAGAGAGAGAGAGAGAGAGAGAGAGAGAGAGAGGAGTAAGTGTCTGTGTGAGCATGTGTGTTTGTGTGTGGATATATATGTGTGTGTGTGTGTGTGTGTGTTGAGAGAGAGAGAGAGAGAGAGAGAGAGAGAGAGAGAGAGAGAGAGAGAGAGAGAGTCATGGGTAATCTTGTTGTCTCCAAATCAGAACCCTTATTAGTGACTGATTTGTCCGCGAGGTTTTATATGCTGTTGATGCCGACCTGGTTGCACACTTTCCGGAAGAAATGCAGTCGATCATGGACAAGATTACTAATTCTAGTATCTGCTTTGGTCTGACAGTTAGCATTAAGAACACCTATATCTCTCTCTCACTTTCTCTCTCACTTTCTCACTTTCTCTCTCTCTCGCTCTCTCTCTCTCTCTCTCTCTCTCTCTCTATATATAATATATATATATATATATATATATATATATATATCACATAGCGTCTATTGTTGGTGGTTGTACCAGAGTTTGATCACCTCTGATAGGGTCAGCAGGGCGAGGGAAGTCTGATGTTGGAAGACCCTAAACTTCCCAATGAACCTTGCGGATTACATCACTAACGACAACCACCAGCGACCCAAATGTAAGAGCGTATATTTAAACTATATATATATATATATATATATATATATATATAGTATGAACAAAAAGTAATAAGACAAACAGGAATATTTCTTATATTTTATTTATTCTCAACTACTTTCGACCTTAGGTCATCGTCAGGAGAAAATTTCTTATTTGAACAAATTGTTTTTAGAGAGTTTTTTTTTAAGGAAGCATTATAGAAGAACTATAGAAGTTGAAGTATATTTTGAGTATTTTTTGAGGGTTTGACATGCTATTAAAATCCGGGTAGAAGAGTGTGTTAGTAGTAGCAAGTCCATCTGTTCCGTGAAAAAAACCTCTTTGAAGTGGGTTCTTATTGAATGCTCTTATATATGTGAAGGAAGGTTCTTGGGAGTTGTGTATATGACCATATATGTACATATATAAATACATTTATGTGCATACATATATGTGTGTGAGTGTGAGTGTGTGAATATCCCGGTACTGTGCGCGTGACTTTTAGATTTTTAAATGGGTCAGGAGTGGTTTGTTTGATTGATATATATATATATATATATATATATATATATATATATATATATATATATATATATATATATATATATAAGTAAAGAAATGACAAAAGACTTAGAGATTTAGCATTATAGTATATTTCCCTGACATAGACTATAAAGCTAAATCTTTAAGTCTTTTGTTATTTCTTTACTTATATATTTACTCTGTGACTCTAACTTTAAGAGCACACATTGAGCTCTCAAACTGCGACTGGTTTTTTAAAATAAAACTCTTGTGTCGTAAGGAAGATTTCTTCTCTGGACTTTTGGATTATATATATATATATATATATATATATATATATATATATATATATGTGTGTGTGTGTGTGTGTGTGTGTGTGAATGTGTATGTGTGTGTATAAACAATATATTATAAAGTTTGGAACAAAGTAGGAGATTCTATCACAGTCCACTTATATCCATCTATCTATCTATTTATCTATCTATCTACCTATCTGTCAACTTTTCATGATTCAACCCAAACAAATCCCGTATATATTTTCACACAATATTTCTCTACTTTTTAGCTTTACTTCCTGTTAAAAATAAACAGCCGACTGGCGAAGAAAAACTGTTTGTACTTTCATTGAAGAACATTGACCAGACAGCAATGTGACAGTGTAACTTTGGCAAAGTTGATATAATAATCACTTGCTGGCTTCATAATTAGGTAAATTGACAGCGAGCGTATGAGGCCGATTGGAGGAATTATAAGTTCGGCTCGAACAAATTAGATTTGTTCGTCTACACTACAGATCGTACACACACGCGCGAATGTATACGCGTGCACACACCAACACGGTTACAGATTTATATGTAAAGGTATGCGTGCTTGCAATAGGGAATGCCTGCTATATATATATATATATATATATATATATATATATATATATATATATGAAAGGTAAAATGGATATGAATCCGACAATATGTGTAGAAAGTTTGTAGAAAAAACAACAAGATGTTAAATGTTTTGCTGACAGAAATCTGTTTCGACCTTATGAAGGGGTCTTTATCAAAGCAACATTGTAAACGGAAAGATGAAATAAATATATCATTAATCACGAGGCACAGAACGCTCTTGATCAGTACCGGAATTTTCAAAAAAATGTTAAAAAAATGCGTAATTTACGTTAAAAATAAAATTTAAAAAAAAAAGAATTATAAGCATTTTTATCATTAAAAAAGCTCAAAAGAGTTTGCAGTAAAAGTGTATATAAATATCAAAAAGTTCAGGAAAATGTTTCGGCTACAAAAGAAAGTTTAAAAAAAAAAAAAAAAGAAGTCCAACAGTACAATAGATTAATAAATACAATAGAATAATAAATGCTTATAATTTTTAAAAATAAAATTTATTTTATTTCAGTTAATGTTCCCCCTACAGTGCTCAACCATGGGAGTTGGGAGCATATATATCAGTCATCCTTATACACACACACACATATATATATATATATATATAAGGTAATCCAGATGACTGGTTGTAAGGGATGATTTGAAAGTCATATCTATATCTATCTATCTCTCTCTCTCTCTCTCTCTCTCTCTATATATATATATATATATATATATATATATATCTTATTATAATGGAGATTGTGTGTTTTTCTGTCTGTAACCGAAACTAAATCACTACTCAAGTCACAATTCCCTTAGTTATTGACGTCACATTCACCATGAATTTATCCTTATTTTAACCTCAATTATCAATAAAATTGTTTTACATTATTTATACTGTTGACCATATCTACATACTAACAACATGCAATTGTATTTATTTACCGCAAGTAGCGGTTTACAGTATAAATGGGAAGGCTAATTTGCATATTGATCTTAAAAAATTGATTTTAATAAATATATGCTTAGTATTATTGATTTCTAATTATTTGCTTTCATCTTAATGAATATGAGCAAAAATCTCTTCAATAAATTTTAAAAGAAATCCCTTAACAAGAAGAAATAACTGTCATTTTATTCTTTACTTCCTATTTTAACTAAACAGTTAAATTAGGAAAATTTACCAATGAAAGACAAGAGTAACGGAAAATGATGGAAGAGTTAGTTTCAAAGTTGTTCTATTTTTCAATCATACCCCCTCTGTTCCAAATCTTTTTATCTACATTCTTATTCAGTTTCATTAGCCTTTCTAATTTAATATGATATTCTATTACATTAAAACATAAATACGTGCACCCGGAGGGTGCATATATTAGCTAGTATATATATATATGAAAGTACGCAAACAGTTTGTTTGATATAGCTATGCCGACAATTTTTGGGAGAATATGTGCTTAATTGAAGTCATACCTAATTTTAAAATTAATTAGTTGATAATTAATGAATTAGGCGAATATACAAATCGAGAAAAAGTCATTCTCAGAATGTACATTTCGGCCTATTATGCCTCATCAGCAGAGTTATAGACTCGAAGCCGCTTTGTGTGTGATTCGAACCCTAACTGCCTGGCTGACAGTCGGAGATTCTAACCGTTACATTAGTAGGTATGCTGCCTAAATACACAGAGAAATACAGACAGAAACACACACACACCACACACACACACACACACACACTATATCTATATCTATATATATCTCTCTCTCTCTCTCTCTCTCTCTCTATATATATATATATATATATATATATATATATATATATATAGACAATATCATTTGTACACACGGGCATCTGTGACAGGCAAATTCTGCTCTCCTCCCGTCTTTCTTCACATTAATCTGAGAAAGAAGAAAATTCTAATTCAGGCTAAATGTAAATTATATTGACTCTGTTGAAACCGCACCCTTCAAGACTCCATTTTAATTCTTCCAAGATTCTATCTGTCGCAACAAATTGAAACGTACGCAAAACTCAATGCATCTGCTTTTGCCAGAATATTTTTATGTATTTACAATTATTAATCTTTCATGACAAGAGTAATTCGTTCTTGGTTGCACAGGGCTTCTCAGAAACATAGGAAAAGATGAATCCGCTTCAAATGTTAAGATACGTACTGAGGTTTTCTCGAATTGTTGCTTGTTTTGTTTAATGATACTAGCAAAATAAAAAAACACCCTCCGGGCGATGTAAAAATAAATTTTTGAAAGATATTGCTTGAGGAGGTGGAAGTTAAAAATTAAATGTCGGAGAGTTTGAACCATAAATCATGAAATCATCAAATTAAATTAAAAGAGTAAAAGACAAAAAAAAAAAAAAAAAAAAAAAAAAAAAAAAAACAACAAAAAAAACAATTTGAAATCGAAACTAAGTTCTATTAATTTTGAATATCTATTAAAATAAAACAACCTATATATGAATATATGATACTGGGGATGTATCTATTAAAACTTGTTTTAAAAAACAATGAGGACTGTCTAATGCTGCATGCTCAAATTTTGAGTGTATTTATTCTATGTTATAACGATTTCGGGTATAGTGACGTGAGCAGTGACATAGTTTTTGTTACAGACAAAGCCCGGAAGCCAATCTCCATTATTAATACTAGTACAAAATATTACAGACAAAAACCGGAAGCGAATCTCCATTATTAATATTAATAGAATATCAATCCTTATAGGTTATTTAATGCCCAATCTTGTTCTATATACGCTGAAAACACCGGTTCCCGCTAGATCAACGAAGTTAAGTCGGGATGAGCTTGTTCAATAGTTAATTCGGTGACCATTTAAGCAACAGCAGGTACTTTAAGCAACCCACATTCTTTGTTATAAAAACATTTAAAAATCTTTATTCAACATTAAATGCCCCGAGAAGTGTTGAAATACCATAAAACAAAACAACACTAATTTTATTCTTTCATATATAAGATTATTTAAGAAATAATTTTAACTAGCAGGACCAGTCGATATACCGAATTATGATGATTTAAGAATTACAACGTTTGATAATTTTTCTTACAGCTATTGCAATAGTTCGATATGTAAAACGTATAATAATAATATTGATTTAACTTAATAGATACGTATATAAACATACGTATGAACATACATATATATTCGTTCAGAATACAAAGAAAACATTATGCGTGTAAGCAAACAAACTTATTTGTAGTTTTCGAAATAATTGACTTATATCTCGAGTAACAGAAATATTCGCAAATATGTTGCTGTATGTATATTTCTTTTAGCTTATAACAAAATACTTACATATATTATATGGAAATGTCTGATGAAAACACGAACATTCGAATACATATACATTCCTGATTTCCAATAACTCTCTCTCTCTCTCTCTCTCTCTCTCTCTCTCTCTCTCTCTCTCTCTCTCTCTTCTTTACTTTTTTCTTCTTTTTCTTCTGCTCGATTGAAACAGATTAGCGTTATCGCTTCCGTGCGCTCATCCCGTCTCTCTATCTTTCCCCTAATCTCTTTCTTTCTTATCATATTTTTCTCTGTAGCATGTCCTTTTTCTTCCCTTTCTTTCTTTATAATAAAAACGTAACAGTCTATTATTTAGCTAAGATGACGACACTCAAAAGAAACAAGAAGTCGGCGGATAAGCAACAACAGATAATCAGGATTTACGTTTTTGCATTTCATCTTGGACGATTTGAACGGTCTCATTTTTAACCAGAGTATGTATTTTGGTTTGCATTTACGGCATATCAACCTCAGGGGGTCATTTAATGCCGATAAAGTTTTGAAATAAATCAATTCTTAATGGATAATACAATTTTTTTATAAATACATTTTTGGTTTGGTTTGTTTTGTTTTACGGCATATCAACCTCAGTGGGTCATTTAATGCCGATAAAGTTTTCAAATAAATCAATTCTTAATGGATAATACAATTTTTTTATAAATACATTTTCCTATTTAACCCATAGATGGGACCCTAACAGATACTACCACTCCGGGTCAGAGTGGACCAGGGAGCAATGGTGCTCCACATTCCCCAAACCTCCAAAACTGGAACCTCACCATCAGATAGAGTTTAACGTCATTCCCAGGACATGTAGACCCGCAGCCACCGCCTTCTAGCACCCATACGATAAAAAGGGGTTGGGGCTTGCCATAAGGGCAATAGGGTTGGGAAAATCATATAGGTGCTAGGGCTTGACGTGACCAGCCGATTGATCGGAGGGGCCTCTCCGACCGCCCGTCTAAAATACATTTTTCTATTTAACCCATAGATGCGACCCAGAGTATGTAGAAAGATGATAACACGAGTATTAATGTTAATGTACTGATATATGTTCAAGGTACAACTGTATAGCTTTTGGCCAATATATTATAGTCAGATGTTTTTTTTTAAGAATGAAAAACGTAGACAATAATAAATATGCGTATTTTTAAACATTTTTTTATTTTCCATTCCAGTCAGCCAGTGTGTCGACATTTCGACTCAGGCGTGATTAAAAACAATTCGCATAATTTCATTTAAAAAATAAAAAGACAGAGACCCAAACCAATGTGATTTATTAGCGACTGACTCTATCGTTTTATTTGATTATTTCATTGGATAAAATCACGGACGCTTCTTCTCGCCTCCATTTTGTAAATGAAATTACACTCAAGCAGACCTTCGATGATTAAAAATAATTGATCTTGCCTTTTTTTTTTGCTTCGCTTATAATTTGAAAAAAAAAAAATAGTTCATTTACAAATATTGGTAAATCTGCAATATTTTATAACTGGGTCTTTTATAACTGCTTATTTTAATGCCAAAATGAAAAAAAAAACAAAAAACAATGATATTATGTTTTTTTTTTATGCATTATAAAAAATCACGTTTTGCATGCGATCGTCACGTGACAAAATGGCACTTGAAGATTTAAAAAAAAAAAGAAGAAAGATAGTAAAAGAAACAGTGAAGGAAATGCAAATAGAGAGAGTGTGTTGGTCGGTTTTAAGTAACTAACCCTCAGTGGTGTGTCAACATCTTGATCCAGGTGTGTGTGTGTGTGTGTGGGGGGGGGCTATGCGCAAGGGCTCGACCCGTCGTTCCCTAGTTGCCAATAAATCCTGATTCAAATTTTTCAAAGCTTTACCTACCCACCCACTTTCAAATTCTACGCATTCATAGTTCAGGAATATAGTGGCAAAAGTTAAGCAATGCATTTAAATTATATAGCTACGTAAAGGCTTTTGGGTCAGAATTTAAGCCAGTTGTAGACCTGGAGAGGGGTGGGCTCCGTCAGGATATTCCTGTCCAAAACACACTACATGAGTAGCATCCCCTGACCAAACCAGGTTACGGGACCATTGAAATGAATAGGTTAATTAGTTGGTTGTTTGGGTTAATGGCATATCGACCCATGTGGGTTATTTAATGCTTAATCTTGATTTATATATATATGATTTGTTTAAGAAATGATTTTCATGAATTTCATGTGTATCACTAAATTGGGGGAAATAATTTTCATCAGCTTCATGTCTATCAATGAATACTGGTGGATGAATTTTAGCCTCTACCTTCTAGAACGTATATAATAAAATAGGTCAGTGCTTACCATAAAAGAAATTTGAAGGATACGGACTTGGCATTTATATTAGTTGCTAGAACTTGATATGATCATCCGATTGATCATAGGAGTCTCACCAACCGGTAGTCTAGTTCAAGTAAAGCTCAACGCAGAGTGTTGACAGCTCAAGTACCAGGACCACGTGCGCTGGCTTCACAGGTCACCACCCAGAACCAACAGGTGGCACCATTCGGAGGAGATTACCCTTCTGCAGAGGTGCAGACGGCGTGTTCTATAGCCACAGCCGATAGATCGCCTCTATCTTCCTATTAATGTATCGACGCCTTGACCATTGAGTTTTAATGAATTGTTGGACAGACTGGACTATTTAACCTTGGTATGGCATCTGGTCCAGGGGGAAGAATACTCTGAATTAAAATTGGTCTTGCTCGTGGCGAAAGGGTTGTTAAATCCACACAAGCTTGCTATTAGAAGACTAATGCATAGAGTCATTTTAAACTATAGATAGATAGTAGGGTAGACCTTGCTTAGTATGGCAGCCGGTCTAGGAGAAGGGGAAACTATGTATAACTTTCTAATAGAAAGCTTGTAGAAAGAAAATATCGATTATCACATATTTCATCGGTACTAATTTTCATCAGCCCTGTCGACTAAGGCGTAAAAATACAAAGACTGCATCTCTGCAAAGGAGTAAGAGCCCTCCCCAACTGGGCCTCCTGTTGGCCGTGTGTGGCAACCAATGATGATTAAGGACGGAATCCTGGTTGTTGAGCATTCCATGACATGCAACACTCCACTTAAACCCTCACTTAGGCCAGAAAAGCGGCCAGGGAGAACCCCTTCGATCACTCGGCTGGTCATTTCAGGCCCTACCACCTATATGTTTGTTCCAACCCTATTGCCCTTATGGCAGGTCCCACTCCATTTTATCATGTATGTGCTAGAAGGCGGTGGCTGAGGGTTTTAGTGTTCTGGATATGACGTTGAATTTTATTTGATGGTGAAGTTCCAATTCTGGTGTTCTGGGGAATGTGGAGTACCCCTTCAATGTCATTACTCCCAGGTCCACTCTGACCCGGAGTGGTAATACCTGTTAGGGTTCTATCTATGGATTAAAAAGAAAACATGCGTTTAAAAGAATTGAGTTAAAAAAATTGAGTACCCATCAAGAATGAATAAAACAAAATTTCTTCGGTATAAAATAGACCTACACGGGTTGACATACCGTAAAATCCAACCAACCAACCAACCAACCAACCAACCAGATACAACATCACGTAAATATAGTAGCGATGATGTATGTGATGATGTATCTGATTCTAAAAGCTTGCTATAGGAAGCCTAATCAATACAGACATTTAAAACCCAGCTATGGTTATATAATACGGCAAACTGAGTTTAGTATGGCAGCCAGTCTAGGAGAAAGAGAAACTGAATTTAAACCAGTTGTATACCTGGAGAGGGTGGGAAACAGGTTATGGAAAGTGAAATAGGTTCTGTCGGGATTTAATCCCAACCACCGTCACCAGAAGCAAAATCGCTTCTAATCTCTCTTCTAAGACTTTTGCCTATAGTCAGGATTGAACCTGCAAACTACAGATGACTGTCACTTAGAACTGTATTCAGGTCAACCCTTATATCTGTTGTGCCATGTGTCCAAGACAGAGTTTCTACCTTTCACTTGTTTTTTTCACCTCTCACCACTCCTTTTGTCTGTGAATGATCACGTTTATAGCAAGTAAGAATGGAAAGTTTTCTAACCGATCACAGTAAGACGTGGCTGTTGTGAGTGTTGTAAATATGAAATATTGGTCTGATCGCTGTTGTGAATGTTGTTAAAAAAGAAAGTTTGGTCTGATCACTTTCAAGAAATGCGAATTTAAACCTGTTGAAATAGGTTCTGCCGAGATTTAATAAAAACCGACGTCACCAGAAATATAATCGCATCTACTAACCATTGAGATTTGTAACCAATCACAGTAAGACGTGGCTGTTGTGAATGTTGTTAAAAAAGAAAATTTGGTCTGAACACTTTCAACAAATTCAAATTTAAAATTGTTGTATACCTGGAGAGGGATGGGCTACAAATTATGGAAAGTGAAATATAATCGCCTCTAATCTCTCTACTAACCATTGAGATTTGTAACCAATCACAGTAAGACGTGGCTGTTGTGAATGTTGTTAAAAAAGAAAGTTTGGTCTGAACACTTTCAACAAATTCAAATTTAAAATTGTTGTATACCTGGAGAGGGATGGGCTACAAATTATGGAAAGTGAAATATAATCGCCTCTAATCTCTCTACTAACCATTGAGATTTGTAACCAATCACAGTAAGACGTGGCTGTTGTGAATGTTGTTAAAAAGAAAATTTGGTCTGAACACTTTCAACAAATTCAAATTTAAAATTGTTTTATACCTGGAGAGGGATGGGCTACAAATTATGGAAAGTGAAATATAATCGCCTCTAATCTCTCTACTAACCATTGAGATTTGTAACCAATCACAGTAAGACGTGGCTGTTGTGAATGTTGTTAAAAAAGAAAGTTTGGTCTGAACACTTTCAACAAATTCAAATTTAAAATTGTTGTATACCTGAGAGGGATGGGCTACAAATTATGGAAAGTGAAATATAATCGCCTCTAATCTCTCTACTAACCATTGAGATTTGTAACCAATCACAGTAAGACGTGGCTGTTGTGAATGTTGTTAAAAAAGAAAATTTGGTCTGAACACTTTCAACAAATTCAAATTTAAAATTGTTGTATACATGGAGAGGGATGGGCTACAAGTTATGGAAAGTGAAATAGGTTCTGCCAGGATTTAATATAAACCGTCATCACCAGAAATATAATCGCCTCTAATCTCTCTACTAACCATTGAGATTTGTAACCAATCACAGTAAGACGTGGCTGTGGTGGTGTTGTTAAAAAAGAATGTTTGGTCTGAACACTTTCAAGAAATGCGAATTTAAACCTATTGTATACCTGAAGAGGTTTGGGCTACAAGTTATGGGAAGTGAAATAGGTTCTGCCAGGATTTAATATAAACCGTCATCACCAGAAATATAATCGTCTCTAATCTCTTTACTAACCAGTGAGATTTGTAACCAATCACAGTAAGACGTGGCAGTTGTGAGTGTTGTTAAAAAAGAAAGTTTGGTCTGAACACTTTCAAGAAATGCGAATTTAAAGCTAAAGTATACCTTGAGAGGGGTGGACTACAAGTTATGGGAAGTGAAATAGGTTCTGCCAGGATTTAATATAAACCGTCATCACCAGAAATATAATCACCTCTAAGCTCTCTATTAACCATTAAGATTTGTAACCAATCACAGAAAGACATGGCTGTGGTGAGTGTTGTTAAAAAAGAATGTTTGGTCTGAACACTTTCAAGAAATGCGAATTTAAAGCTAAAGTATACCTTGAGAGGGGTGGACTACAAGTTATGGGAAATGAAATAGGTTCTGCCAGGATTTAATATAAACCGTCATCACCAGAAATATAATCGTCTCTAATCTCTTTACTAACCAGTGAGATTTGTAACCAATCACAGAAAGACGTGGCTGTTGTGAGTGTTGCAAAAATGAAATATTAGTCTGGATACTTTCAAGAAATGTAACGATATTCTGAATCGAGTTGATTTGGTGTAAACAGCAATTAATTTTCAACTTATCGACTAAATAATGGATTGACGTCAAATGGCTAACCCCTGACCTCCGGTGATTATCGGAATCCGTACTTATAAGATTTTCAAATTCCAGTCTGTTTCCTGAATTAATTATTCCGATTCCATTCAGCAATTTAGCCGTCTCACCCTCACCTCTTTCAGGAACCAGAGGAATGGCCAGACGAACAGGGAGAAATATGGAGCGACAAAACTGAAAATACACGGCACCGTTATTATCGGAAGATCCCAAATATATGTGTGGCTTGACGAGAGGTTTTAGGTTTTAGGTTTTAAAGGTAGCTTGTTGTTCCTGGTGCGTGTTCCTAGCGTTTGCTTTTAACCCCCTCTTATTTGGTGGCTGCGCTTAAAGGAAGGAATTCAAGGAAGAAAAAAGGAAGAAACAAAGACAAATGGTAGTTTTTAGATTTATGCTTTATTAACGGATCATAACCACCGCTTGACATAGTAATTTCTCCAGTCTGAATGACCGAGAGCATGTTATGGGGGACGGAAGTGGGTACTTTTCCCCACACTTACTTCCGGTGGAGGCTCATGGGAGTTTGTTATTTTTTCATTTTTCTTTTCTTTTAGTTTTTATTTTCAATCCCCTCATATGTAACCATATTCAGTGCCTAAAAGATATCGAGACAGACAGACAGACAGACAGACAGACAGACACACACACACACACACACACACACACACACACACAAATCAGTCTTGGCATGGCAGTCGTTTCTGATGGAACTCCCGATTGACACTACCGCCAGTTTCATGCAGTTATTCAGGTTTAGAAAGCAAAAGTATTAAACCGATTGAAATTCATTGATATTTTAAAGGGGATTTTAGTATTACTAGTTAAAAAAAATACACTCCGGGTAGTGTAAAGTTAATTTTTGAAATATATTGCCTGAGTGAGGTGGGGATTAAAAATTCAATGTTAGAGGGTTTGTATCATAAGTAAAATCATCAAATTTATTAAAGAATAAAACCATTTGAAATCGAAACTTAGTTTTAACCCTGGACGATATACAAAGCGGATGCCCATAGACTACATGTCTACGACATGCGTCACTTGCGCAGTATATTAAATTTCAAGTGGTGGTAACATGTTTCAAACAGGACCATCCTGAAGAGAATTGGTACTCCCTGGCATGCACGAAATGGGCTGGCCACTTAAACAGAATTGGGGATGACAGACAACAAAGAGAGAAAGAGAGTGATCACGTGGAATCAGTAGTGCTAAATTACAAGTGCTAAATAATCATTTTTATTTAAAAAAAAATTATTATTTACTTTAAAAAACAAACAAACAGATACAAAATACATAAAAGTTCATAACATAAAGAAAAAGTTCACTACAATACATACCTTCTTTTCTTTCTTTTTAAATTTTTTTTGTCCGTTAAATATAAGTTCCTCCTTTTTCGTCATATATTTTTTCTCACTCTCAATTATCAATAATCACTCTTTCCTTATCAGTTCCGTTTTTCTTTTCAAATAACTCCTTCTTTTTTCAATTCAAACGTTTTCTTCTTTCTATCCAATCCGTTTTCCCAAATAACAACCTCTTTCGTTTTTTTTATAAATTCTTCCTTTTTTCAATTCCAATTTGTTTTTCTTAATTTCCATAAATTCTTTCCTTTTCAATCCAAACTTCCCATTCGTAACTAACTATCCTTTTTCTTCTCATCTTTTCAGACAACCAAGCAAAAAGTCCAAAACCTATTCTAAACTCTAACTGTCTTCTAATTTCTGTGTCGTCTGGATCCCCCAATTTTTTCGCGCTAACAATTTTTCAAAATAAAATCTAAGGGCGGCAACTCTTATTGCCTTTTTCAACTGACCAAAGGGCGATAAATCCTATTCGCCGTTTTCGTTCAAATAAATGAAAAATCCCTGTTAATTATTTGTTAGATACATTCATAAATCTAGGAAATCATCATACACACACACACACACACACACACACACACACACACACGCACGCATAGGAAAGGCATGGGCCGCTATAAATAGATTATCTATCATATGGAGGTCCAATCTCACAGACAAGCTAAAGAGACAGTTCTTCCAGGCCGTTGTCGTGTCGGTGCTGCTGTATGGCTGCACCACCTGGACCCTAACTAAGCGACTAGAGAATAATCTAGATGGGAGCTGCACAAGAATGCTGAGGGTGATCATGAACAAGACGTGGAAACAGCACCCTACGAGAAAGCAGCTGTACGGCCACCTACCACATATCACCCAAACCATCCGAGTAAGACGGACAAGACATGCGGGACACTGCTGGAGAAGCAAGGACGAACTCATAAGCGACGTCCTCCTGTGGAAGCCAGCACGTGGACGGGCCAGTGTGGGCCGACCAGCAAAAACGTACATTGATCAGCTCTGTGCGGATGCAGGATGCTGCATAGAGGACCTCCCGAGAATGATGAGCGATAGGAACGGATGGAGAGAGATTGTCATGGATATCCGCGCTGAAAGCGCGACATGATGATGATGATATATATATAAAATGTTGTTCTGGTTCCAACGGGAGAAAATTCAATATTTAAAAAAAATTCAATATTTTATAAAAAAGAAGGTCCGCAAAATATATTATGTTTTTAGAAAGTTTTTTTAATTCTTTTTATCTTACATATGCGACACGTGTTTCATATTTTCTGGTATCTTCTTCACGCTTTGATCAATAATATTATTGATCAAAGCCTGAAGAAGATACCAGAAGATCTGAAACACGTGTCGCATATGTAAGATAAAAATAATAAAAAATCTTTCTAAAAACATAATACATTTTGCAGACCTTCTTTTTTATAATATATATATATATATATATATATATATATATATATATATATATATATTTGGAGAATATGTGCTTAATTGGAGTCGTACCTAATTTTGAAAATTAATTAATTAATAATGAATTAGGCGGATTAATTCATTATTAATTAATTAATTTTCAAAATTAGGTACGACTCCAATTAAGCACATATTCTCCCAAAAATTGTCGGCAAAAAAGCCATTCCAAACATACCGTGTTTACAACTTATATATATATATATATATATATATATATATATATATATATATATATATATATAGAGAGAGAGAGAGAGAGAGAGAGAGTAAACTACAGACATGTGTTTCGAGGTATCACCTCTCATAAAAGAATAGGGATATTATATGTATAAAGTGGATGCATCGATAATAATTTCTTTATAGAAATACAATGCAAATGACGATTGAAAGAGATATATACATAAGCATTACTGCAGCTCGCTCGTATCTCAAATTATTAGCACACAACACAAACTAACAAATCGACCGAGTGGCGGCTCGTAACTCGGAAAACTCGTAAGCTGGAACACTCGTAAATCTAGGTATTACTGTAGATGTATAATCTTGAAGCATTGTTTCTGATTTTGCTATAGAATTTATAGTGAAAATCAGAGAACATCATTTGTCATTGGTCAGGAATGATCTTCACAGTTTTCCCAAGAGAATCAGTCAATGCCATCATCACATCAGAATATAATACAGCCATCTCAATAAAATCGGTGGACTCTGTCGATTATGGCATAAATCGATAAATCAATAAATCGTAAATCCATATTGTAAATCGATTTCAGGGAACCAACCAGAGGATTTCGTATCAGTTGACAGATTCTGCTGTGTATCAGAATATTTGTTGGTTGGTTGGTTTTTATGACATGTCAACCCTTATTGGGTTATTTTATGCCATAACATTGTTTTATTAATTCTTGTGGAGTATTCAATTTTTATGCCGAAAAGCTTCCAAATTTATTATATGCACAGACTCTAAACCAGTCCTTCTAGCACTACAGAATAAAGACACATCATCTCCTCTGATCACGATGCTCCTAAACAAACTAAACACCCTCTCTAAAAATAATAACATTATATTCACCTGGATACCAAGTCACATTGGTATCCAAGGAAATGAAAAAGCAGACAAAGCCGCAAAAAAGCACTTCAAACAGATATGAGCAAATCTAAAATCCTATATACAGATCTGGAACCAACCATAAACAAATTTATATTAGACAAATGGCAGAAATCATGGGACAATCAGACTTAAAACAAACTTCACGAAATACAAGAAGTTATTGGAGAATGGCTGACAGGCCTCAGAAGTATTAGAAGAGAAAAAGTAATACTCGCCAGATTGCGTATTGGGCACACCCACATTACCCATTCGTACCTGTTAAAAGGGGGAGGATGCCCCAATGTGCCATTCAAAGTACAACTTACAACCAAACATATCCTTCTAAATTGTAACAGCCTTAAGCATATCCGAACTAATTACTATCAAGAAAGAAACCTGAGGGACATCTTTAAGAATACAAACCCTGAAAACATTTTAAATTTCCTAAAAAAAAAGCAACCTTTTTAACAAGATATAACAGAACTTAACCGAATATCTCCATAGAACCACTACTTTAAAGACTGAAATCCAAAATAATTTTTTTTTGGCATTAAATGACCCACAGAGGTTGATATACCGTTAAACAAAACTCAAACCCAAATTCATATTCATTCTTGTTGGTTGGTTGATTGATTTTAACGGCATATCAACCCGTCTGGGGTTATGTCATGCCTAACGGTTAGGAAGTAATATATGTTGTGTATTTATATTTATACTTTTTAGTAATTGGTTTTAACAATGTATTAGCACCAGTGGGAATCATGTTGTATGTTATTGATTAAGTTCATGTCGATATTCTATGGTATAATTTTATTTCCCTAAAAAAGACAGAATTTTCGCCTTATGTTATCAGAGTGATCAAATTTCTATTTGAGTGATAATCTCTCTATAGCAGTCCATGCCTTGCCTATACGTATATTGAAATTTCAAATAGGTATTTCATATTGTTCGCAACACTGTGCTGGTGGTTTGAAATATGACGTCAAATATTCTCTTTTACGGTGTGAGTATGAGAGTGTGTGAGTGTTTTCAGATATATATATCCTCACATATGCTTCTAAATTATTTACTTAAGAATTAATGAAAAAGAGAAAAAAAAGAATAAAAACAATCTTTTCCAAAGAAATCCTCTCAAATGATAAGGGAAATCTTTAATGGACATTTTTATTTTTTATTTTTACTAGTCTCCTTTGAAGCATTAAATTAATATATATGAAGATATTGGGGAATATAATAGGAAATTTAAAATTGAAAAATAAAAACCAAATAGAATGAAATAGATATCTTACGTTTGTAAAGTTCTGTTGAGAAAGGATTTCACTCGTTTATTGTAGCCAATTTTATCTGTTTCATTTCCGGTTTATATAGAATCTATTTGAATTTAAGATCATAACAGACAACTGAAAAATAAAAAGGATAGACTATTCTATTATTATTTACAAATTTTAAATTTCCAATTATCTTCTTCAATATCTTCATGTATATTAATTTAATGCGTCAGAGGATTAAAAAAAAAATGAAAAAAAAATCCCATTAAAGATTTCTCTTATCACTTGAATGAAATTTTTGGAAAAATATATTTTTCATTAATTCCTAACTAATATATATATATATATATATATATATATATATATATATATATATATATATATATATATATATATATATATATATATATATATATATATATATATATATATATATATATATATATATATATATACCAAGCGTGTTGGTAAATCCTCGCGGTGAGAAAAAAACCCAGCAAATAGTTTGATTGTAAAAATATACTACCAAACATCAACCGGGGAGAAAAAAAAATTTGAGTCAGATCTTAGCCCTGAAGAGCATTAAGCGAAACTAATAGTAGGTTCGGCTGACTCATTAGATTTATCTTTATATATATATATATATATATATATATATATATGTGTGTGTGTGTGTGTGTGTGCGTGCGTGCGTGCGTGTGTGTGTCTATATATGTATGTATATATATATGTGTCTCCATACAAATAATATGTATATATCTGTATATGTGTGTCTATTTATGTATATATGTATGTCTCTGTGTATGTATATGTATGAGCGTGTCCGTATAGATATAGGTTAGTCTATATATGTATGTATACATGTGCATATATATATACGTATATGTACTTTTATAAAGGGCCCTGACGAACGTTTATGTGATGCTTTAGAAACAAGTGTATCAATATATAGATTTAATTAAATTAAAGTGTGATCAATAAACATGTGATTGATTCTTAGCAACCGATTGCACCAGGAAATACACGGTGGCGAAGTGGTTGACGTGGCAATCTGCAAAACTGTAATAAGGGAGTTCGAATTCCAGTCGCTCTATTGCGTTGTTGAATACATGTTATTTTTCTTAAAATAAATGGAATATTAAGTGAAAGTGTTATTTGTCTAAATTTTTTAGATGATGTTTGATATACATAGAATGATAAGTGCACAAAAACAATGACATCATTATTAAAACTAGTACAAAATAAAAAACGCCTTTCATCCTTTTGCTTAAAAGTAGCACTTTTACGCTTTTGGTATAACAATTTACTGCATCATTGCTGCCCTACTTAGATGTCATTATATGTACTAGCAAAATAAAAAAACACCCCCGGGCGATGTAAAAATATATTTTTGAAACATATTGCCTGAGGAGTGGGAGTAAAAAATTAAATGTCAACGAGTTTGTACCCTAAGTAAGTAAAATCATCAAATTCATTAAAGGATTAAAAGATAAAACAATTTGAAATGTAAACTTTAAATATGTATTAAAATAAAACAAACTATATATAGATATATAAATCCAGTCATGTATTTATCAAAACTCGCTTTAAAAAAATAATGAGGACTGTCTAATGTTGCATGTTCAAATTTTGAGTGTCTGTATTGTATGTTATGACGATTTTGGGTAATGTGACGTAGGCAGTGACGTAATTTTTGTTACAGACAAAAACCGGAAGCGAATCTCCATTATTAATAGATAAGGTCTTCAACATTTCATTAACAGCTTGTTTGATCAACAGTCAAACTATTCAAAAAGATTTCCCAGGTTGCTATTTCTGTGGAGTATTCGATATTCGAATACACAGGAAACACCTGAGAATGGCAGAAGGATACAGCGGCCGAAACGTTGTGATTTTTACATACCGCAATAAAGATGAGGCAACGGTCCGAAAAAAAACAAAACAAATTATACATAAGAGAAAATGGTTTAAATATTATAGGAAAATGTAGCAGTAGAATCTTTAACGAAAAGAAATGAGAATGAGAAATAAATGAAATGAAACGTTAAGAAAAGAAAGCGTACAAATAAATAAAAAGCAGGCAAAAAATTGAAGCAAAAAATAAATAAAAATAACCAAAGCCAAAAAAGAAAAAAGAAAAAAGAAACAAGAAACAAAAAAAATTAGCTATTAAAAATAAAAAATAAAAATGGAAATAAAATGAAATGAAATAACGTTAAGAAAAGAAAGAGTACAAATAATAAATAAAAACAGGAAAAAATTGCAAAAAAAACCCCAAAAAAACAAACAAAAAACAAAGCAAAAAAGACCCCCCCCCAAATAAAAAAACTAAATATTAAAAATAATAAATAAAAACAGTGATAAGTTAACTGAAATAACGTTAAGAAAAAAAAAAGCACAAATAAAAGAAAAAACAGGGAAAAAAAAATAGCAAAAGAAAAAAAAACAAAGTAAAAAGACCCTCCCCCCAGAAAAAATCAAATATTAAACATAATAAATAAAAATAGTAATAAATTAAATGAAATAACGTTAAGAAAAACGTGCACAAATAAAAAAAAAAAACAGGAAACAATGGCAAAAAAAAGCAAATAAATAACAACAACAACAAAAAATTTAGCTATAAAGAATAATGAATAAAAAAATAGAAATAAATAAATAACGTTTAGGAAAAAAGTGCATAAATAAAAAAAAAAGGCAAAAAAAAAAAGAAAACAAAGCAAAAAATCCCCATCAAAACCTTCCAAAAAACTAAAACAAAAACCTGTTATTAAAAATAATGAATAAAAATAGAAAGAAATTGCTTAAATATTAGCAAAAATGTGATAGAAAAAAAATTCGGTAAAGAGGATGGACATTTCAGCGGGTCGTTTTCTTTCCCAGAAGGCCTTGCCCGTTACGCATTTCCGGACGGACAAGCAAACATGGACACCAAACGGCAACAAAGTCAGTAGTTTGATTTCCCTTAAGGTTTGGGACTAATAATAATTCATCGTTTACGAAGGTTGTTATAATTTGAATGCTTGAATTTTTTTTTGTTCCTTTAAGATATTTTTATATCTTTCTAGAGGTCTGGTTTATTTTTTATTATTTCTCTCCATTAATATCGAAGAGGCAAAAAGTTTCTGTTGAATTTTCTTAGCCTTCCTTATCGATTTATGCCAGACACAGACACACACACACACACACACACACACAAACACACACACACACATATATATATACATATATATATACGTACACTTATCTTTGTATATATACTTTTTTTAATATATATTTTTCTTTAGTTTCACCACAACAATACGAATATACTTGGTTGGAAAATTGCATAGGCGAGAAACAGTCAGTTACCAACCGCTGGAATCCATGCTAACAGTGCAACATGATGATGATGATGATGATGATAGTATCGTACTTTGAAAAATAATCTATAGAGAATATCTTGATTGATAAGACCAAAATATTGAAGGATTTGTCTGATAAGTGAGGTAACAAGAACGAGCTTATATATATTTACCAACCCCTCCGCACGAGCAGGATGCGACACAAGGTCAATTTCTTAAGCGGAGTTTAACAGGTTTGAATTCAGAGTTTTCCTTCTCCTAGACCGGTTGCCTAACCAAGGTTAAAGAGCCCAGTCTGCCCTACTATTTGCCCATAGCTAGAATGTGGTAGGATTCATACCTTTCCCAAGGGTATTAGCGCTAAGTGAAATGCAATTACCACGTCCAGGATTCTGAACTCGGGTCGACGAGTCCATTTCCCATGACTTTAACCATTACATTACGCGCTTCCACAAGAACGAGCTTATAAGTGACACTCTCCATTTGACACCTTTACATGAACACATCAGTGTAGGTCGGCCAGTAATCCGTGCTAACAACGCGTCATGATGATGATAATTATGATAATGATGATGATAGTCTACTTTGAAAAAGAATTTATAGAGAATATCTTGATAAATAAGACCAAAATATTGATGGATTCGTTTGATAAGTGTGTAACAAGAACGAGCTTCTAAGTGACACTCTCCATTTGACACGTCCCCATGGACACACCAATGTAGGCCGGCCAGTAATCCGTGCTAACAGCGCGTCCTGGTGTTGATGATGATCGAAAAAATATGATAAAACAAACGTTGTACATTGACTAATGAACGGGTCTGAAGCTAGGGCAAACGTCTTTTCTATGTATTCCTCTCTTTTCTTTATTTTTTTTTAAATATACAGTGAATCTCTTTTGATGCTATTCTCCCATGCCACCCCAACCGCTCACGCACATTGCCAACAAATGAGCCACTTACGCGAGTCAGCCTGAGATATTGTCCATAAACCGTGGCAAATAAATAAAGTGATCAACTTTACGCGTTGAGACGCGATCAAACAGTGCCCGGCTCAGCGTCTCGCATCAAAACAGCATTAATTCCGTTTAGAGTAAATTGTTTTTGACTTCGAAATCAGAATCGAGACAGGCGGGCCAAAAAGAGAAAACGTCAAACTGTTCATTATAAATACATTACTCTTTTCAAGTTTCGACCGGATCCGTACAAGGGTCTGCTCTTGTCTGGCGAGGTATTGGTGATAAAAGCATTTTTCAAATTTCGGACCAAGACATGTCTTCTGAATTTGTTATTGGTCGAACCGGAAGACAGGGGAACTTGTCGATCGTCAGGCAGCAGCTGGTCGTATAATTATTGATGACTTTTTGTTAAGACAAAACCAAAACGTCTGGACTGAGAAACAATGGCAAAATAGAACTGCGTCTTTATTTAGGTCTAGTTTTTTTTAATATTCAGCTAGGCAGATCTTACTTACACTACAGCCAATAAATAAGTAAACAACTAACAAAATACCCCGACTCTGTGAGCTGTACACGAAGTGATCATATATTATATATATATATATATATATATATATATATATATATATATATATGAGGAAGAATGAATAAAGAAAAGAAAGTACAAAATGGATAATAAAAGATGAATTTAATCAATATCACTTACACATGTGTTTCGGTCAGTTTATCTATGTGTACACGATTCAAACTATTATTATTATTATTTACTCCTTTTGAGTTTTCACATCAGTGTTAGCTGATGGTCTTTCGCTGGAGTCTGAGTGACAGCAAGTCTCCTCAGGTCTCCAGGACTCTTCTGAGTATTCTGGCAGATTGCAGCAGTGCAGTGTTCTGAATGGTTTAAATCCTTCCTCTGATATCCAAACTTTCCAAGCCCTTTTCTAATCCTTTTGGGACTGTTCCAAGTGCACCAACTACAATTGTTATAACTTTCACTTCCATATTCCATAACTTTTTCAGTTCTCTGGCAAGGTCCAGATATTTGTCAATTTTTTCATTTTCCTTTAACTTCACCCTGTGATCTGCTGGCACTGAAAAATCCACCAGTTGACAAGTTCTTTCTTTTTGTTAATCAACACTAGTCTGGTCTTCTGCTGGGATAAGTTGATCCGTTTTAATTTCAAAGTCCAGAGAATTTTGTGCGTTTCGTTCTAAAGAACAGATTCTGGTTTATGCATATACCATTTTGTTGTGTGGTCAAATTTAATTTCTTGCATAATTCCCAGTGGATCAACTTCCCAACCCAGTCGTGTCTAGTTTTGTATTCTCGTTGTGCTAGTTTGCTACATTCGCAGAGTATATTATTATTATTGTTATTATTATTATTATTATTATTATTATTATTATTATTATTATTATTATTAAATAAACAAATGAAATGAAATAATAATAATAGAAAAATGTAAAAATATTCCGTACACAGAGAAAATTCGACCTTCATCAGAGTAAAATTTTATTTTGAATTTTATCTTTCAAAAAATAAAGCTTTCTGTCTGTAAGCTAAACTACATCACTGTTTACGTCCCACTATTCTCAGGAATGGCGTAAGTTTATCAATGAGTATTTAATTTATTGTCAAAATCATTAATGTGTAGAATAAATCTTATTTATTAACTATATCTGTATGAAAATCTGAGTTAGATTTACCTCAAGACAACCCATGTTATTAGCACGTTTAAAATCCTGCACTGTCTCTTATAAATCTCTAAGAAATAACGGTTTACATAATACATGGTGAAGTTAATTTGCATACTGTTTAGAATAAAAACCGGGTTTAATAAAATCTCTAATCTCTAATATTATTTTTAAAATTTTCCAATGAATTAAAATCAATCCTATGAATAAATTTATATAGAAACAAGTTAAGATATATTTAAAATAAATGTAATCTTTTTATACGCGTTCTTATTTAATTTCGTTAGTCTTTCTAATTTACTATATTTCATTAGATTAAAACTCAAATATTTACCCCTGGACGGGCCTATTCTTGCTAGTATATATATAACGTATATTTCTTTTGGTTATTATGTACTGAATACTTATAATCTGAGTTTGCAAGCACAAGTGTATGTGTGAGGGTGTGTGAGTATGAGTGTGTGTGTGCGTGGGTGTGTGAGTTTGTCCGGGTAAATTAAATTTGGAAACGAATATTGAGAGACTTTTTAGTGATGAGTCCTTAATAGAGAAAGTCACGTTCATTCTCGTGTTATTTGCCCACTTCTACGAGATATAACTCATTTCCGGTATGCTTTCAGATATTGATCTAACATTCAGCGAGACGGAGGGGCTTCGATATTAAATATTTAATCAAAAATTAATCAAAAGTAAAAAGAAATGGTCAAGAAAACAAATATGATATTGGCTGACGTGTAAGTGGGTATTTATGTATTTATTTCGATTAGCTTCCCTAAAAAAAAAACGTCGCTATAATATATATATATATATATATATATAATATAATTTTTGGATGTTTGTTTTATAGAAGCAATGTTGAATAAATTATTATTTATATTTTTGCTTGAAGGCAATTAAAATGCATGTATCGCAATAAATTATAGAAAATAATCTTGACAAGTAAATCCCGCAAAGGATGGCTCGCTATGCAGAACACCGTACAGACTGTTTCGACTTTATTAAGTCTCTTCAGCGATGTATACTAACGACTCCCCTCCGACAGGAATCGAAACCGGGACTTCACATCCTTTGCGGGATTTACTTGTCAAGATTATTTTCTATAATTATCGAATTTTATGCGATACATGCATTTATAATGCCTTCAAGCAAAAATATAAATAATAATAATATATATATATATATATATATATATATATATATATGTATATATATATATGTGTGTGTGTGTGTGTGAGTTTGTGTGTGTCTATGTATGTGTGTGTCTTTATATATATATATTATATATATATATATATATATATATATATATATATATATATACGCACGCATATATATACAAATATATATGTGTATATATATTCATCTCTCTCTCTCTCTCTCTCTCTCTCTCTATATATATATATATATATATATATATATATCGTGTGGGATGGTCACTGTTTCAGCTTTTGCTGGAACGGTGTACCAAAGGCAGTATTATTGGTAGAGTGCTCAATATAAAATAGAGCTGTTATATAATTGTTGTACCGGCCGTTCCTACAGTGGAGAACATGCACCGATTCTCACTATAAATAGTGAGACACCGAGTGGAAAGGCGGACTGTTCCCGTTAACGACAAGCTAGTCGTACATGTACCATTAATTGTAAATACACTTGTCTTATTTTACCCCATCTCGACTTGACTTCTTTTTACAGTTGGGACTAACATCACAACAATAATATAATAAAATAAATATATAAAGGTATTACATATCTATTTATTTGGTGACCAAAGAACATTCTTTTGTCACCAAATAAATAGATATGTAATGCCTTTGCCACCAAATAAATAGATATGTAATACCTTTATATATTTATTTTATTATATTATACTATTATATATATATATATATATATATATATATATATATATATAAGTCTCAAGGAATCCCACGGACTCCGATATAAGTCATCCAGATTTGATATCTTTCATATACTTTAATATGCTTATAACTAAGAAGCACACAAGATTATTGATTTTTCCTGATTAAGTGAGATAATTAAGTAATTAAATGAATATCAAAAGATTCGTGGAATTCTTCATAATTCTTCATAAGGAAGTACAGAAAGTAGTTTAACCCACCCACCCGATAATTGAACGTGCCCAGGTGAATACAGTTCGCCGTACGCCGCCTTCAGTTCCCGCTATTTTTGTTAAAAGTTTTGTGATATAAGGCATGAGGTAAATGGTCACTCCTAAATATAGACTCGTTGACTATCACGTGACCTGAGAAAGATTCTTATTGTCCAATCACTGGCACTGCTGCTGCTGCTTCTGCTGTATTAATAGAGGCCCCATTCTGAACTTATGTCATTGACACTTGGATTCTCTTGAACGTCGGACTTACAAAGAATACTATAACACTGGATTCTTATTGGCTTGCTTACTTATTTACTACATCTCGAACTAAGGATGCCGACCAGATACTTAACAATTTTGACACTAACTGCCTGGCAGATCAAAATTTATCATCTGAAGCTGGATCGAGAAGCCGCAAAAGTTTTTCGATTGATTCCAGGGAACCATCTAGCCGGGTAACACCTGCACCCTCGCCTGAAAACTGGGTTTATTCACGGTGCCTTAGGCCGCCTAAAAAAGAATTACCAATGGAATTTTATTAATTTTAGACCCGACTTGCAGCTCACCCACATTAAACTAACTTGTCACATTTGGCTTGATGGATAGTCAAATACTCAGTCGAAGATCCTTTACAATTGAATACCGAGTTTGATCATTGTTGGATGCTTTATACTTGGGACACATCCTACAAGTGGTTAACAGTTTGTGTAAACACTAAGTCTTCCTTCAGAAGCCGTCAGTGAATTCAAACATGTACAATATCATTACACCCGTTATTTTTAAATATAACACATGTCATGGGTAAATTTTCAATATAATTCTTTTTCGAAAATGTCCTGTTTTGTAATAATACTAATTGTAAAATAGTTCTTAGTTTTTTTTTTAGAACTAAGAAATATCAAAAAGAAATAAGGATTTATTTCTTAGAACAAAATATATTTAATTTAGCATTAGGTTGGACGCCAATTCTAGTAAGATCACGAATGAGAATTTTGCGAGCCATTCATTTGTTAGAGAAAACCGAAATCTAGCGAAACTCTGGGCGAATTTGCATCATTGTTAAAAACTATGATGGGATCGGAATTTCCTATACCGCAAGCTAAACGTTTTTTTTTTTTTTGGGGGTCGTGGCGTACCCTAGAGTAGAATAGGAAAGTAACTCGATAGTACTGAGCGGACGTTTATATACTGTGATAATTATAACTATAAAAGGCATCGTCTTGCTCTACTCGCTTTTCTCAAACATTGTTTGTGAAAATGCATTAGAAAAATAAAGATGAAAAATATTCCTTCGAAGCAGGTAACTATAGCACAGACTAACAGTCAATCTAGGGGAATCGTCGGTGAGTCTAAAACTTAATAGACGATATCCGCCCATTCATGTGTATGGGATATCCATCGAGTATCAAACACTCTATTTAGTAGTAATGGGTCTGCAAGCTACCCGTTATACCATTATATTATAACTAATAACTCAAAGGAGAAATCATTCAGCATTAAAATATCACGTATTTATTAATGTTTATAAGGAACCGTATGAAATATAGTGTTTGACTTTTACTGATTAAGTGATATAATTCAATTAAAGATCAATCGATAAGTGGAACGCTTCAGGTAAAAAACGTATTTCTTGGTATAATCTCTGACCCTCTCCTTTATTGGAGCCATATTCTGCCATTAATCCCGCTGAAAAGCTATTCAATCCACTACGTTTCACCCGTGGATAACCGGTTGGGAAAATACTTACCCTGCCTTTACATTTCTATAAATCATAGTTGTAAGCCTATTCTATCAAGTAAAATATTGATATAGCTAACATGTTTAAATATCACAAAGATTCCATCGGTGAAATTTAAATGTATTCATTATTATTGCATTTGCGAGACTAGCTTGCAAACAATTACACAATGATGGGATGCCCTTATTTGTTACACAAATAAATAAAGGAACACAAATAAATAAAGGAACACACACACACAAACACACACACAATATAAATATAAATATAAATATATATATATATATTATATATATATATATATATATATATATATATATTTGTAGTTATTTAGTATTGGAGAATTGAAAATAAGTTGCTTTGAAGCATATGGTGACAATCGCACCATAAATTTATTGTACTCTATAACAAATAAAGAGAGCTCTTACAACCGTAATTGGTCACTTATCATAAAGTTCTTTCATAAAAATGCTCTCGATACTCTTATGGTAGCTCAGGTATAAAACCTCAAAATATTCAATGTTTGAACTCTTGAAGTCAGTTACTTAAAGTCTTCAAATATTTGTCTTTGATGAATAAAACAAATTTAGTAATGTCTTTTCAACTTTAAAAAATGTTTACATCATGAATAGGAATTACATTCCTTACTTTACATGATTACCTACCGTGTTTCTCCCGTTAACTGCTAGGTGGCGTACCAAGCAGCCTTATAAAACAGAACCGTTATATAGCGTTAATAACCTTGGAAATGCTATGCATCCAAATCTTTTCCTTTAGAGTATGGGTAAATAGTAGGACAGAATGGGCTCTTTAACCTTGGTTAGACAATCAGTCAAGAGGGGAAGGAAACTCTAAATTGTGTTAAATTCCGCTTAAGAAATGCAACGTGTTCCATCCTGTTCGTTAAGAGTGTTTAATATACATATATATATGATGTCGAAATTTTATCCCGAAACAACTCGAAATAAAACGAACGCTCTGTAGTCGTTACAGAGCGCCGACAATAAAAACAAATAAACAAAAAGAAACAAATAAATAATAAATAGACAGCAGTGTAAGCCTGAAAATTATTTAATTAAAAAAATTGTTGCAAGTTAGTCCACCTTGCAGGAAAGTTGGAGACTTCCAATTAACAATAAACCAATGTACATCAAGAAATAAATGTTTAAAAAGTGGTTTTTCTATTTACAAATGTAGAATAAATTGTTTAAAGATACAAATATTTTTATAGGATTGTAAACTAGCAGTCTACAAAATGAAAAAGAGTTCATAAGAATCTTGTAGTGTCCCAGTCCTCTTTTATCTTCTCCTTTTTATTTTATTTTTCTGCAGCCGAAAGCGAGAACAAATCTAATTTTCGATGGTCTTTTCTCCAACGGAGTCAAGGATTTAGGTCTTACTGTCTTGAAAGCCCACTTGATCTGCTTGAATTGGACGCTCAAATTTTGGACCTGGAAACCAATCACAGTTTAAATCGAAAATTCGACAAATTCTGAATAGCGTTTCCGGGGAAATATGTAACTTTAACAATAAAATATGTTCATATGTACTCACCGGTAAAAACGCTATTCATAACTGTCAAACTATAAATAAATTTAATGAGCGTTGCCGGGGAAGATTTAACTTTTACAAAATTTAAGTATAAACAGTCTTCACAGGCAAAACGCTATTTACAATTTTTGAAAAATATAAACATTAAAAATGCTGGGAAAAACAAAGGGGCTTAACTTTTATTTTCCCTTTATATATATATTTTTTTAAATTCTTAAAATATATAGACATATATTTCACTGCCAGCATATATAAAGCAATGGTCGTCTGCTCGAAGACTTGATATATCTGGTGATCGTAAAATATATAAACAAACCTATGTATTTAATAGTTTAAACACCGCCCCGTTACGGCTGCTGTCAAAATGGCCGAGGGGTTGAGAAATCAGGCCGGCAAAAAGTCAGAGTTCGCTCCTGGCCAGGGATAGTTGTTGTGTCTAGCCACACTGAAGAGGCGTGAAACGCCGAAACACGTGTCTGTGGATAACTTATATATATATATATATATATATATATATATATATATATATTCCTCTGTGTGTGTGTGTGTGTGCGCGCGCGCGCTTGCGTGCGTTAACAGACTGATACATATAAACATAGATATATAAATATACAAAAGTCTGATATATATATATATATATATATATATATATATATATATATATATGAGTGAGTGTGTATGTGTGTGTGTGTGTGTGTGTGTGTGTGTGTGTGTGAGAGAGAGAGAGAGAGAGAGAGAGAGAGAGAGAGAGAGAATCTGTGATTACGAAAAAAGCAACCCAGACAAAAATCGTTATGAAGTGACGTAATAATAATACAACGTTAACGTGACAAAAGATGAGAACAAAACAAGAAAAAATATTTATCTACAAATCAATTCCTATGAATTTCTATGTTTATGTCTCAGTTTTTGTCGTTGCTGCTCTGTTAAAGAATGATCGGATTTTGCTATGTTTGCATGTTAATATAATACAACAAAAATGGTAAATCCTATGTGAGAATTTTGCAAGCGCATAGGTATTAACTAAATTTCAGGATAAAAGGACTTAATAATAATAATGTGGGCGACTCGGTTCGCTCTTACTTTGATTGTTATAATTTCTTTATGGATATGTGTATTGGGTATGACGTTAAACAACATCTAATGACGAGGTTCTAATTCTGGAGCTCTTGGGAGTGTGAAGTACTCTTTCATCACCATTACTCCCAGGTCCACTCTGATTCGGCGTGGTAGTACTGTGGAAAATAATATTATTTATTTCCACCTTATGAAAATAATAAACATAATAAGCCAAAAACAATTCTAATTATCACCCTTTGTCTATAGCAACAGAGCCCTAATGTCTTAGCCATAAACTGATGAGAAAACTCATGCGATTTGCTAAGGGCCTTTGTTGGCGACCAATCAGAGTACACGTTACTAGGCTCAGTTTGGACCGCCAAATTTGATAGTTGGAAACTGCTATCATCCTCTTTTAGCTGGGACTCTGGTCAAGCACGACGTGTTTTATACAGCAGACGTCGGGAAGATGGAGTCAATGGAACAGCATGGGGCCGTAGATTTTATAAAAGTCAATACAAGAGACAGATAAGTTTAGCAAAGACAATAATTTGCAAAATGTTGGAATTATAGAGACAAGATAAGACAAGGATAAAGATTACAGGTAATGAACACAACAAGGTTATAAACAAAACAGAGGCTTTTATCGTAGCAAGACAAAATGTACAATACAATTCACAATTTGAACATTTACAAACATTACACATTGTAAAATTACACAAACATTTGTAACAACTTACATTGTATTTGTATTGTATTGTACATTTTGTCTTGCTACGATAAAAGCCTCTGTTTCGTTTATAAGCCTTGTTGTGTTCATTACCGGTAATCTTTATCCTTGTCTTATCTTGTCTCTATAATTCCAACAGTACCTGAAAGAGTCTCATCTATGGTTGCTGTAAGGGAAGATATTCCCTCTCCAAGAAGTTGAACTCGTCCAACGAAATCCATAAATAATACGCAGTTCAGTTGTCAAGTTTGAGTAGTAGCTAGTTGCTACAGAGAATTAATTGGTACCATTATAGTATATTGCCTACCTTCTGGAGGTGGTCTACGAAATCATGTCTCTCTTATAGTATGTGGCCTACCATGTGGAGTATGAGCTATGTTTTTCACGGGTGAAGCTCGTCTTCGTAGTTGTCGATGTGGAAACCACAGCTAGTTGTTAAACATTTGTTGTGTGGGAATATATTTTCCTCCTCAAGAAAGTTGAACTCGTCCAACGAAACCCATAAATAATACGGACTACATAGTCAAGTAGTTGAGTTCGAGTAATAGCTAGTAGAGAATTAATCACTGTCGTGGAAACGCTGCACGTTGAACCGCACGCTGCACGTTGGACTGTATTTTATGTGAACATTTATTAAAGGAATGGTGATTATCTTTCACCGGACGCCGGCCGCGGCCTGCGGGAATTTAAATAAAATTAAAATAAATTAAAATTAAATAAATAGATGAAAAGTTCAGAGTTAACGGTCTGATCATAACACTCTAAATCTATACTTCGAAAGAGTCGCTTGTTCCGTATCGTTAAAAGCCCCCAGACGGTGAGGAATCGGAACCTTCACCTCGTTAGAAGCTGGAGCGAATAATCCAAACAATACTAATCATCTCAAAAATTCAGAGAAATCCTTCAATCTTATTCAGTGATCCGATGGGACATCAAAGTCCAATAGTTGATAAGTTCCCTTCTTCTTGTTAACTAAAATTAGATATGGTGTAGCGTTGTGGCTTAGACCAACATTTCCTTAGCCTGTAGATGCAGCTTCTTAGATATTCGCCTGTGGAATAGAATCAGATAGAATGGTCGACTTCGTAGAGAAAACACCCGTAGGAAGAAAAGCCATTGGGCGACAAATTATTATGAATATCGTTTCATTGTCAGGCTTATGGTGGAACACTTCAGCACATAGACCTGCAATAAATGAGTAAAAAACTATGCTGAAAAACCAAAACAAACAGGCACATCAACCTTTTCGGGTTATCTAATACCGAACCAAGTCATTTTGAATGTGAATGATTTGTTTAACTGTATGCGTATTTGCTTAGATATGGCAAGTTGGCCTCAAGATATTTACAAGATATCTGGTATTGCTAAAGTGGTCACCCAAATAAGATTTGAGCAGCATCCAGTCAACACATTCAAATTATCAGGACCAGGGCGATGCGAACAGTTCAGCAAATCAGTTGATTCTGTTTAATTAAATAATTATATCCAATAATCAGTAAAAATCAATAACTAAATTTGGTGTTTCTTAGTTATAAGGATATCAAAATGTATACAAGATTTCGAATCTGAATTACATCTCTTTTAAAAGTTATAAGTCGACACGTGCACCCCAAAACATTTTTTATATTATCGGGATTGGCCCCTATATTTTTACGTGCATGTGGAATCGTCTAAATTAGAATAATTAAGTTATCTTAAACAACTAATTTTACAATTGTATGTCATGAGTTTAGAATTAGGTAAACAAAAGAGAATCGAAAGACAATATCTGCATTGTCATCGGAATGCCACGGGTAACAACATTATCCGATATCTACGTCATTAGAAAACAACTGATATTTGAAAATTTCAATATTTGGTTTGAATTCCGATTCAAATTTAACTTAATGATCATGTAGACAATTACAAAACAATTATAAAAGGGCCCATTTAGATGAAAAGCTTCAGTTGGAGCGGATGAGCCCCAAACTCAACAGAACGGGAGTGGAAGCTCCCCAACTCGACACAATGGGAAGAGGTCGCTGTCCAGAGACACAAAATGATACATCAGGTATGTCTCTTATTTCGTTTCATAATTTTCTCTCTCTCCAACTCAATACGACACAAGTTTCAATCACAGACATTGTTTTAACAAAACTGCTACAATGTAGACACATCCCAACGAAAAAATCTAAACAATAGATACGCACTTTACAAACACAACTACGTACAGACACATACATTCCGCACATCAATGAAAGAACAAGTGACTATCCCTATACCAATTGTAAAATAATGTATATAAAGTTGTTTATTGTATTAATTGTCTTCTTCTTTTGTTTTCTACGGAAACTACATTTCCGTAGTCTAATACATTTAAATTGTGGGATACAAAACTCGGATATTCTTCCACCACACAAACGCCGAGTAAACAAGGCCCCCAATATATATAATATATATATATATATATATATATATATATATATTATATATATATATATATATATATATGGGTGTGTGTGTGTGTGTGTGTGTGTGTGTCTGTGTGTGTGTATGCGTGTGTGTGTAGATAGATAAATAAATAGATAGACAGATAGATAGATGTAAACTGACTGAAATAGATAGATAGATATATAGATGTGAACAGACTGAAATTTATTGACAGATATGAACAGACCGAAATAGATAGATAGATAGATTGATTGATAAATATGAACTGAGATGGATAGATAGATAGATACATAAAGAAACTGATCGAAATGTATATATATATATATATATTATATATATATATATATATAGAGAGAGAGAGAGAGAGAGAGAGAGAGAGAGTGAGAGAGAGAGAGAGAGAGAGATATGTGAACAGACTGAAATAGATAGATATATACATATGAACAGACTGAAATAGATGGATAGATAAATGGGAACAGACAGAAATAGATAGATAGATAGATAGATAGATAGATAGATAGATAAATGTGAACATATAGAAACAGATAGATAGATAGATAGATGTGAACAGACTGAAATAGATAGATAGATGTGACCACACTAAAATAGATAATAGATGTGAACAGACTGAAATAGATAGATAGATAGATAGATAGATAGATAGATAGATAGATAGGTGTAAGTTGCATTTGGTCGTAAACGTGTCCCTATTTATATTGAAAAGAACGTCTCACCTCAGGACGTTGGCTTTGTTTTGATTGTGAAGCTTAAGTGATGTCAAATGTAATCCACGGTCTGAGGAAGAAAAAAAAATATAGAAAAACAAAAACAAGATAAAACGCAGTTCAAAATACAAAACATCGGAGAAATGAAAATAGGGAAATATAACATGGAAGAAAAATAATATCGATTCACAAGCAGTAATGGCTGCAAGAACTTTGCTTGAGAGCTTTTAAACGTCTCTGGGACTTCGAATATACTGTTCTCTCTCTCTCTCTCTCTCTCTCTCTCTCTATATATATTATATATATATAATATATATATATATGAAAGGAACGAAATAAATTTATTTCGACCAAAATTGGGGCCTTTATAAATCTAAGTTGATTTAATAAAGCTCCCCAGAATTCCGTCTCATCAGATGGTAAATCAAAGTAATTTATATATATAAATATCTGTATATAATCTAAAAAGTTTATTATACATTGAGCTCTTTTTAGTGATTTAAAGATTCACTGTATTTATACATACTGGATCATACAATAATAATACAGTGTGTCTTTGAAATCACATATAGAATCATCCCTTACTACCAAGTTTTGGATACCTCTCAATATATATATATATATATATATATATATATATATATATATATATATATATATATATATATATATATATATATATATATATATCGTTAAATATAAACACATAGGTATGTATTCAACAGTTATAACACGGCCACTTTAATGACAGCTGACAAAGATGGTCGCGAGGTTAACGAACCGGGCAGGTGAAAAGTCTGTTGGGTTTCGCTCCTGGTAGGAGGCAGCTGCTGTATCTAGCCACACTGATGAGACGGGGAACGTTAAAACACGGTGTCTGTGGATGACGAGCAAGTAAATGGGACAAGTAAGAAAAAGAAACAATAAAAGAAAAGAACAATTTATTTTATTTTCTTCTAAAAGGAAAGGAAATTAAGACTGCGGATTGATCATATTCAAACCAAACAGGCATACTGGGCAGAATACATAAGGATCGAAACTAGTTAGCCAGCTACTCGTTTTTTTGGCATTGCCCTCCCCATTCTATTATAATATATATATATATATATATATATATATATATATATATATATATATATTGATAATGAATCTATTAGTGTTTTTTTAAAGCTCCAATATATATATATATATATATATATATATATATATATATATATATATATATATACCAACCCCTCCACACGAGCAGGATGTGACACAAGGTCAATTTCTTAAGCGGAGTTCAACAGGTTCGATTTCAGAGTTTTCCTTCTCCTAGATCGGTTGCCTAACCAAGGTTAAAGAGCCCAGTCTGCCCTACTATTTATCCATAGATGGAGGGAGAATAGGATTCATACATTTCCCAATGGTATTATCGCTAGGTTAAATGCAATTACCACGTCCAGAATTTGAACACGGGATGACGAGTCCATTACACCACGTGCTTCACGTATGTATATAAGGTTACGTATTTTTCACTTATTGCGAGTTTTTCACACCAACATATGCTGGAAACCTTTCATTGTAGTCTGAGTGACAGCAAGTCTCATCAAGAGTCCCGGACTCTTCTGGGTATTTTAGCCGATCTTAACAATACTGTTGTCTGGATGATCTCAATTCTTGATCCGATTCCCAATTCCTCTAGCCAGTTTTCTAATATTTTTTTTTACCGTTCCAAGTGTACCAAATACAATAGGTATCACAGTCCGCCTCTTATTCCATTTTTTTTAGTTCTCTGGAAATGTTCAGGTATTTGTCTATCTTTCAGTTTCCTTTCACTTTACCCTCATTATTATTATTATTATTATTATTATTATTATTATTATTATTATTATTATTATTTATGACGGTGAACGAGAAAGGAAAAAGAGCAAGACATTGCCTTGCCTGCCGGGATCGAACCCGCGTCCTCCCGCATGCGAAAACAAATGCGATTTAGGAACTGGACGGACGCGAGGTTCGACTGATGTGCCCGGATGTTTGGCTAATATGCCGATAAATAACCAAAGCGAGTGGAGCTTGGTGTGACAAGCAGAGAAGCTTTCGGCTTACGTAAGACGGCAGTCAGAAAATATCGTTTTGACGACGGCAACGGATTTTCAGCTGCTGGTCGAAGACTGTGTTGACCAAAAGAAAGTTTGGCCTGCGAGAAGACAGTGAACTCGCTTCTTTTTGCTCCCCCCCCCCTCAGCAGGAACTTGTTGAAGCAAATATCTATTTCCCCCTTTCTATATTATTATTATTATTATTATTATTATTATTATTATATCACTCATTATGAGATTTTCACACCATGTCTTGTTTCTTCCTCTAATTTCCAATTTACTCATAGACCTGTCGGCTGGGGCTTTAGCATACACTGACCGCACCACCCCACTTTGGCTCTAAATTATTTTCAATGTTTGTCTAAATTAATCAATTAACAGCTTCTGTTACATAATTTATGTGTTGTTATAAATTATGTGCGTGCCTGTAGATAGAATATCTACATTAGGGTCCATTAACTTAAAATGATGGGGTCCATGTAAAATTACCCGGTGACAATAAATAACCTTGGCAACTTAAATGCACGCGATTCGGCGCCATGAAAATAAGTTTTAGTTTTAGTTAGTCAGATGCGACCCGATTTCAAAGGGGTGCAGACGCGATTGTCAGCTCTGATGGGTCGGTCTCCCCGCGGTGGACTCAAATGGGTAGGGATGAAAATAAAGGTTTTTTTTAGAAACACCAAGTCTTGTTTGGTCAATTAAATATTAAAGAAAATAAATGACCAGCCCCGCAGAAAGAAGAAGACTAACCCTTAAAAGAAGCCCAACAGACCAGCAGAGAAAATGTCCAACCGGTTAGGACCAGTAGAACCAGCGAGCAGTGTAATCAAGTAAGACCAACTATATCTCTTTCCTCCATTATACACTCGAAATGACCCTCTCCTTATAATATATCCGACGTATAATGTGAATATATAACACTTCAATTTATATTATTTGTATAATTCGGACTATTGTCCTCATCTTCATTGTTATTTGTACAACCTTTCGACCAATTTGCCCTCTGGCCTTCTTCAGGTATTTCTTCTCGGACTCGGGAACCTTCTCGAACTCGAGAACCTTCTTGTCGTAATCTGGAATCTTCTTGTCGTAATCGGGAGCCATCACGGAACTTTGAACCTATGCCTTTATACAGTTCACGGGGGTATCCTGTTCTCATTCCACTTATCATAAGCTGTGTTAATTATACTTCTATGTTACAGCTACTCCTGACCAGGATTGAACTTGAGATAACTGTCACTTAGAACGGTCGTAACCTAACTCATTTATCCACTAGGCCATGTGTTCAATCCAGTGTGGATTTTGGGAACTTATAAACCTAAGGAAGCGTGTGGTGTAATGGTTAAAGTCATGGGAAATGTACTCGTCGCCCCGAGTTCAAATCCTAGACGTGGTAATTGCATTTCACTTAGCGCTAATACCCTTGGGAATGGTATGAATCCTACTCTCCCTCCAGCTATGGGTAAATAGTAGGGCAGACTGGGCTCTTTAACCTTGATTAGGCAACCGGTCTAGGGGAAGGAAAACTCTGAATTCAAACCTGTTAAACTCCGCTTAAGAAATTGACCTTGTGTCGCATCCTGCTCGTGTGGGGGTTGGTAAATATGTAAAAACCAAATCTCTTTTTTGCCTAGCTATTCACTTATGTGTGCTTTTTTTTACCCAGACTCATATTGGTTGTTTTTTTTAATTTATCCAATCTAGCCATTTTAATTATAGGTTTCCATATTGTGTTCATTTCTATGCTGGGACTACTTAACAAAATTAGAGAAATAACACTACAAGATTTCACTTATCTGATGATAAACTATATTTTCTAATTAAGTGTAAATTTCTCGCAAATATATTTCAATTAAAGTAACAGCATTTTATATTTTTGACTTCTTTTTTTTTATCTGATATAACAATTTTGATCAGCAGTATATATTACTTTAATTGGTTTATCATATTTCTATATTAGCGAAACATTAGCAATATGGATGTTCAATATTCAATATATCTGTTATTTGTGTTTGGTAAACAACAGGAAACTCTCTAAAAAAACATCCGTATAACTCCAATTGAAAACATGTTCGTCTTTGGTAATGAAATTATACTTCTTCCTTGGAAAACTAATTAATTAATGGAAAATATGGAAGCCCGAAAAGGAAAAAAAGAAATTCAAAACAAAGTATATGAATTAAATGGAAATAATAAGTTGTTATCTTTAACACAATTTGAAGATTTCACGATTATTTGATAATCGGAAAAAGCCATACATGTGCGCCATATTCAATTAACATAAAAAGAAAATCAAAACATGACTGTTAGTTTTGTTGATATTTCGATGTTTATATTTCTGGCTCAGTTAAATCTTAGATAAATTCCCTGGCATGCATGAAATACTTGTCCAACGCAACCTGAGATAGGCTGGCCACTTAAACAGGCTACCAAAGCAGATTCTGTACTCTCAACTGAGAGAGGAACCACGTAGAATCGGTAGCCTAAAGCTCAAGTACAAAGACAACATCAAAAGAAACCTGAAGGACTTGAATATCCCAATAGGCAGTTGGCAAGACGCAACCAGAGACCGATTAAATTGGAGGAAAATGATTCGCGTGGTGTCATCATTGGATATGATGGACAGCAAGTAGTAGTAAGTAGTAGTAGTAGTAGATAAATCTATACATATATAAAAGGCAGTTGGTGTGCATTTATGTACAAGGTGTGTAAAAAAAAGTACCAAGTTTAAAGCTGTATTTACCAAGATAGAAATGAAGAAGGAATGGAATGTTACTTTTTCCGGAATACAAGGTGTGTCAATAAGTAGAAAAAAATCTCGATACTTTTTAACACACCTTGTATATATGTATATCCGGATATATTATGGAGGCGAGTGGTGTATTGGTTATATATATATGTCTGAATAAAGAAGTGGTCTGACGAAACTCGGTGGGCCTCAGATACCCTCGAGTGGAAATGGTTCATAATCAAGATATCCCAGGTATTTAAGGCCTTTTTATTCACACACACACACACACACACACACACACACACAACACACACACACATATATATATATATATATATTGAAGTGTAGGTTCCACCTATGCTTCCTATATACATGCAATACAGATACGATGGCCTATATACGGGAAGAGGTGCGTAGTTTAATAGTTATAGTCGTAGGAAATGGATTAATCGATCCGATTTCAGTTCTTGGACGAAGCTGTTTGCTAATACCCTTGGGAAAGATATGAATCTATTTCTCCCTCCAGCTATAGGTAAATAGTAGTGTAGACTGGGCTCTTTAATCATGGCTAGCTAACCAGTCTAGGAGAATTTAAACCTGTTAAATCCTGCTTAAGAAATTGAACTTGCGTCGCATCCTGCTCGTGCGGAGGATGATATATATATATATATATATATATATATATATATATATATATATATATATATATATATATATATATGGGCAGTTGGTGTGTATGTATGTATGTCCAGATGTAACTATGAAAACAAAACAATTAACGACAAAGAAAAAATATATATTCACATTAGATATCACCTGTTCTTGCTTTTATGCAAAAAATTAAAGATTTGACTTATATTCGAATGTATTAAACAATCAAGATAGAAATAGAAATAGCATTGAAATTTTAAATAGAAATAGCATTGAAATTCTACTTTGAAATGCCCGGCATTTGTAAATCTCAAAAGAAAATAAATCAATATGTCAGGTATTTCCCCCCTCTACTCAGTCGACGCCTGGGTTGCTGTTTCTAGTGGTTAATAAGCTAAACTGATTTGATAGTGTCAAGTAGAATGTGACACAACATTGCTAGTTTGAGGTATACATTGAGGTTAGTTGGATTTTACGGCATGTCAACCCTTGTCGGGTTATTTTTTACCGAAGACATTTTGTTTTATTCATTCTTGATGGGTACTCAATTTTTTAACACATTTTAAAACTCATTTTTTAAAAAAATTATTTAACCCATAGATGGGACGGAATACATTTTGTTTTATTTATTCTAGATGGGGACTCAATTTTTTTAAAACTCAATTTTTTAACACATTTTAAAACTCATTTTTTAAAGATTTATTTAACCCATAGATGGGATGGAAGACATTTTGGACGGAAAACATTTTGTTTTATTTATTCTTGATGGGTACGCAATTTTTTAAAACTCAATTTTTTAACACGTTTTTTAAATTCATATTTTGATTTATTTAACTCATAGAAAGGACGTCTACACACAATTAGAGCCAAAGTGGAGCGTTACAAGTCACGAGACCACTTACTATACTGGTAACAGACCACTTAATAACATTATCCTGTCCTCAAGCATTACGTTTCATCACCCTGGTAACAGGTGGCCCCATGTTTTTTTTAACACTCGGTAGAGGTACAGTCGGCGTATACTATTGTCCCAACCGACAAGGCGGTTATAGCTTAGAGTAATGTTTAGTAAGCTAGTCATGGGTTTCCTCCTCCTTTTTCATTTTGTCTCATCTTTAGAACATTATAAATGGAAGTCACACTTTAACTTTTTTTTTCGTCCTACTCCCCCTCCAACATTTCGTATGAAAATGAAGAAGTCCGTTGTCTAATGTCGAAAATCGAATTCATTTTACAGAAAAACTATTCAATATTCAATATAATCTCCTTCTTTGTCAATGCACTCGATAGTAACTCTTTACCGCATATATATTTACCAACCCTCCGCACGCGTAGGATGTGACACAAGGCCAATTTCTGGACATAGGAAATGGAATTGTCGACCCGAGTTCAAATCCTAAATGAGGATGTTGGCGCGGGAATGCCTTTTTGAAAGATGTGAATCCATCTATCCCCCCGGCTATAGATAAACAGTAGGTAAGATTTGGTTCTTTAGCCCAAGTGAGGCAACCAGTGTAGGAGAAGGAAAGTTTTGAATACAACCCTGCTCTACTTAAATTAAAAGTTGAGTTTGTGACACATCCTCTCCGTAGCGGAGAAGTTGGGTAAATATAAGTATAGTTTGAGTACTTATAGTAAAACATTTAAAAATTAAAATATTCGATTATCTTGCTAGGTTAATGTTTATACCAAATTCCCTCTCGTATTTATGAACTTTCCCAGAATCAGGCATGTCCGGTAAAAATTGGCCAATGAGAAACGATATAGAACGCATTTTAAGTTGTTCAAATTTGTCCTGAAATCAATTTTACTTACTTATGATACAAACCCTCCGACATTGAACTTTTAAATCCCATCCCCCTCGGGCAATAACTTTAAAAAAATAATTTTTACACTGCCCGGAGGTTTTTTTTTTTTGCTAGTACAGAGAATAAATATTGTGATTTTTTAAAAATAAATCCTACCCGTAATATAACTTTGTAGACAGTAGAGGTAATTTCCCGTATATATAGCACAGTGCACTTGTTTTTGATAATATTGGTTTGGTTTGGTTTGGTTTTGTTTTGTTTTTACGGCATATCAACCTCAGTGGGTCATTTAATGCCGATAAAAGTTTTGAAATAAACCAATTCTTAATGGATAATACAATTTTTTTATAAATACATTTTTCTATTTACCTCATAGATGGGACCCTAACAGGTACTACCACTGCGGGTCAGAGTGGACCAGGGAGCAATGGTGAGGAAGGGGTGCTCCACATTCCCCAAACCTCCAAAACTGGAACCTCACCATCAGATAGAGTTTAACGTCATTCTCAGGACATATAGACCCGCAGCCACCGCCTTCTAGCACCCATATGATAAAAAAGGGTTGGGGCTTGCCATAGGGGCAATAGGGTTGGGAAAATCATATAGGTGCTAGGGCTTGACGTGACCAGCCGATTGATCGGAGGGGACCTCTCCGACCGCCCGTCTAGCCCAAGATAGGGCCAAAGTGGAGTACTGCATGTCATGAACTGCTCATCCACCTGGGCTCTATCCTTAAGCATCACGGGTCGCCACCCACGGCCAACAGGTGGACCCATTGGGGGAGTATTACCCCTCTGCAGAGGTGCAGTGGGTGCATTCTAACGCCCCAGCCGACAGGGCGGGATAATATTGAAATCTGAACTCTCTTTGTTAAGATAAAACGGGAATTCTTCCAAACTGTAGCCGTATCAGTACAACTGTATGGCTGCAACACTTGGAATTTAACGAAACGCTTGGAGAAAAAACTAGATAGGAACTACACAAGGAAGCTGAACAAATCTCGAAAGCAGTCCCCCACAAAAAGCAGCTATACGGCCAATGAGAAACGATATAGAACGCATTTTAGGTCGTTCGAATTTGTCCTGAAATCAATTGCAAATTAAACTTTCTGTGATGAAGACCCCCAGAGGATGATTACAAGGAATACTACCAACTTTTTGCCACAAGGAGTATTGTTATATATTGTACAAACGGAAATATGAATTTCCGGTTTTATTAAACAAAGAAATATAACAAGTGCCCGTTATCAGATCAAGAGATAAAAATGCGTAGGAGTGGCTATGGATATAAAAGAGCTGAGGGCTCGAGACAGGTCGGTCGTCAGTCAGTCCAAGAGGCAGTCAACCGGAGAGAGAGTGAGGTGATCGGGGTCAGTAATCGGGAGAGTCGATGCGAGTTAGTTGGCCGAGCGGGACCTCGTGTAGTTGGTGTTGGAAAAGCTAGCCTTAATATTTACCAACTGAAAAAGCTTGTCACCCAGAAATTTAATCGAAGGACTGAAAGTCTAAAGAGTGCATATATTAATTAAGCTGACCCTCTCTCTCGAAGTTAAGAAGCTTGAATTTATTTCAATAAACTTCTGGAGGATAACTTTGGTGTTATTGTCATCCCTTACAACGAAGATAAAACTATTGCAATTTAGTACCGTGACGACGCCGCTACGTTACAGTATCTACTGAAACTACACATTTTTCAACCTAGGATTTCAAGGAATGCTACTGACTTTCTGTTACAAGGAGTATCTACCGATATCCATTCTTTTCTAGCTAGGATTTTAAGGAATTGAACAAGTGTGAACCAACTGAACCCAAACTCAATACAGATTTTGATTTACCAACCGAGGAACTAGACGCTTAAAATGGTGACCAGAATTCTAACACAGCTAATAACTTAAACTAATTTGTAAAGTATACATATTCAGTTATTTCCTTGTTGAGTAAGATGAGTGACTCAGACAAAAACATAACCCAAATCATTTATTTATTTTCCAATTAAACTAACCCTAAACCCCAATCCTAACCCTAACCATAAACCCCAACCCTAACCCTAACACTAAACCCTAACCCTAACCCTTAAAAATTAACAGTTTTATTACAAAATTTGTGGGTTCTATTTTTTCTGGGTCACCCTGTAATATTTTGTTACTCAACTAGGGGGATTAGGGTTAGGGTTGGGGTTGGGGTTTAGGGTTAGTTTAATGGGAAAATAAATAATTTGGGTTCTGTTTTTTCTGGTTCACCCTGTAATATCATGTTACTCAACTAGGAAATAACCATATATTCCTAGATGGTAAAGTGACACGCCTCAAAGGGGACTGTTTCATGAAACTGGACTCCAAGAAGAGCTAACTAGTTTTGGCATAGAACCTCATAGAAAAATAAAATAAAAATTCTCTGAGTTAGATTAGATTAGGGAAAAACTTAATATGAGTTAAGGTAAAAAAGTCATTAATAAGTATAAAAGTAATATTCTCAGTAAAACAAGACTAATTAGGTTTATAAGTTCCCAAAAATCACACTTAATTATCGAATTGGACACATAGCATAGTGGATAAAGGTGTTGAGTTAAGATAGTTCTAAGTGGCAGTTATCTCTAGACTGCGGGTTCAATCCTGGTCAAGGACGACAGAAACACAGAATAATAATTAACTGTTATAGGTGACACACCCTATAAGACCAATGGAATGCGCCAACAGCTTACTATAAATAAACAGGGATAATTGTGGCTTAAGCAAGCCAATGCGAGTGCCAATAACTCTGTTCGTCGGACGTATTTTCCACATCTCTCTATTGTATTGTCTACTTTCTGTTAATACATTTTCTACTTTTCGTTACCCGTTGTTCTGTTCTTTTTTGACCCCTTAAAACCTCAAAACATTAACACAGCTTAACACCTGTACCCTTGCTATGGTTAGTGGAATGAGAACAGGATACCCCCATGTATTGAATTAAGGGTTGGGTTCAAAGTTTCCTGATGCCTCCCGATTACAACAAGAAGGTCCCCGATTTCGAAAAGAAATACCTGAAGAAGACCAGAGGGCACATCGGCCGAAAGGTTGTCCTGATAACAATAAAGATGTGGACAATAGTCCGAATAATCCAAATGATACTAAATAAAAAAATTTTAATTCCCATATTTGCGTCGTGATTATTTGAACGGACTCGCATGAACACAAGAAAAGCTATTAAGACTCTAACTGACCAGGGATCAAATGTGCAAAATACGGATTAGGGAACGTTTTCAATATTTATAGCTCAAGACCAATATTGATTTTCGCGTGTTTGTTCCTCGATTGTAAAATGATCGGACACGACGGAGGCGGTTTCATGAGGTTGGCCAACATATCCGCCTTCAATTGACAGATATTCATAATTTACGACTAAAAATTTAAAAAAAAAGTTGTCACCCGTTAATTTCACCAAAACAAATACAAAAAATATATTTAATCTCTAATATTGAGAAAACTCGGCGTGACGTAGTGTTTAGCACCAAGGCCTTGCATAAAATCTCATTACGATGCAGATTATGTGTCATTCTGTCTGTAACCGAAACTACATCACCACCAATGTCACACTTCCCTTGATTATTTACGTTATATTCTCAATGGTTATTGAATAAACTACTATTTAATCTTAATTAGTATCTTATTTATTAACAATGTCTCTAATACGGTTTACTCTAGGCAGATTTGCCTAAAAAAGCTCAGATCATTAATGGGTATTTGCCTCATACCCCACTTGTATGGACTGGGCACAAGGCCTCGTTTTAACGTGGGCCCACCCAAGCCGAAGCTCATGGGTGGGAAAGAACAAAAATTGCGTCGATCCCTTCGGCATTCCCCCTCAAGGTAGCGCCTCAGGCGCTGGGTAATAAACTTAGCCCTGTCCCTTTAAATCGAGGGGGCAGGTGTTGCCTGGGGGGATAGCCCCCTGGGATCGACGCTATTAATTTAACACTCCGGTCCAGTGGCCGAAGCACACCGGACCCCCACCCCTAAGGTCGGGTTATTAATGTGTTTAAAATCTTGCGATATGTGTTATGTATCATTAACAAATTAATGTTTACATAGTATATGGTATGAATAATTTGCATACTGGTTTTAATAAAACCGTGTTTGATAAATAATTACTTGGATTTATTGATTTATAATATGATTGTTTTATTCTCAAACATATTAAAAGTAAGCCTACGTATGATTCTTTTTTATTGAAATCAATTAGAATAAAGTAAAAATAAGTGAAACCTTTTTTTGTATTCAAATTTATTTTCATTAGCCTTTCTAATTCAATATAGTATTTAATTGTTGAAGAATAATCAAAGTTCCAATTACCGTCGAATTGGGAAGACATGGCGACAAACGGTTGTAACCCAATACAAACCCGAATAGTCTCAAAGTCTACTGCAGAATGACAGGATATTTTTAAAACTACACAATATCATTCAAATCAAGCAGCCAATCAGAACTCAAGGAATGGAATCACCCAAATCACCCAAATTCATGAATGGATCATTCTTGATTTCTATAAATATCAACTGTCTTGGACACTGCTTCAGTTATACTTAGCTAGCTGCTGACTAACTGACTTCAATAATTGTATTAATTTTTTTTTACTTTTTGGATATAAAATAACTTAAAATCTTATAAGTCAAACTTGCAACTGGATATGTTATATACACCTAACATGATTTGGATATATAATAGAGGGGATAACAGTCCGAAATATCAAAATTATTCCCATCAAGCCCCATCTCAAAACTATAGACAAATGATAAATTTTATGAACCTCTTTTATTAAAATAGTTTGGAATTATGGTAGCATCACACATCAAAAAATAAGCGTTACGATCACTTACCGCTTATCAAGCAAACCATCGAAATAAAACAAACGAGACCTGATGGACGGACTTTCTCCTGTGGATATCTTCATATGGATACACCAAAATTGATCTACCACCAGCAAAGGCTTACTGTACGGATACTAGACCTTCCAGAACGATGGGGACAGGTGGAGAGAGAGATAGAGATAGAGATAGAGAGAGAGAGAGAGAGAGAGAGAGAGAGAGAGAGAGAGGAGAGAGAGACAGACAGACAGACAGACAGAGACAGATAGTTGAGAGATGATAGAGGTGATAGGTCTTACTTGTTATACTTCTGGTCACTGACCCGTTGCGTACTGCTTCTACTTCTTCGTCTAGGTCGAAAGCCATGTTCTCTGTTTGGGCTTACTTCAGGGCTGGGTTGATTTTCCTTCTTCTTTTCTTCTTATTGGGCTGGGCTAGACATTTCTTGTTTTAACTTTTAATTAATAAGAAAACTTGGTGTTCTTTATAATAAAGCTTAATTCTCAACCCTGCCCATTTTGATTCCACCGCAGAGGGACCAACCCAAAGAGCTGACAACACGTCTACGCTCCTTTAAAACCGGGTCGAATCTCACTAATTAAACTTATTCTCACGCATCCAATCGCGTGCTTTCTACCGGAAAGTGAAGTTGGGATTAACTAAATGTCACTCATAATCCCAAACGGGTATGGAAATTAACCACCTCCGCTTTTAATTCTAACGAACTTTATTTAAAATTCTAACTACAGGTACGCTCGCAGTTCATGACTGCGCATAAATTGTAACAGACTCTCACTCTTAGATTTAATGATTGGTGTTTTCCCTGGTATTATCATACAGATTAAGACAAAATTAAAAGTAATAGGGTAGTAAATAGTAGGTATTTATCTAATCCGTTACCAGGGGTAGGATATGACACTCGGTCACCAATATGGGGTATCCAGAAAAGATTGAACTTGCTATTCACTATTAAATATCTGCAACCATTACACTACCATGTGATGCCCTAGAATAGTGTTATATACCCTACCTATGAAATTAATAGGTATGTCCCAATCCCCATGAATACATGAGTATTATACTGACTGCGTAGTCTTATACCACTTACAGTGGTTAACCTTTTTTCACACCGCTGGCGAGTATTGTATTTTGTTAATGTAGTAAGGATTCCATTTCATTTCCAATTTTCGCTTCTGTTATTTCTCATTAATTAACCTTTGTTAGGTTATAACAGATAGTCAATAATATTAACAATAACAAGTCACTATTTTATTATTTTCTTTTTTCTTTTTAAATGTTAATTTTCTATTATGTTGACTTCTCTACAGCCTTTTTTTTCTGTAGTCTTACTTAGGTTTGGTTTCTTTGTTTAAGGGCATATCAACTTTTGGGGATTATTTAATGCTTAAGTCACCCTTGTAGAAGAACAGTCGTCTAGGTGGTCAAAAGTCGGTATCAGCCAGACAGCAGAGAGTCTATCCACTTCTCACTAGCGTTAGACCAAGGATATTGTTTTGGCGTCTGAAATGAAGCACCACACCTCTCATCAGCTCCTCACTTTACCGCACATATCCATGTGTTACTCATACGCTGAGATGGTTAGAGTCGGTATCGAACCCGGAAACTCGTGGTTCCTAGTCGGACCCTCTACTGACTGAGCTTAAGCGGCCCTAACATATCTAGCTTGAACATCTGACATTCATAATTTATGACAAAAACTATTGTCGGTGGGGCAGGAGAATACACCTCTGCAGATGGGTAAAATGCCTCATATGGGGGATCGGTTTAACCGTGGGTGGTGACCCGTGCTGCTTAATGACAGAATCCTGGTTGCTGGGCAGTCCATGACATGCAGCACTCTACTTTGGTCAAAGAGACCTCCTGCAATCACCGGCTCGTTACGTCAAGCCCTAGCACCTATATGATTATCCCGACCCTATTGCCTTTATGGCAAGCAGCCATTCCTTTTTATCATAGATGTGCTACAAGGCGGTGGTTGAGGATCTTAGGGTATTAGATATGATGCTAAACTGGATCTAGTATTGAAGTTCAAATTCTGGAGCCCTGGGAAGTATGGAGTACTCCTTCATCACTATTACTCTCAGATCCACCCTGACCCGGAGAGTAAGTACCTGTTAGGGTCCCATCTATAGGTCTTACGGTCAAGCCACGCTGGACCACCAAAGTTAAGCAGCGATGAGCCTGAATATCCTTTTAAGCAACAGCAGGTACTCTAATAAACCTGATATCAAAATAAGATGATTCGGCATTTAATGACCCGAAAAGTGTTGATATGCCATAAAACAAAACAACCAACCAACCGACCAACCAAGCAACCAACCAACTAATCTTCGGGGTCCGGTGTGCTTCGGCCACTGACCGGTGTGTTAAATCAATAGCGTCGATCCAGGGGGCTTCCCCAGGCAATACCTGCCCTTTAGGCTGGGTTTATTACCCGGCGCCTAAGGCTCGAGGGATAATGCCGATGGAATCGACGCAATTTTTTTCCACTAACCACCATAAGCTTCGGCTTGTGGGTGGGCCCACATAAAAATGTCCTTGTGTCAAGCCCTCATAAGTGGGATGATCGGCAAATATCACCAATCTATGCACTAAATATAAAAAATGAATTTAAAAATGTGTCTAAAAATTTGAGTAAAAAATCATTAAGAATGAATGAAACAAAACGTCTTCGGTATAAAATAATCAAGGGTTGACATGCCGTAAAATCTGACCAACTTAACCGACTTTTTTTCTAGATTCCAATTCTTTTTTTTTTGGCGTTTCTTTTCATTTCCAGCATTTTTATTTATTCTTGCCTTCACCATATTTTATTTTTCTATTTGTCTTTTGATATCCCCTATTTACAACTGTCCATTCTTCCCTTTCTAATTCGACAAAGCTGGCAATTTACTTTATAATCTAACTAGAAAATTTCTCATTCGTAAAAAATCTTACGGTAAACGATTTACCTGTAATGTAACTAAACGACCGATCTTTTACGAAATTGCTCGTTTCTATATTTTCACTCGTAGGTACCTGACTTTTCCAATAAATGAAAAGATATTACCAATTAGAGAAAGGTCAGATCTGACTGGTGAAACATCAACATCTGACAATCTCTTAGATTTTGTCATTTCTTGCTTTCATTCTTTTTCTTTTATTTCTTCTTCTTTTATTTCCTTCTTTTTTTTCTTTCTTTCTGTTACATTTTGTGATTTCTGTCTTTCATTTTCCCCTTCTTTCTATCTTTCTTTCATTCTTTCTTTCTTCTACATTTTGTGACTTCTTTGTTTGTTTGTTTGTTTGTTTGTTTGTTTCTTTCTTTCTTTCTTCTACATTTTGTGACTTCTTTCTTTCTTTCTTTCTTTCTTTCTTCTACATTTTGTGACTTCTTTCTTTCTTTTTTAATTTGTTTCTTTCTTCTACATTTTGTGACTTCTTTCTTTCTTTTTTTCTTTCTTACTTCTACATTTTGTTACTTCTTTCTTTCTTTTTTTCTCTTTCTTTCTTTCTTTCTTTCTTTCTTTCTTTCTTCTACATTTTGTGACTTCTTTCTTTCTTTCTTTCTTCTACATTTTGTTTCTCCTTTCATTCTTTCTTCTCCTTTTTTGTGTCTCCTTTTTTTCTTTCATTCTTTACATTTTGTGATTTTCTTTTATTATTTTCTTTTCTCTTCTTCAGGATCTTGAGTAATAATCCAGAATTATCCCCACGAAATCACTACAGCAAAACGGACTTTAGATTGTCAATTAAATCGCAAAATTTGGCCTCTGAAGAAAAAGGATAAGGTGATTTCACCAAAATAAACCCCCCGATTTTTGGCCATTACTTATACCGAGGTGGAACACGGTTAGCCTTTATCCTACGTTACAATTCTTTCAGAACACGAATGTCAGTCTCCGAGATTTTTATCGTTTGTTTTTCGTACGTTCCATGTTTGAACCGTCCCCTAATTTAACCTGCTGTCGCTCTCTCGCATCTCCCGATCCATCATGGATTCTTGACGTTTTGCTAAAACCGACCAGAAATCCCAACTATTTGCTCCTAATCGAAAACTTTTCCTTAATACTGCTTGCATGAGAAAATATAATGGTGGCGCTCAATATGTAACGGGTATAGACATGGTGACCCAAGTTCAAATCCTATATGATGATGTTAGCATTTTCACATGGGGCTAACACACCTAAGAAAAGTATGAATCGAACAATTCTCCCCTCAGCTATAGATAAATATTAGGACTTTGGTATAGTATCCAATCTAGGAGAAGGAAAATTCTGAATACAAATGTGATAAACCCCGTTAAGAATTGACCTTGTGTCGCACATCCTTTCGCTTAAAAAAGATAGGGCCGAGTCTATTTTCTGGTGCCCGAGGCACCTCAAAATGGAAATGCCTACAGGACCATACACATTGCAATGGCTACTGCATGAGATTCGGTTAAAAAGATCTTGCATTAGTCCAGTTTGGTGGTTGAAAGAGTCTTGGGTGTGAGATATAGAGTTCTCTCTCTCTCTCTCTCTCTCTCTCTCTATATATATATATATATATATATATATATATAAACATTCAAAGAAAGAAAAACTTAACAAACCGTCATCCCATTATAATTTTTATTTCGACTAGAAACTCAGAAAGTGTGTCGAGCCTCATCAGAGGGGTTTTACAAATACAGGGAATCTCAAAATAAAAAAAATCTCTTTCTCTTGATATTCCCTGTGTTTGTAAAACCTGTCTGATGAAGCTAGACTCATTTTTGTGTTTCTGGTCGAAATAAAAATTATAATGGGTTGACGGTTTGTTAAGTTTTTCTTTCTCTGAAAGTTCAATATTGTTCTATATATAATTTAATTTATTGATTACTATACATTGAGCTCTTTTAAGGTATTTATAAAGATCCTTGTAGGAGTATATGTGCTTGGACCTACAAGTATGGTTGTACAGTGAGATTTCGATTATCCCAAATAGAATCATACCTTACTTACCAGTCATTTACAATATCACACACACACACACACACACACACAACACACACACATATATATATATATATATATATATATATATATATACAATCCCTCCACACGAGCAGGATGTGACGCCAGATCAATTCCTTAAGCAGAGTTTAACTGGAATGAATTCAGAGATTTCCTTCTCCTAGACTGGTTACCTAGCCAAGCTAAAGAACCCAGTCTGTCCTACTATTTACCCATTGCTGGAGGTAGAGTAGTTGGATTCATACTTTTACGAAGGATATTAGCACTATGTGAACTGTAAACAGTCTCGTCCAGGACAGATCTATATATATAGAGAACAACGGGGCGGTCATTTGCATGTCATTCTTGGCAATGGTATGAAACAGTCATCACATCTTTCATCATTTTGCTTAAATGTAGCACTTTTACGCTTTTGGTATAACAATTTACTGCATCATTGCTGCCCTACTTAGATGTCATTATATGTACTAGCAAATAAAAAACACCCTTCCGGGCGATGTAAAAATAATTTTTTGAAACATATTGCCTGAGGGTTGGGAGTTAAAAATTCAATGTCAGCGAGTTTGTACCCTAAGTAAGTAAAATCATCAAATTCATTAAAGGATTAGAAAATAAAACAATTTGAAATGTAAACTTTAAATATGTATTAAAATAAAACAAACTATATATAGATATATAATACCAGTCATGTATTTATTAAAACTTGTTTTTAAAAACAATGAGGACTGTCAAATATTGCATGTTCAAATTTTGAGTGTATCTATTCTATGTTATGACGATTTTTGGGTAATATGACGTAAGCAGTGACGTAGTTTTTGTTACAGACAAAAACCGTAAGCGAATCTCCATTATCAATAGATGTACAGGGTGAACCATAATGATGAGACACATTTTAAATGCTATTTCTCATATTATAAAAACAACACAGAGTACTAAATATATTTATTACATAACTAATACACAGGAGTTTTACATGGTATCTAAAATTTGAATATTACATTAAGTTTTTATTACTTTCAGATATTGATTTTGGTGATACTCATAATGCTGTGTAGTCTAAAAGAATAATTCGCCAGCCAAATATCCATCGTTGCAGCCCAAAGAAAATTCCGACGATTTTCTATGGGGTTACCTGAAAGATCGGGTATACGCAGGCAGACCCACACGACAGCGGAACTGAAAGAAAACAACCGTAGAGAGATAACAGCTATTCCAGTTGATATGCCAAACCACACTTTACATGACATAAGAAATCGAGCTCTCGAATATTTTGGTCATGATGGTGACCAACTCAAGGAGACAATATTTAAATCTTAGATTACATGTAAAACTCTTTGTACCAGTTATGTAATAAATATACGTAGTACTATGTGTCGCTTTTTTAATCTGAGAAAATAGCATTTAAAATGGTTCCATCATTATGGTTCATCCTGTATATTGAAACAATGTGGAGTGATACTAGGGTAAAGTGGTGTGCAGATAACACTGGGATTAAGGTGTTGTTTCTAATCCTTCTTTAAGGATTACGGTTGGAATATTTTAGTATATAAGCCGAGCTGGAAACCATTACTTAAATATATAGACTAAGCAAGGGTTACGTGGTTTAAACCCAAACCAATCAACAGTCTGAATACGTGGTTGGTTAACTACTTAATCGGTGATACTGAAAGATGTCCATTTACAATCATTGATGAAAGACCTGCAAAACTGAGGAGCACCAAGGAACAACCAAAGGAGTCTTCACTAAGGATTGCGCTCTGCTTAACACAAAGAATATCCGATGGACAAGCGTCTTGCTGGAAGCCAAAGGATGGCCACAAAAATCATAACAATTACAAAGCTTTAAAACTAATATGAGACAATACAATTTCAACATTATTTCATTACCAGGAGAAAGTCTCTTGTGAATTAAGAAATGTCCTTGTGTGTAGGTTACAGAATTTTAAGTGTACGTACATGTAAGAAAAAGATAAGTTTTGAATAAAGTAGGAATGAAACTTAAGTCTTTTCCGATACAAAGAAACATTTATCGGTTTTGGGGGGTGGGTGGTAATTATGAACTTTTGTTTAGTAAATTAGCGTGTCCCAGAAAAAACAGAACCCAAAAATATTGTAATAAAACTGTTAATTTTAACTAGGGAGGTTTAAGGTTGGGATTAGGGATTAGGGGTTAGGGTTAGAGTTGGGGTTTAGGGTTTAGGGTTAGTTGAATGGGAAAATAAATGAATAATTTGGGTTCTGTTTTTTCTGGGTCAGAACCACCCTGTACAAAGTGACCCAGAAAAAACAGAACCGTAATCCACCCCTTACCTAACCCTAACCCTAACCCCCCTAGTTAAAATTAGCAGTTTTATTACAAAATTTGTGGGTTCTGTTTTTTTTTTGGACACCCTAATTTACTAAACAAAAGTTCATAATTACCTTCTTTTTTTTTTGGTATTACCACATCAACCGTACTCACCAGACTTTCCCCTTCAGACTATTACCTGTTTTCTATTATGAAAAACTCACTTCGTGTGAAAACGTACCAGTCCGCTGAAAAGTTAACAGTGATTTTGAAAACTGTTTCGCTTCAAAACCTGTAGAATTCTATGCAAACGGCATAAAACAATTCCCAAAAGGTTGGCAAAAATGTGTGGACAATAAGGGAGACGAATTACAATATTTTAGAGACGCTGACGAATGACGTTTTGTTTATATCTCTCAATTAACATGTCCTTATTGGTTGAATAAATAAAATTTTCTATCTTTGTAAAGGTTGATCAGAGTGATCTGCCCCAGGTTTTCGGCAGAACAAAGTTATCTGTCCCTGGACAGATATAATATATATATATATAATATATATATATATATATATCTTATCTTATCTTATATCTATAGAGATTGTGTGTTTGTCTGTCTGTAACCGAAACTATATTACTATACAAGTCACAATTCCCTTAGTTATTTACGTCACTCTATGGTTTTATTTATATTTAAACCTCAATGATCAATAAAACTGACTCACTTCATTAATACCGTTGGTCGGTATCTGTATATTAATAACATACAATTGTATTTATATATACAAAAACATAGCAGTTTACAGTTTGAATGGGAAGGCTATTTTGCATATTAATATTAAACATTTCATTTTAATAAATAAATGCTTAGCATTATTGATTTCTAATTTTTGGTTTTATTTTAATAAACATAAGTAAAAATCGCGGAGATAAATCTTAGATTTCATTAACAAGAGGAAATAACTGCCATTTTATTATTTACTTCCTATTTTAATTTAATAGGAAAATTTAGCAATGAAGAAAAACTTTCAGTTTTTTTATTTTTTGATTATACCTTCCTCTGATTCAAATTGTTTTATCAGCATTCTTATTTAGTTTCATTAGCTTTTCTAATTTAATATAATATTTTATTAAATTAAAACTCAAATACTTGCACCCAGAGGGTGCATATATTTGCTAGTATATATAAACATTCAAAGAAAGAAAACTTAACAAACCGTCATCCCATTATAATTTTTATTTCGACTAGAAACTCAAAAAGTGTGTCGAGCCTCATCAGAGGGATTTTACAAATACAGGGAATCTCAAAAGAAATATCTCATTCTCTTGATATTCCCTGTATTTGTAAAACCCGTCTGAGTGAGGCTAGACTCATTTTTGTGTTTCTGGTCGAAATAAAAATTATAAAGGGTTGACAGTTTGTTAAGTTTTTCTTTCTATATCCTATATTTAAGTAAGACTTTCGAGCGTCATGCGACACAAGTTTGTTGGGGACGCACCCCCTCTCTCTCTCCCTCTCTCTTCTCTCTCTCTCTCTCTCTGGTGTGTGTGTGTGTGTGTGCGCTACTGGATTGCAGAGGCACAAAGGAAAGAATTTGACTTTGTCCGCTCTAATTTTATATGCAACCTTTACCCCGCCCTCTAGTGTTCATTTCAGGTATTATTTACAGACAGAGGAGTTGATTAACCTTTGTGACCTCCCTAGCGTCAAAAGATCAGAACTGTGGCAGGTTAGTGACGTAATACCTACAATGCGCACGTGTTGAGGAGTGAAGAATTAAAATGAAGAAGCAAGAGCATTATAAGGAAATCTATTAAAAATCAATAAAGCAATCGGAAAATGCAGATACCGTGTTCAGGGACAATCAACTGAGTGCTGCAGCGGTGTAATTAATATGTTAATACAAAATAAAATGAAGAACGAATCGGAGGGAATTAAACATTAGCAGCGTTTCTTAGATTGTCGAAGCCAAGAAGAAAACAATATTAAGAAGAAAGAAAGAACTAAGAAAGAAAGATAAGAGAGTGTTGTGGGTTTTTAAAAGGATAAAAAATAAGACAAACGACTGGGGAAAATGAATACAAATGTATTGAACAAAAATGAGTAGAAATTACAGAAAAGAAAGTGGAGTTGCGTCCGACCATATAGTTGCGAACTGACTCGCGTTGCTTGTGGTATTTACATGTTTCCCACTTTTACACGATATAGCACATGGCCGTTTTATGTGGGCAACCACCCACAAGCCGAGACTCATGGGTGGTCAGGTAGAAAAATTGCGTCGATCCCGTTGACATTCCCCCTCAAGGGGGCGCCTGGGATCGACGCTAATTAACTCAAACGCAACCGGTCCCAGTGGCCCGAAAGCACCTGGATGTCATAGGCAA
>CM042158.1:29504188-29526802 GCA_023376005.1 Doryteuthis pealeii | reverse complement strand
AAATTGGGCACGGTTGTCTATCGGGTGGTGCACTGTAATACATTTCTTGGTTTCTGTTCCTTTTTGTCTTTGTAAAGGAATAAAAAGAAGACCCCCCCAAAAAAAAAACACCAAAAACAAAAAAAAACCCAGAAACAACGCAAGCATTACAATCAAGCCTAGACTCTGTACCGATCGAAGGTTGAGAAGAAAGCTACTTGAAAAATAAAGGAACTCACCAGAAAGTGAACGTACTGTATAATGCTCCTCGACCCATTTGCAAAACCAGCAAGAAATTGTGGGGATTCAAATGAAACGAAAATAAAAAACAAACAAACAAAAAAAAAAAAACAAAAACAACTCCTACCACCGAAAGAACCCTTCAGGCATATTCGACAAAAAAGACTTCACCAGCCCCCAAAAGAATATCTTGGCAATTCGAACTTAAGCCGTAGTTGGGTCTAGTCACACCTACTAGCAAGGGAGATATCCCCTTGCTACAGGCGATTATGACCCAGTCAATAAAGCCTAAGTCATAAAACTACCTCCTGCCTTTGTCTCTTTCCTTTTTCGTTCCTTAAATTCCTTCCGTTTCAGCACAACCGTTTAATGAGATGGGGTACCAAGCATAAAACCATAAGAACACGCAACTAGAATATCCAAGCCACTTTAAACCTGTAAACCACTCAAAACCACTTATACTCCATAAAGTTCAACTCCATAGTTGTTATGTTATGTTTGCTTTGGTTTGGGGTCAGCAGGAGAGAATGTACACAGTTTCGGGGCCATCCTCTCGATCAGAAGTTTATATTAATACCCCAATATTATAAAAACAGAGCAATAATCTCTCAAACTTACTTATTAGAACTAGCAAAAGTACATGGTCCTTGTTACTTAAGCATAACATCTATTATATAGACTAGCAAATATATGCACCCTACGTGTGCAAGTATTTAAGTTTTAAATGTAATAAAAATATTATATCAAATTAGAAAGGCTACTGAAGATAAATAAGAATTATGATGAAAAGAATATGTTATAGGTGATATACCCTATAGATTATAGTGGAATGCGCCGACGGTTACTATAAGTAACAGGAACAATTATGGTTTAAGGAAGCCAATGCGAGTCAGCTCGTAACTCTATTTGTCGGACGCAATTCCCGCTTTTCTTTACTGCAATTGTCTACTCTTTTGTTAATACATTTTCCTACATTTGTTACTCGTCATTTTGTCTTATTTTGACCCCTTGAAAATCCCACAACAGAATAGAAACAGAGGTGGGTATAATCGATAAATAGAACAACTGAAACTTACTCTTCCATCACTCCCGTCTTTCATTGCTAAATTTTCCTAATTTAACTGTTTAGTTAAAATAGGAAGTAAAGAATAAAATTACAGTTATTTTTTTCTTATTAATGGATTTATTTTAAGTTTTATCCCCAGGATTTTTGCTCATATTTATTTAAATAAAACCAAACTATTAGAAATCAATAATACTAAGCACATATTCATTAGGTCAAATTTTTAATATCAATATGCAATGTAGCGTAATTATTATGGACTACGGGGAATTTGGGGATTGAAAAGAAAACGGTACTAAGATTTCTGGAGAAAGAGAAGAAAAAGAAATTAGAACAAAAAGAGGTTAAAGTTTGGAACGGTAAACACTCAACGGGGGCCAGCCATTGACTGACCAATGACCCCGGAACTAAAGTTAAAAATAAAGTCCTAGTTCCTGCGAAGGAGGGGAAGTTGATGAGACCCCCCCCCCCCCCCGGGATGGCAAACGGGAGAAGAGAAAAATTATTTTATTCGGGCAGATTACCCCGTGATGTGTTTTGCATAGTAGTACCGAACATGATTTACGATAGAATAATTTGACCTTATGCCCCCCCTCTCTCTCTCTCTCCTGATCTCTGAAAAAGAACCCACGAGCCTAGAAATAAATAAACAACCCCTTTGTGACTATACGACTTATGTATGTTGTTTCTGAACGAACGTCGATTACTACTGCTAACGGTTACTACTACAACTCGAATCTGGCCCTATGCAACAGCAAATTAGCCTTCCCTTTCACACTGTAAACTGCCATTTGTCGTATATATGAATAAAATTGCAGGTTATTAGTATGTAGATAAGGCCAACAGTATTAATAATGTAAAACAATGTAAGTAATAATATAGGTTTAAATAAAAATAAAATCATGGAGAATGGAATTGTGCCTTGAGTAGTGATATCGTTTTGGTTGCAGACAGAAAAACACACAATATCCATTATGATAAGATGTTATTATTTTACCATCTTGTCGAGTAGGGCTACACATGTGCAGAGGAGTAAAAAAAAATACCCCAGTGATTGAGCCAACTGATAGCCATGGGGGTGATCCATAATACCTGAGGACGGGATCAAGGTGTATGAGTGGTACGTGAAGCGGATACTATTATTTTTCTTGACATACAATAAAGAGGTAAGACATCTCCCCAAATTATCCTAACTGTTGGTCGTAGTTGGTGATCCATAATGACTGAGGACAGGGTCGTGATGGGTGGGTAGTCCGGGAACCGGATACTAAGTGATCCCCCGAGAGGCCACAATGCGCCTGAAACCTCTTCGGAGAGGCCCGAAATGATCTATCGGTTGGTCATGTCAAATACCTATATGATTGTCCCGATAATATTCTTCAAATTGATCTTAAGGCAAGCACTCAATCCTTATAATAATGGTTCTGAATCATGAAAAAAATCGTAAAAGGGTAATTCCATGTCAAATCCTCCAGGCCATGTCACCCACCCACTTCAATCTTTCTGAAATTTTGTCCAAGTGTTGATTATCTTAAAGTTAGACAATCCCCAAATGCTGGGCTTTCAATTCCAGATAATGGCGGAGTTATGTCGATTTTTAGATCCCTACATCTGTGGGGAGTCGCGAAAAATGGCGACTTTTAATAAGAGTTCGAGTTTTAATAATGAGTTCGAGAGCTTTTCTACTCCAAAAAATTTGTTTATAAAAGCATTTTTGCCCACGGAATCCAAAAATGCTATTAAAAAGTCTTAAACTTAAGCACTTTTAAGTTATTAATGATTTCTGATTTGCAAAATTTTAACTAATGTTTTAGCTTCGGTTCTGAGCAAAAATCAAACTATATTTTGTACAAATAATTTTCAATATATGTGAAATAATAATAGAAAATAAAATCATAGGATATTGATCTAGTTATGAAAAAAAAAATCAGATATCATTAATAACATAAAATTGGTTGACTTTAACATTTTCTGATTGTTTAGGGAAAAATGATTTTATAAACCAATTGTTAGTAGTAGTGAACCTCGAGAACTCATTTTACAGACAAAAATATGTTACAAAAAGTCGCCATTTTTCGCCAACGCCACCAAATTTGGAGAGATAAATATCGACATAACTCCGCCAATTTTTGTAATTGGAAACTCAAATTTTGGGAATTGTCAAATATTAACATAGTCCAGACCTGGAAAAAATTCAGAAACATTTAAGGGGGTGGGTGACAATTTTACTTTTTTCTGGATGATTTGACATGGAAAAGTGAATTTACAGGGCTTGGCCATTCGTTGACCTCATGACTGTTTTCTGATTGGTCAATTCGGTTCAGCGGCAGGTGTAGGGACTTGGAATTTGAGAGTTTTACTCTGTTTTTCAGGGAAAGGCAAACGTGTCACCAAGATGGCTATTTCTCGCACGCGTGATGGTTAACTTGGGGCTCAATAAAGACTTCTGAAAAATATCCAAATCTTTGTAAGCCCAGTCGATTGGAGATTTAGAATACATTGACTGTACCTCTGCAGAGGAGTTAGAGCCCACCCCATAATGGGATCACCAGTTGGCCGTGGGTGGTCACCCGTGATGCTTAAGGATGGAATCCTGGTGGCTGAGAAGTCCATGACATACAACACACTGATGACCCTTATTTAGGTTAGACGGGCGGTCGGAAAGGCCCCCACCGATCAATCGTCTAATTATGTCAAGCCCTAGCATCTATATGATTGTCCCAACCCTATTTCCCTTATATAGAACCCCAACCCATTTTATCATATACATGCTAGAAGGCAGTGGTTAAGTTTCTTCACGTCCTGGAAATGACGTTAAACTCTATCTGATGGTGAAGTTCCAGTTTTGGAGGGTTGGAGAATGTGGAGCACCCCTTCATCACCATTGCTCTCAGGTCCCCTCTGACCTAGAGAACTGTCAATGGATTTCTTTTAAGGTTTCTTTTAAGATTTATCTCCAAGATTTTTGCTCATAGTCCTTAACATAAAACCAAACAATTTGAAATCAATAACACTAAGCAAATATTTATTATAATCAAATTTCTAATATCAATATTCAAGTTAGCTTTCCCGTTCACACTGTAAACTGCTATTTTGTTGAATATATAAATACACTTGCATGTTATTAGGATGTAGATAAGGCCAACAGTATTAATAATGTAAAACAATTTTTTTAATAATAGAGATTTAAATAAAGATAAAATCATGGAGAATGTGACGTAAAATAACAAGGGGAATTATGACTAGAGTAGTGATATAATTTCAGTTACAGACAGACAGACAAACACACACTCTCCATTATAATAAGATTAGATAGGAATATATATGTATGTATGGTCAGCTTCTAAAGCTGAGTTTTTGTTCTCCTAGACTGGTTGCCTAACCAAGTTTAAAGAGCCAAATATTCCCTACTATTTACACATAATTAGAGGGAGAACAGACGGATGCATACATTTCCAAAGGGTATCAGCGCTATATGAAATGCAAACAGCCTTGTCCAGGATTCGAACTCGTGTCACCGATTTCATTTCCTTTACGGTAACCATTGCAACACACACCTGTGTGGAAAAAACATTAGAAATTATAGAAAAAAAAATTAACGTACAATGTACGCAATTCCCTAACCTCTAGTTGAAATAACACCATACGGTTTGACATGCCGTTAGAATAAAAATAAATCTATACATATACAAAGAGGAGTTGTGTGTATGTATGTATGTCAGGGTGAAACTGTTAAAATAAAACAATTAATGACAAAGTAAATATATATGCACATTCACTATCATCAGAATTTGCTTTTTGAGCAAAAATAATAATGATTTGTTTTATATTCGTAAAGATGATTTAAAAGTAAAATTCAAATAGTGTCAGCATGATTTTTGTTTTTTGCATTTAATATTCAATAGGAGACATTAATTTTTTTTTCTTTTCGGGAAGTAGCTGTATCAATGCAAGGTCTTTTTTACGTAGGGAATTTAATGGGACCACCTGCAAGGTTCTAAATCGTGATTCAAAAATAATGGATCTGAAAGACCAATTTTTTTTTTTTTACTTCGCATCTATCCTGACGACGTCAGGTATCCGTTTCTAGTAAATAACTAAATAACACTGATGTCTAAACAACTGAACGTTTCCTTTAATTTACTGGTGCTGTCATTCGTAAATACCGCTTTATGATTGCGCATTATACACTGAAAAAAAAAAGACTGAAGAATCGCTCAACTAAAACACTGTTTAAAGAAATTTCGGCAAACTGATGAATGAGTTCCTCTGTCAAAAGAAAATATGAACATTTGAAGAAAAAAAAGGAAAAAAGAAAATGTCTTTCAATTTGTAAACCAATCGCTAAGAATAAAAATTCCTGATAATCGAACGGCACAGAAATCAGTTTAAAGACATCGAAACAAGAGAATTCTTTGTGAATAATCCCAATCTATAAAATTAACCGTTTAGAAAATGGCATTGTCTATGGAATGTCTGCAATCGATTAGTCGAAGGAATCGACATTTAGTCGCCTTCAATACTTCTTTCTTCTTCTTCTTCTTCTTCTTCTTCTCTTCTTCTTCTTCTTCTTTCTTCTTCTTCTTCTTCTTCTTCTTCTTCTTCTTCAGGTGTTGAGGACATCTAGAGAGGAATTCAATTAGTGTCTTTGAAACAAAACTCTATTTCGAGGGATGAATTCTATTTTGGTAGGTACCACTGGAAAAAACAAAACAGAAAATGACAGTAAAAGAAATAAAAACGAAAAAAAACCCCCAAAAAACGAAAAAAAAATAAAAAAAATAAAAAAATAAAAAAACAAAACAAAACAAAACAAATGAAATACAACAACAAAGAAAACAAAACAATAAAAAGGATGAAAATAAAAATAAAAGCAACTGATTTTCCAAGAAATGAATTGGAGAAAGTGGATTCTTTTCTCTTGGACAATCTCGGACAGTGCAAAAGAAAGTCAGTCAAAGTTTTATAAATGACAAACATATTGTTTAAGAAAAATACTCACTCCCGTATTTAGTATATATATATATATATATATATACTATATATATATATATATATATAATATATAAAGTGTCCAATGGGAGAAAATTAAATATTTTATAAAAAAAAAAGTCAGCAAAATTAAATATAGTTTTAAAAGATTAAGTAAAATATGATGAAGTAAAAATAAAAAAAAATCTCTCAAAAATCATAATTCACTTGGTGGACATATATATATAATATATATATATATATATATATATATATTATATATTTCGGTGTGTCTCGTTCTTAAGAAAACGAGCAGTAGCATATATATATATATATATATAATATATATATATACTATAATATATTTGAGAGTGAGTAAATAAACAATGGGTTTATTTGATATGGCTTTTAGCCGACAATTTATATAATAATATATATATATATATATATATATAATATATATATATATATTATATATATTATATAATATATATATATATATATATATATATATATATATATATATATATATATATATGAACCTCTGTACGCGAACATAATTCGTTCCAAATTGTATTCGAGAACCGGTTTATTCGAAATCTGAACAAATAATATATAATGGCTTTATCCATTCTCGACCATCAGACCTCACAACTTCCCTTTTTCAATTTCTGGTAGTATCAATGCTGATGTTCTTAGGATCCATTAATAAGGGTTAAAGTTACCGTAAAATAGACAATAAACCAAAATGAAGCCTAATAATTTGCTAAAATAACAATATTCATCACTCGTTCTAGATAACGACTAATGCTAATTGATGCTGCTTGGGTAGTTCTACCAGCTGTTCGGCCATCTTCGGTTTGACTCAGATATAATTTGCGTTACTTTCGTTTTCATCAGCTTGACTCGAGTGTTCAAAGTCCGAAAATTTATTCCACAAATTAGGCCTTTTTTTACTATAAGTTTTTGTTCAAACTGAACTGTACGACTTCAGAGTCGTTCGAAAACTGAGGTTCTACTATATATATATATATATATATATTATATATATATATATATATATATATATATATATATATCAGAAAGAAAGGAAAAACTCAACCGTAATTCCATAATAAATTATTTCGATCAAAATTTGGGGCTTTTATAAATCTGAGTTGATTTAATATAGCTCCCCAAAATTTCGTCTCATCAGATGGTAGATCAAGATAATTTGAATTGCATAACTGAAAAATTTACTTTTTAAAAAAAAAGAAGATTTTTTACATTGGAAGACTGTCACCATGGCGACAGGAAGTCGAATGAGAAAAAAGGATACTCTTCAAGGTCTGGTTTCTTAGTGGGATGGTAGTCAGACAAAATTAAACTATGAATTAAACTATTGAATGAGTCTGAAAAAGTATAGAGCAAGGATAAAACAAAAAATAATATATAAAATATAGAATATAAAAATATATAAAGAAATATATTTAAAAAAAATCATATATATATCATTGAGCTCTTTTTAGTGATTTAAAGATTCACTTAGTTATACATACTGGATCATACAATAACTCACTGCATTTATACATACTGGATTATACAATAATAATACAGTATATCTTAGTAATCACATATAGAATCATCCCTTACTACCAAGTTTTGGATACCTCATCTCTCCCCCATCTCTCTCTCTCTCTCTCTATATATATATATATATATATATATATATATATGATGAGGGGTAAACCCCGAAACACGCGTCTGTAGATTGCTTTATATACGCTCCCAATTTTCGGTTTAGGAAATATAGCGATTATTCTGCCTTCTATTCTTGGCAGCTGCTTGTGGACCCACCGGTAAAGACTTGTCGAGCGAAAGTTCGTTCGGGTCTCGAACCCGACCAGAGGTAGCTGCTGAAAAATAAGTATAGCTGCACTGATGAGGGGGTAAACCCCGAAACGCGCGTCTGTAGATTGCTTTTAATATATATATATATATATATATATATATATACCAAAATACTGTCGGAGTTTTCTTTGGGTTGCAACGATGGATCTTTGGCTCGCGAAGTATTCATCAACTACATATGCAATTTCTGTTGGACTCAACGGTATTATGAGGATCACCAAAATCAATACATTAACGCAATAAAAACTTAAGGTAATATTAAAAGCTTAGAGGACATGAAAAACTCCACTGTATCCGTTATGTAATAAATGCATTTAATACTGTGTGTTGTTTTTATGATCCGAAAAAATTGCTTGTAAAATGAGTCTCAACATTATGGTCGACCATATATATATATGCGGAAAGAGGATTGGAATACATCCGGCAAAATGTGGTAGAGATATGAGGAACATATATATATATATATATATATATAAAACATTGTATGATACCTTTGATAATGAATAAAACGACTGATGGTGCCAAGCTCAAAGCTCTAGCGAAATATATCCTACATACGTTTGTCTGAGTTTTGTCTCGTGTTACCCATATCTCTACCACAAACACGCACACATACACACACACACACACACATATATATATATATATATATGTATACACACACACACACACACACACATACATATATATATATATATATATATATATATAAAGGTGTCACGTCTATTTTGGCACTTCAATATTTTCATTTTATTTAGAAAAAATACAGAGATTCTTCCAGGCCTGCGTATTACGCCCGAAATATTTACGCCAATGTTTTGACAATATACCCCCTACTATTTAATTCTCAAGGAATTTTGTACATTAAAGTAGATTACAAACAAATAAACAAAACAATTCACATAAATAAGGTCGGAAAAAAGTTTTAAAATTTAGAAATGTCACATTTCACTCATTTTTGTCACGTGAAAACATGTTTCTGTTGTTGTTGTTGTTGTTGTTGTGATGTTGATGTTGTTGTTGATGTTTTTGTGAACGGAAATCTAATTTCCCCCAAAACGCTCTCCTTCTAGCTTATCATGTAGATATAATGCAAATCTAAACTGAACTAGTCGTTTTCGAGAGTGACCGTTGCCCATAGCAATGACCTTTCTTAACTTGCAGGCCTGCCTTGGAAGGTCACCAAGTAAATGAGATTTCATTTTCATGAAGTGGAAACCTATACGTTACAAGGGGGAAAACAAGGGTTTCCTGCAGTTTGCTGAGAGTCTTCGAGCATATTCCCGAGGGTAAGGAGATACAATGGATAAACCGCCATTTTGGATCTAATATGAAACTTAATTACCCTGATATGAAATAAAATTTAGCCGGTACAAGTACCTAAATAAACAAATAAACCTGCTGGTAGTCACTTGAAACACGTTCCCCTTATGAAAAACTCCTTAAAGGAACTACAGATCTTTAAAAGACAAACTGGTTAAATCGAACTTAAGGGACCTAAATACCACCATCATATGTCACCCCACCGAAAGAAAAAAATTCCAAAAAATTAGTGAATTAACCGAATTTAATGAGATTTTCAGTGTTTTCAGTATTAAGGAATAAAATATATAATGCATCGGTTGTTTTATTTAAAAACTTTTACATTTTTTCAGGTCAGTTAACTTTGAACCACGTATCTTTAAGAATCTGTGTTACGCCTCAAAGATACCTAGTTCAAAGTTAACTGACCTGAAAAATGTAAAAGTTTTAAAATAAAATAACTGAAAATAAATAATTTGACTTCCAATAAATTGTAACAAGATGCATAAACTACAGATCTGTACAAAACCAATTGATGCAAGAAAAGCTCATAGTCAGATAACCTACTTGAGTTTCATCATCATTATCATCAGTGTTAACTGTGGGAAATTAATTAATTAAGTAATTAATTAAGAAAATCAGTGAAAGTAAACAAAGGTATTATAACTATCGTGAAGAAAAGGAAAAGGAAAGCCGATCGCTGGAATAACAGTCCCGCAGAAAACGAGAAGCTAATTTTTAAAATTTTGTCTTCTCAGTAAAGTAAGTAAAGTCGACAGGGCGGCCTAAAGTCGGTATCAGCCAGTCAGCGAGAGAGCATATCCCCTTTTCAATAGCGCTAGACCAAGGAGATTGTTTTTTAGCATCTGAGGTGGAGCGCCACACCTACTATCAGCTCCTTACTTTACCGCACAGATCCCTGTGCTACTCATACGCTGAGTTGGCGAGGACCGGTATCGAACTAGGAACCTTGTGGTATCTAGCCGAACGCTCTACCGACTGAGCTAAACCCGGTCTTATCAGTACTTAAAGATATTTGTTTACATTTTCAATTGTCAGATTCGTCACGTGCTCATGGTAGCTTGCTGATTTTGTTACATAATTATTAGATCCCTAATATTTATATAAGGTACTATAGAAACACAATGGCGATTAGTGCAGCTGATGGCCTTGAGAGTGAGTGACGGCGCTTGACCTCACTCTCACCTTGCCTTCGGGGGACAAATCGTGAGAACCGGAAGGCATAGAGGACCCTGTCTTCCGGTTTAAGGATAGTAAGTAAGTCTCAGTCAGTTAGCAGATAGGAGCCGAGCCTGATAGGATGTAAGTCGATCTGCGCAGATGTCTGGTGGGGATTTAACAATAAAATAAGATCAAAAGTAAATCGAAGTCTTGTGTTTATTATCTAAAAACTAACAATGACACAGGGCTTCTGATAACGAGAAATCCCTAACAGAGAACCAGACCGAAGTCCCCAAGTCAACCCCAGACGTTAGAAGATTCCAGACCAAGTCAAGATGATAGAAGGAATAGCAAAGATGATCAGAATAGCAGCCGGCCAGAATAGAAAATACGACAAGAAGTAACTGAAGTGAAGAAGGGTAAGCAACAATTTTTTCCACTGTCAAGTCGGACGTGTGTATGTAGTTGACTTGTTTTTTTTTCTTCTCCAACCGCAGCGAATATTTGCTTATATTTGTTAAGGTCTCTAATTGTCAAGCTGCCATAAACGTTTATGGCAGAACCTGTTCAAAATTTCGGATCTATGGTTCCATAAATCTTTATAATTATTATAAGTAAAGTAAGTAAAGACGTAGGGGTGGCCTAATGTACCGACATTAGACCACCCGACGTATTTACTTACTCAGCCAGGCAGCAAGGGAGTATATCCCCTTTTCACTAGCGCTAGACCAAGGAGATTGTTTTTGCGGCTGAGGTGGATTGCCACACCTATCATCAGCTCCTCACTTTACCGCACAGATCATTGCTCTACTCATACGCTGAGTTGGCGTGGGCCGGTATCGAACCAGGCAACTTGCGATTCCTAGTCGTGCTCTACCGATTGAGCTAAACTGGCCTTTTTTTTTATGAGTATATATATATATATCTATCGGCCGGTCTATACCTGCGTGTTTTTGTTACAATTTTCCATTTTACGATAGGATATATACCATTAGTATTATCATTGTAATTTTCTTAATTTTCCTCTAAACCAAAGACACCTGGATTTTATTATTTTTAGTAGAAGATTATAGTACCAAAACAAATATTATTGAGTATTGTTTATTACTAAATTTTACACTATTGAAACTGTAATAAAAAAAATATTTGCCACACCTCTGCAACCTAAAATAAAATTGCATAAATATAGAAGGTTGTTCATTTTTTAACTGCTATGTATTTATTTATATTTGTGCCTACAAAGTTTTAATACTGTAGAATTTATAATAAATAATATTCATTTTCATTGTGTAAATATTCCACTACAAATTATAAAATCCTGATATTTTTGGTTTAGAAGAAAATTTAAAAAAGAATTCTTACAGGTGTAATTATTTATGGACTCTATTGTATCAGTGAAATAATCTGATATCACTAGAAAGTAAGAAGAAATTATTATGGTAACTAGCAAATATATGCACCCTCCGGGTGCAAGTATTTAAGTTTAAATGTAATAAAATATCGTATTAAATTAGAAAGGTTAAAAACTAAATAAGAATTCAGATAAAAAGATTTGAAACGGAGGGGGTATAATCGAAAAATAGAACAACTGAAACTTACTCTTTCATCACTTCCGTTTTTCAATGCTAAATTTTCCTAATTTAACTATTTAGTTAAAATAGGAAGTAAAGAATAAAATTACAGTTATTTCTTCTTGTTAATGAATTTCTTTTAGGATTTATTGAAGAGATTTTTACTCATATTCATTAAGATAAAACCAAACAATTAGAAATCAATAATACCAAGCACATTTTTATTAAAATCAGTTTTTTTAATATCAATATGCAAATTAGCTTTACGTTTACACTGAAAACTGGTATTTTGGTGTATATATAAATACAATTGCATGTTATTAGTATTTAGGTAAGGCCAACAGTATTAATAATGTCAAACAGTTTTATTATTAATTGAGGTTTAAATAGAAATAGAATCATGGAGAATGTGTCGTTAATAACTAAGGAAATTGTGACTTGAGTAAGGATATAGTTTCGGTTAGAGACAGAAAAACACACAATCTCCATTATAATAAGATATTACTCAAATAGTGGGAAGAAAGCAGATGTTGCTTAATAAATCCACCTTAATTACCTCCCCTTGAATATCTGTCTGTAGAAAAGTAGTCCTCCTACTAACGTCAGTTAGATCGTAGTCAGAGTAAAGTGAAATAAAGCTTCTAAAGTCTAAAGCACTGGTTCTGTTTTTACTACACTCTGTATGTGAGAGTGTTCATTGTTATTTGTACAACGTTTCGGCCGATATACCCTCTGGCCTTCTTCAGGTATTACTTGTCGGACTCGGGAACCTTCTTTTCGATCTCGGGAACTTCTTGTCATATTCGGGAGCCATCACGGAACTTTGAACCTAACCCTTTATTTATTCCACGGGGGTATTCTGTTCTCATTCCGCTAACCATAGCTGGGGTAGAAGTTGTGCTAATTAATTATTTTTCTAACTGCTTTGACTCAGGATTGAACTTGAGAACCAGAGATAACTGTCTTTTAAGCCAACTGCCTAATCCACTCGGCCATGTGTCCAATTGGACAATCGAGTGTGAATTTTGGGAACTTATAAACCTAATGTCTTGATTTGGCTAGAATATCTACCTATTTTACTTATGTATTATTTTTTACCTAGACTCATATTGTTTTTTTTTCAAACATTCAGAGAAATAGGATCTATACCGTTTTTCTTTTTGATGTCCCAGATTTTATTTCTCTGATTTTTTTTTAGATGGGGACTATTAGTTTGTATTATTTCTATTATTCGGTCTATTGTCCTCATCTTTATTGTTTTCTACACAACATTCCGGTCGATGTGTCTTCAAGTCTTCGTCAGATATTTTTGTTGGACACGGGAACCTCTTTTTGAACTTGGGGACGTTCTCGTTGAACTCGTAATGAGGTTATTGGGAGGCTTTGCGGAACTTCAAACCAAACCCTTTATTCAATCCACGGGGAAAGACTGTTCTCATTCTGTTAACTATGACCACGCACGAGAGTTAACTTCAGTTATTTATTCTGTATTACTGTCGCTCTTGGCCAGGTTTGAAACTTCATTCCAGAGGTAACTGTCACTTAGAACTGTATTAACTCAAAACCTGTATTCGTTTTAGCATGTGTCCAATTGGAGTGAATTTTTGGAATTAGAAACCTAATGTCCTGGGTACAATAAGGTATTTCTTTATTACCCTAAACTTCATATGGTTTGCCTTTCTCAACCACCTAAATCTGATGACATGCCTCTGTTCAAGCCTTAAGGAGACTGTCATTTTGAATAGCCTCAATGTCGTCATTTTGAATAGCCCCAAAACAGATATTTTTGCGAAAACAAAATATTTTGCTATAAAATAATTTTAAACAGTGCTGAGCTTACATTTAAGGAATAAATTCTGAAATAGAAAATCATTTTCCCTTAAAAAAAACTATTTATTTATTTATTACGGGAAGCCCACATCCTGTCTATTATGGTGCTAGAGGCGGCGGCTGGGGTCTTCATGCCCTGGGTATGACGATAAACTCTATCTGATTGTGAGGTTTCAGTTCTGGAAGTCTGGGGAATGTGGAGCACCCCTTTATCACCTTTTCTCCCTGGTCCACTCTGGTCCGGAATGGTAGTGTCTGTTAGGGTCTTATCTATGGATTAAATAGAAAAGTTTGTTTATAAAAAATTGCGTATCCATTAAGAATTAATTTATTACTAAACTTTATCGGTATTAAATGACCCACTGAGGTTGATATGCCATAAACCAAACCAAACCAAACTACGATATAATAGTCCAGTAAGCTAGCCACTACGCCACGAAAACTCACACTGTAAAACTTTTGACTCACCCTATATACTATGTATGTTCGTGCTGATAGCACTAAATCATTCATCACAATGAATGAGAGATTTTAAGTAGTACAACCTCAAGCAACATTAACATAACCTGGTTTCGCCCCATTGCAAATTATACGATATAACATGCACCTACTTAAATCTAACTCGACAGCAGTACATCAGTATTCAACACTTTATGCAGTACATTTAAATAATTAAATGTTCCTTTGAAAGAAACGTTTACGATATGTTTACTGTCTGACCGATTTTTCCTGGTGTTTCGGGAGCATTATGACGACTGCAACGTGGTTTTAAAAATACGTAAGATTCGATGACATGAAAGGCGGCAGTAGGCAGCTTCCTTTTAGCAGACTGTAAAAATACCCAATAATTGGCGCAACAAAATTGATCTGTTAGATGCTTTTACGAGAGAACGATCTGTGATGTGCTCTGCTTGCTTCTGTGTTGCCTTGCAAAACATGTTTTAATGACAGCATTAATGAGGACTGGAGAGACAAGGAGAACAAGAGTGCAAAACAACGCGAGCTAAGGAGGACAACTGACAGTATCATTGCTGTGTGTATAAAACAGAGAATAAAGAGAAACAGAAGTCGTTGTTATGTTGTCGAAATGTGCCGTCGTGCAATAAAACGGGGGGAAAAAAAAAGTAAAGTTGGAAGAATAAAGCAAAAATAAATAAATAGATAAATAAAAATAAAATAAAATAAATAAGAAAAAAAAAAAGGATTTCTCTGAATGTTTAAGATGGGTTTGATAATTTGGATTATTTGGATTATTTGGATTATTCAGACTATTGTCCGCATCTTTATTGTTATCTGCACAACGCTTCGGTCGATGTGCCCTCAAATTGGACACATGGCGTAGTGGAAAACCGAATTAAAATATATTAAAATCTACTTAAAAATGGACCTTAAGTCATATCCTGCTCATGGTAGAGGTGGTTGGTTAGATAAATACATACTTGGAAGATTGGCGCGACACAATCTTCTTAACACTCTATTTCTCCTTCCTGCTTGGCTCTCCTTGCCAAATTAAGCCAATCTTAAGGAACATTATCAAACTTTATCTCACCCCCACCACCATCAGGATAGGATGGATACAAGGTCTTTTTAACAGGTGATATATCCCGGGAAGGGATATATTTAGTAGAAGTAGCAGAGTGGGGCCACGGTAACAGAGTGGTACAATCAAGCAGCTAAGTAATAGAACTGGTGCGACGTCGTAATCGTAGGTATGTTACTTTCACCTTCGACTAGGTTGCGGGTTCAATCCTAGTCAAAGGCGAAAGTAACATACAATAATTAACACAGCTTAACACTTGTACCCAGTCATTCAGTATGTTTGTTTGTTTGTTTATTTGTGTGTTTCTTTTTTTCCCCCACTTTAGCTCAGTGGTAGAGCGTCCGCCTAGTGTATCAGAAGGTTTCGGATTCGATACCGGCCGTCGCCAACTCGGCTTGAGATCGTTGGTAAAGTGGGAAGCTAATGGTAAGTGTGGAGGTCACCTCAGACTCAGAAACAATCTCCTCGGTAACGCGCTAGCGAAAAGGGTATAAACTCATTTGCTATCCGACAATAGGTCACTCCGGCAATCTTTAATATATATAATATATATATATATATATATATATATATATTATAATGGTACACAGTATAATCTACTTGAGTTTCACCATAAGGATCTTCAGAGTTAAATCCACTGGATAATCAAGATATTGATTAATTGCAGTCGATTGCATGTGTGTATTTTTTTGCGATGACGATTGGTTATAGATCCGCAGAAAAAAAGGGACACGAAAAAATACAGTGGACACACACACACACACACACACACATACACACACACAAACCCAGCCCTACCCTTTTAATCCAGGGACTGGTATTGACTGGGGGATAGCCCCCTAGGATCAATGCTATTAGATCCAGGACGAAGCCAATGGACGCCCAGCATTGGCCGGGTGTACACACTATTGTAATTATATTTATATATACAACAAAATAGCGGTTTACAGAGTGAACGAGAAGGTTAATTTATATAGTGATACTATAATTTGATTTTAATAAATATGTGCTTAGTATTATTGATTTCTAATTGTTTGGTTTTGTCCTAATGGGTATGAGCAAAAATCTTGGGTGTAAATCTTAAAATAAATCCATTAACAAGAAGAAACAACTGTAATGTTATCCTTACTTCCTATTTTAACAAGAGAGTTATATTAGGAAAATTTAGCAATGAAAGAGGGAGTGATGGAAGAATTGGTTTCAAAACTGTTCTATTTTTCGATTTTACCTCCCCTGTTTCAAATCTTTTTTATCTGCATTCTTATTTAGTTTCAATAGCCTTTCTTATTTAACAATATTTTATTACATTAAAACTTAAATACTTGCAACAGAGGCTGTTTATATTTGCTAGTTTTAATAATTTTCATCCATTTCTTTTGCCACGTTTTCATCTTTTTCTTCTTCCTCTTCTTATTTTACCACAACCACAATCACCACCACACCACACTGCTACTACTACTACTACTACTAACCAGGACGTCCCATCCTTGTGTAATGGTTGACAAACCAGTCTCTCAGATCAAGTACTAGTGAATAGCGCGTTCGAGCCTTGTTGAATGCATTTTACTTGTGACGTTGTGTCACATCCTACACTAGTTGAATAGGTTGGGTATAGATCTACTCTCTTTCTTTCTCTTCTCACTATTATTTAGATATTTTAGCTTACATTTTAATCACGTAGAAAGCACCGGTTTAAGCTAGATCATGGAAGTTAAGCAGCAACGAGCCTGTTAAATATTTAGATGGGTGACAATTCAAGCCACAGTCAGTAATGTAAGTAAACCGATTATCAGAATTACTTCCTTAGGCATTAAATAACCCAAATATAGTTGATATGCCGTAAAACAACCAATCATATTTTTTTACTATGACCGCCTCCTCCTCAATGGCTTTCTCCTCACCTCCCTTTTATACTCTTGTTCTTGCTGTTACACATCTTCTAATTTTTTGTGATTGTTTACGTATTTTCACAAAATTTTCCTTCCTCTCCTCTTCTTCTTCTTCTTCTTCTTCTTCTTCTTCTTCTTCATCTTCTTCTTCTTCTTCTCAATGTTATTCACACATTTTCACCCCCCCCCTCAGCTCCGTCACCCTCCCCTTCCCTACCACCTTTCTCCTGCCCCAATCCTTCTTCTTCAACGACCAAGTCCATGTTGGATATATTCACAATTAGAAAGCCGCTCCCCACCACTTTCCGGCAAAAAACTGTGTGCTATCGCGAGGACTGTCAACAGCAAGCATCCTGAGAACCCTCCATGTGTCGAGGAATTATATGCACACAAAATCCTCCCCCATAAACAAACAACAAATGTTTATTCACACACACACACACTCGCACAAAAACTTGAATGGCAGATGCTCGAAAACACACACAAACAGAGGAGAGAAATCTGGAGAAAATTTTATTCATAAACATTCTGCCCTTTGAGATGAAAAAAGAAAAACATGAACGGAAAAGAAAAAGAAAAGAACAAAGTCATTACATTTAAGAGAATCAGAACCACATGGGACATTATGAAACATTAGTGTCCATATTGTAATAGATTTACAGATAAAGAACTTTTTTCTACTTGTTAGTTTTGGATTAATTTAGTTCAGTCTAACTAGTTTAATAAGACACTAGCAGGACCTGTGGATAAACCACACTATGTATCTTTGAGGCGTAACACAGATTCTTAAAGAGACGTGGTTTAAAGTTAACTGACCTGAAAAATGTAATAGATTTTAAATAAAATAACAAGTGTATTATATCTTTTATTATTAATATATCAACACTGAAAACTTCATTAAATTCGGTTAATTCCCTGATTTTTTTTCTTTCGGCAGGGTAGCATAAGATAGTGGAATTTAGGTCCATTAAGTTCGATTTAAGCCAGATTTCTTTACTCAACCTGCAAGATCTACAATGAAATCCAGAATGGGATCAGTGTCTGAGGTGACTGAAACTCACACTCGTGACACCCATTCTGTTGTATTGTATAGATCTTGTATTTCCAAGAAGGTTTCCCAATCCAGCGCCGGAACTGCATTTCTACAGATAGAACTGGCCTAAAGGACATGAATAATTCCATGCAATATGCGAACCATGATGCTTTCAACAAGCTTATACAACTGTTGAACGGCTGTGGCATGAAAACAAAAGTGTTCAAGATGTTACATAATCTATGCATAGATTATTGTCAACCCCTGTATTTCTGAAGGGATGGCCCCTTTTCATATCACGGGCGAGACTTTTCATGGAATATTACAGAAAGCCTGCGAAATACATGAAGTCACGTGAGACCTGGTTGGCTCTGAGTTTCAGCTTGGACGTCAGGCAGATAAGATGCCTTAGCACACTGCACACGCGCGTTGTGTTAGTTAGAAGAAGAGATGAATCAAGGACGACCAACCAGCAAGACTAGGTCCAGACGCTGCAAGAAGAACGTAATATACCAAAGACGAGCAGAAGAATAATAGAAGTAAAGAAAGGGGATACAAAAAAGAGACTCACTATTTGATGTGAGTACACTTCAGCACCAACTTCAAATAATTTTAATTTATCCGAAAATGGTAACATAGGTGCACTACACATCTCAGCATATAACCGGAAGTTGTATTAGGGGAGGATGATAAAGCTGCTTATACTGTTACATGGTTTTAACTATTTATTATTATACATTTTACATATTGTACTATTTAGCAATAGCTCTTAAGTAAACGTATCAAGCGTTGTAATAATTAAATTATCATACTGTGGTATATCCACAGATCCTGCTAGTCAAGATTATTATACTTTTTACACATTGAACTTTTTAGCAATAGCTCTTAATTAAACATATCAAACGTTGTAATAATTAAATCATCATACTGTAGTATATCCACAGATCCTGCTAGTCAAGATTATTATACTTTTTACACATTGAACTTTTTAGCAATAGCTCTTAATTAAACATATCAAGCGTTGTAATAATTAAATTATCATACTGTGGTATATTCACAGGTCCTGCTAGTCAAGATTAGTATACTTTTTACACATTGAACTTTTTTGGCAATAGCTCTTAATTAAACATATCAAACGTTGTAATAATTAAATTATCATACTGTGGTATATCCACAGATCCTGCTAGTCAAGATTATTATACTTTTTACTTATTGAAATATTCTAATATTCTTAAGTAAACATATCGAACGTTTTTTTTACATATTGAACTATTTAGCAATAGCTCTTAAGTAAATATGGTAAAATAGGTGCACGACACATCTCGGCATATAGCCGGAAGTTGTATTAGGGGAGGGATGATAAAGCTGCTTATACTGTTACATGGTTTTAACTAGCTGGGTACACTTGCCGACCGATTCATCCATTCTTTCCTGTACAGCCTACTTTCACCAAAATACCACATTCTCTCCATGGCTTTATTCTACTTAAGATATCCCAATTTCGAATGGTTTTGATGATTTGCACACAAACAACTGTCCAATAATAGATTCAATAATTAATTTCAATGGTTAATTAAATGTATAGTAATTTGTGTTTTTTTGTTGTTTATTTTTTTAAGCAATACGTAATTAAAAACAACCTTAATCCCCTAAAACCGTAACCCAATTCGCAAAATGTTAATTCATAGACTGTAGTTAAACTATCATTGGGTATCCCAAAAACCTTTCCGTTTTAAATTTTCCGACCTAAATCAGAAGTCAGCCTTCTAGTGACCAGCCCAAACACCATGATATGGACTGGGTGTTTTATTTTCATCACTATCGGTACATCGTGTGTGGATAGAGCAAACCAATAGTTGTTCTGTGAGTTTACAGATTCCGAATAAAGCTAAAGCCTGTTCGAATGTAGGGGATGCTTGAGTTTGTTGAAAAGTTTTGAAAAGCTTCTTCATGGCCTGTGATAAAAATTGATCCTTCTCATCTTCTATAAGAAATAGCGAATCTTTCTCTTATATACCGGGATGTACGCGCAAATGTAGGTATACAGTTATTAAAAAACACATACAATACTCATTGCATTTATTAAACAAACAAAACACCCCAAGAAACTGAAAGTACAACAAAATAAAATAGTGGGCCATTTTTTTTGCCCCCTTTCCCTCGACTAGTATATAGGACCGCCGAATATCATCCGATCTTTTATGTTCGAAAGCAAACCGGTCAGCTCCTCTGAAATGAGTATGGGTGTCCTTAGTGGGGAATTGGTGAAAAAATTGGGGTTAGTCTGTAGGCCAGATGGGTTGGGGCTACTAGAAAAGCTGATTTTCCAGGAATAAAAGCACTAGCGTAATCGGGCAGGGCTAGAAAGAAAAACTTGGTTTTGGGAGTCCTGGGTATGTTCTAAGCGCGAAAAAAAAAAATTGGGGTTGATGCTCAATCAGCCACCTAAGAGAAACTCTGGGGTATGCGGAAGTTTTGTTGGCTTTTCCTTGTGCATGTCTTTGTATTTGTGTCCATTTTAGGCGAGGGGTCATGTGCTGTCTGGAATCAAGCGAGAGACTTTTGCTGGTTCCGGGCACAGATACTACACCTTAATCTTCGACATTGCCGATGAGGTCGAAATATTTTCAACTGAAGCCGAAGGAATCGCGTGGCGAACTATATTCATCTGGACGAGTCCAATCATAGGTTAAGTAGGTTAAACCACAGCAGGTCTTTTTGTACTTAAAAAAGAACTTTGAAGAGTTACACAAATCGATTTATTTGTTTGAATTATTGAATTATATCACTTAATTAGTAAAAATCAAAAACAAAATTTGGTACTTTTCTTTATTAGAAAAACTAGTACAAAATAAAAAAAACGCCCCTCGGGCAATGTAAAAATAGATTTTTGAAACATATTGCACGACGGGTGGGAGTAAAAAATTCAATGTCAGCGAGGTTGTACCCTAAGTAAGTAAAATCATCAAATTCATTAAAGGATTAAAAAATAAAACAATTTAAAATGTAAACTTTAAATATGTATTAAAATAAAACAAACTATATATAGATATATATACCAATCATGTATTTATTAAAACTTGTTTTAAAAAACAATGAGGACTGTCTAATGCTGCATGTTCAAATTTTGAGTGTATTTATTCAATGTTATGACGATTTTTGGGTAATGTGACGTAAGCAGTGACGTAATTTTTGTTACTGACAAAAACCGCAAGCGAATCTCCATTATTAATAGATATTAAGATATGTGCGAAATTTAAATACTAAATGACATCTCTTTTCTGTATTAACAGTATCACGACTTTACTTTATAGTTATGGAGGCGCGTGGACTAATGGTTAGAGTCCTAGGAAGTGGACTCGCACAATCCGAGTTCATTTCCTGGACGTTTGCATTTCACATGGCGAAAGGTATGAATTCAATTCTCCCTCCAGCTATGGGTAAATAGCAGGGCAGACTGGAATCTTTGACCATAGCTAGGTAATCAATCTAGAAGAAGGAAAACTGAATTCAAACCTGGTAAACTCCGCGTAAGAAATTGACCTTTTGCCGCACCCTGCTCGTGTGGAGGTGGTCGTATATATATATATATATATATATATATATATATATATATATATATATGTGTGTGTGTGTGTGTGTAAAATAAAAGGATATTTAATCCGAATAAACTCACACTTAACTCATTTAAACCTCTGTTTTTTTCTATTTTTTATTATACTACATACCGTCGGATTCACTTCCTTTTATTCACACACACACACACACACACACACACACACACACACACACACACACACATATATATATATATATATATATATATATATATGAGAATTTGAAGATCTTTTCTATTAAAGATATTATCTTCAAATTGAGAATGTCCATCATTGAAGCAAGAACTATATCCAAGTCCTGAAGAAGGTCTAATAGACCGAAACGTTGCATCGTCGACAATAAACATCCAGTTTCCATAACATCCCGTGTTTTTCTACCTTTCTCCACATATTGTCGGATTAACCTCCTCACATTTTCCCATATATATATATATATATATATATATATATATATATGGATTTGTGTTCGTTGTGATTACATGAAAATGTAATTAATTAACAAAATTG
>CM042158.1:29494188-29499188 GCA_023376005.1 Doryteuthis pealeii | reverse complement strand
TCTCTGATTGGCCAGCCACTCGATAACATTGCCTACGTGTCTAAATGGCTTGTGCCAGCCTAGCTTGTATCTTTCCATTTGGGTTTTTCCAACTCCAACGAGTCAAGGCCAACCATTGTTTTATTTATCTAAGTTTTTGAAATTGTTGACCAACTTTTAAAAACTGGAATCTTCTTTGTTAATTATCATTTTATTTTGTAAAAATTTAAATTCCGATTATATATATTAAATTCCATAATTTAAAGAATTTATGCCTACGTGAGGATTTTTCGTTTAGATAAATATATACCTCCAATATAAACATTATTATTATTATAATTATTATCGTTTTTCTTATTTTTACTTTTAATTTTAACAAACCACCATAATTAATAATTAGGGTAGTTTTAATTAATTAGTAATTAATTAATAGATCGCCAATAAACCCATAACACTTTTAATAGTGTTACATGTTTTTCTACAAGGATGCATTTTTCCAATGATTCAGAATAACCGATATTCTTAATTTCTACACTACCGTACATAATTCATAGACAACCTAACAATTATTTGGATCAATATACTTTATCGAGTTGAGTCCAGCGTCCTTTTGTGCAGACATGTTTTTTTATGTCACTGCCCCCCACCCTCCATGTTCTTCTTTTTAATCATATTTGGGATGAATCACAGGTGAGATTAGAAACTGACCTATCAAATATTGATTCTATCTTTTTTTTAAATCTGACTTTTACTACATACAATTATCTGTAAGGTAAGGTGCTTGTCATATAGTGAAGTTAGTCTAATTAGTTCTGAACTTTTCAGTTTTATTCATGTTCCTATTATATATCTCTATCAGACTAAATAAGGGGGGGGGTCTTTCTAGTTTTTCTACCATGGGTTTTGTAAGTAATACTCTTTTTTTTATTCTATCACTGTTTCTTTCTTTCTTACTTTCTTTCTTACTTTCTTTTTCTTTCTTTCTTTCTTTCTTTTTTGTTTTTTTTTTTTTCTTAATTTTATGATTTTCTTTTTTCTTTTTTTCGTTCTTTTCTTTTTTTTCTTTCTTTTCTTTTTTTTTTTCTTTTTTTCTTAATTGTATCAGAGTTTTTCACTTTCTTTCTTTTTTACAGCTCTTTCTTTCTTTCTTTCTGGAGGGAAAAGTATTCTGGGTAATAACAAATATGTGTAAACAAGAAAATGTCTCCGTGTTGTTCCATAAAATAACAGAGCAAGATGGGACCCACAGAGAGACACCCCTAGCTGATACAAGAAGAAACCCAAATGGGGGTCCAGTGGCTTCGGCCCTGGATCTTTACGAGTTAATAGCGTCGATCCCAGGGGGCCATCCCCCCAGGCAACACCTGCCCCCTCGATTTAAAGGGGCAGGGCTGGGTTTATTGCCCAGTGCCTGAGGCGCCCCCTTGAGGGGGAATGCCGACGGGATCGACGCAATTTTTTCACCTGCCACTCCATGAGCTTCGGCTTGTGGGTGGTCCCACGTTAATAGGGACTTTGTGTCTGACCCGTACAAGTGGGGTACGCGGTAAATATCAAGAAGAAACCCAAATGTGAAAAGGACGGACACTCGATGGAAGAATAAACGGTATCGCGATAGAGAAGAAGAGTGATTGTGTTCTACTCAGTTACGTTTGCTCAGATAATAATTGGCTCGTCAGCAATTTTTCCAAGTAAGATGAAATGGACATGATTGTATTCTTTATTACTTTTTTATTTCATCTTTTATTAATATTTTTATTTTCTATAAATTTTATTTATTTTTTTTTTTTTTAATTTTTTTTATTCTTTTAAATTTTTCTTGGAACTTATTTGCTATTATCATTGTTGAAAATTCGAGGCCGTGTGTATCGGCTGTAAATCTGTTAGCGAAGAAGACATATTTGGATGAATGCAGTGTTGCGAATCTTTCTAATGCGAGTGTTTTCACTACAACACAAAGGATCTCCACTGTGAAGTGCTCTCAGTTGAAGCCTAAAAAATGGCCACAAAATTGTAACAATATGTTGATATTTGAGTATATAAGGTGTGCTTTAATTCCCCATCTCTATTTATAGACTAACCAAGGTCACGGGATTGACTCTTGTAACCAATCACTAGCAATACTACTGGCCTGATAGAATACTTAGACCCCCTCCCCAAATTGGTCATAATTAAAACTGCACTCTTTGAGGACGGACACACATAGGATTGCCTGATCTTTACCAATACCCTCAAAGGACTTATACGATTACCAGTAACTGAGAACACTTTAGTAACCAAAGGATTCACATTATCGACCGACTCTTTATCAAGGATCCAATTCCACCAGATAAGCGCTTCTGCTATATGGCCAAGGAATGGCCCTTAAAAACGTAACACAACATGTAATATCTGTTTCATACTTTTCGGTATATTTGTCTTTCTTTCAAGAAGGGTAAAATGTCATCCATGTTAGTATTCTCAAACAGATCCCTCTTATTGATTGAATGTCGTCAGATAGACTTGTCAGGAATGATGACGGATAGTGACGTTTATTAAAAATCCTGGGAATCCGTGCTGTCAGTGTGACATGATAATTATGACGATAACAATTTCTCGGTTTTGACGTGATAAGGAAGTTTATTAAAAATCCTGGGAATCATGGGAAGCTTAAAGGATGGCCACTAAAATTGTAACACATCTTTACAAAGTGCGCGTACATTATACTCTCTCGGGTTATATTCATTAGCAAGAGAGAGTCTTGGGTATCTGTGATGTCAGCGTGGGCCGATCTATTAATAACGGAGATTGGGTGTATTTCTGTCTGAAACCAAAACGACGCCCCAGTTTACATCACATTATTTTCAGTGATTACGTAAGTCTATTAATGAGTATTTAATTTATAGTTAAATCGTTAATACATAGAATAAAACCAATCCTGTGTTATATACACTGAAAATTTGAGTAAGCAATTTTAAAGATTGTTTTTACTTTCGCCTTTTTTTTTCAGTAACAAGAAGTTAACTAAAAAGTTTTAAAATGAATAAATACCCATGATTTTGTGTAGAATTCATATGTAAAATATTCAAAGTGAGTATTTAATTAATAATTTATAGATGCACGCAACATTTTATTTGAGAGTGATAGAACTAAGTTTCCATTTCAATTTTTTTATTTAAAATTTTTTTTTAATGCTTTGATAAATTCGATGCTTCTACTTAATTATTATACAAACCATTTGACATTGAATTTTTAACCCCCATCCCACTTAGTCAATATCTTTCAAAAATTAATTTCTACACCGCCCGGGGGGCGTTTTTTGTGGCTAGTAATACTAATGAGAATATTTGCATTCATTACTAAAAACCCCTATTCCCATACCTTCGTAAAATTGATAGTTCCTATCAAATTATTTCTTGTGATCAAGACAGCGTAAATGCATGAAATGAAAGTGAATTTGAACAGCCTAATCAGTTAAGTCATGTAAACCCAATAATCATCTGTGATGTGCAGTTAGCCATTTTAATGATTGAGAAAGGCGAAAAGAAACATTAGATTTTACGACCAGGAAACAATTAAGTAACTTTATATAAAAGCATTAAAACTTGCCGCTAAGCCGGCTTAAAACGTTTGATGATTTATGCACATCAAAAAAAAAATTTTCTTTTATTCATATCTGATTGGGAAGTTCAGAAACATGCGCATATCCGTTACTTTTATTCATTCAACAAACGCATTCGTTATTTTATCTTCAGATCTAATTAGAAAAGCAAATTCATGATGTTAATATCTATCTATCTATCTATCTCTGTCTATTTATCTATCTCCGTCTATTTTCGTCTTATTGTCAGTCTCTTTCTCTCTCTCTCTCTCTCTCTCTCTCTCTCTATATATATATATATATATATATATATATATATATACTACCAGGTACCAGAGGAGGTAATCCAGATACATTTTTTCAAACATAACTCAATCCTAGAACTAGGGAATATTTTGATATGAATTTTATGTCATTAAGCTAAAAAGCTAACAATCATTGACTCAATCAGCATTGGTATGATTATAGATATATATTCACATATACAAATACATATATATCTACGTATAATTATGTGCACACACACACACACACACACACACACACACACATATATATATATATATATATATATATATATATATATATATATATATATACCTATCTGGCTAGCCATCTATATCAATATCTATATCTCTTTCTTTTTCTCCCTCTCTCTCTCTCTCTCTCTCTCTCTCTCTCTCTATATATATATATATATATATATATATATATATATATATATATATATATATATATATATATATTAAAATTCGAAGGCAATACAATGCGTATAAAAAATAAAGATAAAAAGATGTTGTATATGTCTTATCGATTTCGAAGCTAGAGCTTCGAAATCGATAAGACATATAAAACATCTTTTTGTCTTTATTTTTTATACGCATTGTATTGCCTTCGAATTTTAATATTTTATAACATACTTAACAATGGTTCAAGCAAATTACCAATTACTTTTATATATATATATATATATATATATATATATATATATATATATATATATATATATATATATATATAAAAAGAAAAAAGGATTAAGACCCGGTATTCAGCGATTATGGTCCATTTTCCTCCCTACGAGATACTTCAGATCACTTTCTTTATTGAAACTAGTAAATAAATAAATTCAGCTTGTATTTATACATTTTCCCTGCTTCCAGTGATGGTATCAGGTTTCACTCCCTCTTAACTCTTTCAGAGTGGTATATTTCTATATATTTCTATATATTTCTATCTATTTTCAATCATACTGTCGAATCCATTTCCATTTATTATATATTTATACTGTCTAGAGAAAAAACAAAATACTGGATTGATTAACTTTTCATCACCGGAGGTTCATTTTCAATATGATAAAGACCACAACACCATGGATTTGTTAACCATACGAATTCCCGGAACTTTCCGTATTTTTCCTAATTGAGCTGCTGGCTACATTTAA
>CM042158.1:29486476-29494178 GCA_023376005.1 Doryteuthis pealeii | reverse complement strand
TACATTTAAACTCGTTTTCGCAGCTGGATTGCATCCTAAACGCCTTTGATACAACTTTTATCTTCTATTACATTTTTACTTCAACTCATTGATGTTCGCACATTTGTTTTAAAAATAAAATCTATTTTATTCTTAATACAAATACCCATTTTTATACATATTTTAAAAGACATTCCGGTCCAGAACTAAGGTTGTTTGAGCCTCTCGTACCAAGCGTTACTATCCCTCTTTCTTTCTTTCATTCATAAATATAGTTGCTCTTGAGGAAGACCGTTTTATTAAAAAGGCGAAACAGATATCTGTCAGCATACTACTATTATCATTTGTTTAAAAAAAATCATTTTTTCATTACATATATATAATATATTATATTAGATACAAATATTATCAACTTAAATGCAATAGTATACCAAATAAAAGTAATATTAATAGTTATAAAATGGTATCATATATGTAGTGTGTGTGATGATGGTTTAGTTTTGTGTTCATTTACCTGGTGGTGAGTTGCGTTGTTTAGTTGTATTGTGTGTGTTTCTGTGTTATTGATTGGATGAGAGCAGTACATTTTTTTCATTCCCCAAGATTAAATACATAGGTTAAGAGATTAAAAAATACAAAAAGAAATCACATACAAGCTTCCTGTTTAACAATTTTATTTTGATCTTTTTTCGGTTTATCTTTGGACCAACTTTTTAATGTTTGGGTGGAATTCCGTGGATAACGTTCCACCAAAGTGTTAGAGTGTAACCCCGGAGATAAAAGCGACTATAACAACACCATATTCATCACCTATATGATCCATAGTCCTCTTTTTACCTCATTCTTCTACTATTTACACTTAATGTCATATATATTTAAAATAAAAAATGGGGATGTGACAATCGCGCACCTTCACCTAGAGATAGACTCGGAACGATTCTCTCTCGCCACAATAACAATCGATAGTGCTCGAAAAGGCACAATGATCTCGCGACCTATCGACTTACTTTACGCACAAGTTATGGGATACCTTATCCTACGGAATGTACCACTCCCAAATACATTCAAAAATATAGTCCTAGGTGGACTAAGAACTCTTAAAAGATCAAAATAAAATAAAAGTAAAAGATAATCTTTACTCCCCCATACCACACAAATACCTAACCATATAATTAAAAAAATAAATAAATATATATAATAATATATATATGGGCCGGGTTTAGCTCAGTTCGGTGGCCCCCAGGCAAAAACTACATTTAGTGAAAAACTTGCCTGTGGCTGGATACTGGCTGTTTTCTAAGAGATCTATTCATGAGGAGGTTGGCAATGGGTGGATAATAGGGACGAGCATGGTTTGGAGAGAGAGAACAAAGGAATCTGAGTTGTCAGCATTTCTGTGATGATAAATGATGATGTGAAATGATGATGATAGATCGTTGTGAGAGGCTTATTGTTATCCATTTTATGTACATTTTAATTTTTTTTGAACCATCTTTATAGCTGATTTTTAATATTTATTTATTAGTTTAAATAATAAAGAGATGGGAGTGTAGAACATGTTGCCAGTGTCTTTTTGTATTAAGAACAGAAGTTGCTAATTTATCTTCAAATGAAAGAGAGAAAAGAGGAAAAAACAATTATTTTCCTATTTGTCTACATTACACAAGTTGGAAAATATTCTATAGATTTGCGTTTTGAAAATGGTGTTACCACACAAGCCAATTTCAGCCACCTAAAAGCAAACTGAGAGAAATTAAAACACACAGTGTTAGAAGTGAATGGGAGAGGAAGCACTCTCAAGAAGTGTACCCATATTATTTATATTTACTCTAGGGACTTTTAATAAATACTTTAGGGTGATGGACTTATCCTAACGTAAATTTCCACTATATATTAAAGAAAATTTGAAAAAACACAAAAAAACAGAGATTTTTCCGAAAAAATATAGTGGTGTCCAGAAAGAATACTCAGTAATATAAAGTAATATGCATAAATATATAGATATTTATATAGAGTGATGTGTGGACAATGTGTAGTGCTTTTGTGTGTGTTTTAATGTAGTGTACAGGGGCTGGTTGTGAACTACTTGAGGAGTGAGGTCTTTGGTGGAGCATGTTTTTTGAGAAGCACCTGTGTGTCTAAAGGACAGATGGTTTCATATATTAAAATTCTCCTGATGAATATACATACTTATATTGAAAATTTACATATATTATTATGGACACCATTTATTATAAAAAATATAATATTTGTATATATATATATTACTTTATGCGTCCAAATCAATAATATAAAATGTATGAATCATAATACTATATCAAATTAATTAATAATAAAATATACATATATCTATATCGAACATATATATAATGCTATAATTCATAATATTTATACTAACCTAATATCTATTGACCATAATCTTCATTAACTTAGACATATCATTTATAGTATATTTAACAAGAATGCGAACGCTCTCGCGTGCGCAATTTTCGACGGCGAACACACACACAATCACGGAGCGACACACATAATATGATGTATTCATTCATAAGAGTGTAAACATAACAATTACAATAACTATATTTATTAAGTGATTTTTATTATATAGTGGTGTTGCGACTCACATTCTACCGCACTTTTATTGGTCCCTCAGTTGTAATTTAAGAAAATAATATAATATTGATTGAGAAAAGTAGATTTTTTTTTTGTGAAACAACAAATTTTATGGATAAAATTAGCCACAAACCCAGATAATGCATCGGTGACTGACTAGACAGATACACTTTCCTGTTTTCGCAAGGAATTCTTTTTTTATTTTGAAAAACTCTCGAGTCGTTCACTTGCTATCACCTCTCCAGCCAATACAGTAGAATCATTTATTAGCACTTGAACACGAAGGAAAGAAGAGGGGTTAAGAGGATCCCAGTCTGCAGTAACCGTTTCGCTACTACTCTGTGAAGCCCAAGCTCATAAAGCCTGAGACGACGTGTACCTGAGTGTACAGGACCGGGAATATCGTCATTTTGTGAAATACAATAATCACTTATACACTACAAAATGGCGAAGGGTCATTAGCATTATGTGAAATTGCTAACAGCTTCGCTAGGAATTGGGAAATTTCGAATTAGATACTAAATGGTTACTCTTTTAATGATACCTCAACGATAGCTTCTATATTATTTTAATCTCAACAATCGCCACAATGTACGCAGGCCGTCACCATCAAAATGTAAGTTATAGATAAGTAAAAAGTAATAGAAGAATAATAGTGTTGTATCAAAGGCGTTTTGTGGAATGCATCCATCGCTTGGGACGAAAACGAGTTTAAATGTATAGACCAGCAGTACTTCAATTAGGAAAAATACGGGAATAGTCTCTATATAGGTAGGAATTCGTTTATGTAGTTTTTAACAAATTACCTATAGATTTAGTGTTTATTAGGTCTATTTATATCATATTAATAATATGAAAACCTCCTATATAGGTGTATGAAAATAAAGTTTAATCAATCCGTATTTTTGTCTTATTTCTCTAGGACAGTATTAAAAAATATATAATATAAAATTTGGAAATGGTAGATTCGGACAGTAGTATTGATTGTATAAATATAATTAGATAGAATATATATAGAAATTATTATATAAAAAAAAAAATACCACTCTGATAAAAGGTTAAGAGTGATAAGGGTTGAAAACCTTGATTACTCATCTCACAGAGGCACAGACATGGAGAGTAGGTATGGTGAAAATTGTGAATCCTTTTTATTGATTCCACACCACACAACACACAAACACATACAATACAAACAACATACAAGCTAGCAATTTCATTCATATTTACTAGTTTCAATAAAGAATAAGGTGATTGATGATATATCTACGTTAGGTGGTATATATAATGGTGATAATATGGAACCAAAATCCTTCAGACAGAATACCGCATAGGGTTTCATTAAATCCTTTGTGGTGTGACTTAACTAACTATATTACTATATATAAGTTAAATATTTGTTAATAAAAGATTTTGATCCCTTTATGTTATACTATGATTAGACGTTTTGACCAGAAGATACTTAAGATAATAGTATTATAGCTCGATAATGTTATTATGTGATTGATGTGAGTTATACTATCTCTTTGTATAAAAGGAGTCAAAATAACTGAAGCGTTAATAAGTGTGCATTATTTACAATTTTGATGTAACGGAAGTTTGTTCACTCACACCAATATATAATCGAGGAGGTATGTTGAGCAATCCATTAAAGAGAGTGAGTATCAAAATACTTCGAATGTCCTACTAATGAAATTTATCTAGAATAGTAACGCTACATACAAAAACTAAAAGTAGCTCAAAAACACATATAATGTATAATATTGAATAGATGTCTCGTCATTACTTATCTCTCTCGATCATTTCTACAGTGCTCTCTATGATCTTCAGAGACACTCGGGAATTTAATCCATTTTGAACAAGAATCCTCTCGCCAGGCCGTCCTCATATTATCCAACAATGTCTCTCCCTGATGCATTATATTGGTTTTTATACGCATCCTCTGAGCAGCATTGTTCCAGTTTAGTCCTGTCCGCTCGAGTTATAGTGTTTCCTATAATGATATACGTCTATTTTACTATGGTGAGACTGAGCCTACTCTGTGAGCTATAGTGCCCATGTGTTAATGGCTTCCACGGAAGACGTCACATAGTATTTACATCCATTGTTTCTTCAAAATCTAGATAGCTCACAGTTATGTTATGATCGGCTCACAGGGGTATGGGATTTGTGTTATATGAGGCAGGTGGCCGTATCAAGCTGTTTTCTCGAAGGGCAGTTAGTTTATTTCACGTCTTGTTTTAAAGATTGGCGCTAACAGCATTCTATAGTATGCTTATAGACGATCCAGAGAAGTAGACGTAAGCGATGTAATTCTCAGAGACAAGGAGGAGCCGAGCGTGTGGCGGGTTTAGGGGAGAAATATGTAAACGGAGATTAGTTGCAATAGTTGAATATTAGATGGGGCTAGCAATAGGATGATTACTAAATGTAATCTATCTTGATACAACTTACGGCTTTGGATAAGAATTTATACGTACTTTAACTTGTCTCAGTATCAGTGAATTTCCTATATCACTGACAATTTTGTTATTAATAAAGAGCCCTAATGCTTTCTAATGTATACTATATATGTAGCATTAAAGTCACTTTTCTGTTGATGAGATATCACTACCTAGTACGTGAATTGTTTCACCGGAGTTTAACAGTTTACCATCGAGTATATTAGTAGAGGACTGAATTCTACCTTCATTTTCTAAAACACATGAACTCATGATTTTAAGCTCAGGTAAGTTCATAGTATCATTATTGTGGATAGCATGTGTAGCATAAATTTGTGCAAACGTCTTTGGTGATTGAAGCGATGTGAGGTCGTGGCACTCCCATGTTTAGATCATGTGACTCTCCCTATTTAAGTATTATTTGTATGTTATATGCACACCACTACGCAGAATGTACGGTTAATCCCTTGGAGTTTTATAAAGGAACCTTCGGCCCTTAGTATAAATAAAGGAAAACTGAAATTTGTCAAATGGCCCTGTTAAACCTCCGGTGATTATACTAAAGAAATCGGTTAAAACCTGCTACTGTCAGCATACCTACTCTATTTGACAGAATGATGGTTATTTTGTTATATGTGGGTAAAAATATATATATTAACAATAAATAATTTACACACTGTTATATGAATTCAAAGTATGTAACAATAAGCTTCACCTTAACCGTTCTTAATACAAATAATTTGCCCGTAGTTAATGGTTTCAAAGAAAACTTGATAATAATAATCCTTAAGTAAAACAATCTATAGTTTTCAAGTAACTATTCTTAATACAAATAAATTTGCACCACAGTTATATTTTCAAGAAACTAATAATAATAATCCTTAGTAAACAATTATAGTTTCAAGTAACTATTCTTAATACAAATAATTTGCCATAGTTATATGGTTTCAAGTAACTAATAATAATAATCCTTAGTAAACAATTGTAGCTTCAAAGTAACTATTCTTTAATAACAAATTAATTTGCACACAATTATATTGGTTCAAGTAACTAATAATAATAATCTTTAGTTAAACAATTATTAGCTCAATAACTATTCTTAATACAAAGAATTGCACACAATTATAGGGTTTTCAAGTAACTAATATAAAATAATCTTTAGTAAACAATTAAGCTTCAAGTAACTATTCTTAATACAAATAATTTGCACACATTATATGGTTTCAAGTACTAATAATAATAATCTTTTAGTAAACAATATATGTCAAGTAACTATTCTTTAAATACAAAATAATTTGCACACAATTACATTTTTCAAGTAACGTGTGGAATAATGAATAATTCTTTAGGGAAACAATTATTATCTTCAAGTTATTACTTATCTTATTATCTATATATATCTCTTTCAATTATATGGTTTCATAGTAATCTATAATAATAATCTTTATGTAAACAATGTATAGCTTCCAGAGTGAACGTATGTGCGTTAATTACAAATTATCTATATATTTATTATTTATTATTACTTGAACCATGATAAATTGTGGTGCAAATTATTTATTAAGAATAGTTACCTTGAAAGCGGGTGGTTATTATAATTGGTTTACTAAAATTATGGGGTATTTTAGACTTACTTGAACACCAGTTTTTTTATTTTAACTATGGGCAAATTATTTATATATATATATATCTTATAGCATAATTTTGTTACTAAAGGTATTTATTATTATTAGTTACTTGAAACCATATAATTGTGTGCAAATTATTTGATTAAGAATAGTTACTTGAACTTAGATGGTTTCTAAAGAGTGTAGGAGTAGTTAGTTACTTGGAAGACCAGATTAATTGTGTGCAAATTTATTTGTATTAAGAATAGTTTACTTGAAGCTATAATTGTTTACTAAAGATTATTATTATTAGTTACTTGAAACCATATAATTGTGTGCAAATTATTGTATAGAAAGTTAGCTTGAAGCTAAATTGTTTACTAAAGAATTATTATTATTAGTTTACTTGAAACCATATAATTGTGGTGCAATTATTGTTATTAGAATAGTTACTTGAAGCTACAATTGTTTACTAAGGATTATTATTATTAGTTACTTGAAACCATATAACTATGGGCAAATTATTTGTATTAAGAATAGTTACTTGAAACTATAATTGTTTACTAAGGATTATTATTATTAGTTTCTTGAAACCATATAACTGTGTGCAAATTATTTGTATTAAGAATAGTTACTTGAAACTATAATTGTTTACTAAGGATTATTATTATCAGTTTCTTGAAACCATATAACTACGGGCAAATTATTTGTATTAAGAACGGTTATATGAAGCTATAATTGTTTACTAAGGATTATTATTATTTGTTACTTGAAACAATATAACTGTGTGCAAATTATTTGTATTTGATAGGAATACTTGATACCATACAAGTGTATGAATTCTTTTCAAGATGACATTAAGAAAACTAGCAAAATAAAAACGACCTCTGGGCGATGTAAAATAAATATTACCAGAGGGGATGGGAGTTGAAAATTTAATATCAGAGAGTTGTATCATAAGTAATGTAAAATCATCAAATTTATTAAAGGAGTAAAAATAAAAAAAATGAAACGGAAACTTTAAATATATATAAGAATAAAACAAACTATATATAGATAGATAAT
>CM042158.1:29471476-29481476 GCA_023376005.1 Doryteuthis pealeii | reverse complement strand
ACTGCACCTCTGCAGAGAGATAAAATCCCTCCAAATGGGGCCATCTTTTAAACGTTTGTAGTGACCCGAGATGCTTAAGGATGGGATCCTGGTGGATGAGCTGTCTATGACATGCAGCACCACTTGTACCCATACTTAGGCAAGACGGCGGTCGGAGAGGATCAATCAGCTAGTCACGTCAAACTCTAGTACATATATGATTACCTCAACCCTATTGCCCTTGTGGCAACCCCAAACCTTTTTATCATATATGTGCTAGAAGGCGATGGCTGAGGGTCTTCATGTGCTGGGAAACTCTATCTGATAGCGAGGTTCCAGTTCTAGAGGTCTGGGGAACGTGGAGAACATCCCCATTGCTCCCTGGTCCACTCTGACCTGGAGTGGTAGTACCTGTTAGTTTCCCATCTATAGGTTAAATAGAAAAAATGTGTCTATAAAAAATTGAGTATCCAATAATAATGAATTCATTTCAAAATTTTGTCGGCATTAAATGACCCACCGAGGTTGATATGCCATAAAACAAAACAAACAAACAATGACTTGATTTACTTACAGCACGGTCCCTCAGACTCTTCTGTCCTATAATAGCCATTCTATTTAGTGAATTTATATACGAGTTCTGTTTGAAGTTCCGTGAAGTCTCCCAATTGCAACATGAAAGCTTCACCAAGAAACACCCGAAGAAGGTCGGAGGGCGCATCGGTCGAAATTTTTTTTATATAACAGTAAATATGAGGCAATCAACCTGAAAAATATATATAATGCAATTTTAACAGGTTTGCATTCAGTTTTTTTCTCCCAGATTGGTTGCCATACCAAGATTAAAGAGCCTTATATTATACACTAGAAACAGCTACCCAGTGTTGCCTGGGTAGAGGGGGAATAAAAGATAAGTTAGTCTCGCAGATCCATTGATTGCTTTGGTTTTCCATAACTGATTGTTTATGTTTTCATCATGAACACCACAATGGATTTCCCTTCTCTTACTATTCAAATTCTAGTTTTTAAATATCTTCACAAATATGAATAAAATCTTCATTATTTTTGCACAAAAACAAACTCTGGTAATAGTGAATGTGTATACATATTTACTTTTTTGTTAATTGTTTTATTTTAGTAGATTCCCCCGGACATACATACACACCAACTGTCCCTTATATATGTATACATGGGAGTTTTCAGAAATATGTAAAAATAAATTTATTATAGTAAAATATTTAATCTCTACCCCATCCAAACAAGGGAGGATAATCGTTACACCACAATATGGATACATTAAGCGACAGAAGGGAGAGATTGCACGTGATAAGTCTTTGAAAGGGCTAAGAAAAGGAAACCACAAGGAGAAACTGAATCTATTATAATAACAGAACGAAATCATCGTAAGAATCAAGACCATCCCGATCACAACATTGTAAAGATCAACAAGAATATTCAGAAAAGTCCTGGAGACCTGAGTAGATTTGTTGTCACACAGACTCCATTGGAAGACCAAACTCGCAAATTCACTTAGTCAAAAAACAAAAAACAAATAAATAATGTTAATAATGTTGAGTAATTATTATGGTCAACCGAAAATTTGGGGATTGAAAAGAAAACAGTAATCGGATTTCTGGAGAAAGAGAAGAAAAAATAAATAAGAACAAAATGTGGTTAAAATTTGAAAACGTAAACACTCAACGGGGGCCAGTCATTGACCGACCAATGAAACCGGAAATAGATTAAAAAAAAAATGGAAGTTCCAGGTTTTGAGCGGAAGCGGATGTGATCTGGCCCCACCCCGGGACCCCAAACGGAAGAAGAAAATTCAGCCTTTCTTTCGCTGGACCTGAGAAGGATAGGACGCGTTTGTTGGGGCTCCGTCGGGACATGTCTATAGTGGCAAAGAACAGTGCGCATGAATGTGATTTACGATAAAAACAGCTTAACCATACTCTCTCTCTCTCCTCTCTGAAAAAGAACCCACGAGCCTAGAACGAAATAAACAACCCCTTTTTTACTATACGACAATCATATGTTTTACTCTGAACTAACGATGACTACTACTACTAACGACTACTACTACAACCCGACTTGGCCCTACGCAACAATGATCCACCCTATGTACATGGTTGATATCAAGTTTTTTTTTCAAAAAGCGAAAAAGAACTGGAAACCTTTATACTAAGCGTAATAATCTACACCCAGGATATAGGTATGAATGAAAGAAAAAACTACAAAAAATTAAATTAAAGCGCTTTAGCACGGCGGTTATACTACAAAGACTGATCTGGTTTGACAAGGATTGGTCTGGCTTTGAATAAGCCACGGAAGTTGAGATGCGATAAAACAAATAAAGAAAATCAAACCAAGTACAACAAAAATCTTTAGTCATACGCGTAAATACTCGTGTGAGTAAAGATTTTTGCAGTGACAATATCTTAAATATATTTCTGATATTTCTGAAAAAAAAAAATGAGACCCTATGAAATGTTATGCCAAATTTCAATTTTATGCCAAAATCAATTAAACAAGTATGGTCTCCCAAATAATTTTACACTGATAAAGTATATCATTTGAAAAACTGCAGCAACGTAATCTTCAGACCCCGATTTATCTAGATTATGCCTCCATATTAAAACCTTATCTGGCTGGGATAAGGTGATCCGTCTGTATCTCAAAGTTATTGAGAAATGTATAAGTTTCATTTTCAAGAAAGAATTCAGGTTTGTGAATATACAATTTTGTTGTAAGGTCAATATTTAGTTTCTTGCACAATTCCCAGTGAATAAGCTTTCCGACTTGGTCGTGTCGTTTTCCTTGATTGCAAAACCCTCTGGTAGAAAATGAAAACGTCCAAATGCGGTATCACTTTGACCCTAATATTCCACAGCTTTTCCAATTCTCTGGCAAGGTCCAAGTATTTGTCCATCTTTTCGTTTTCCTTCAACTCACCCCTGTCATCTTCTGGAACCGCAAAGTCCACGTTGACACATTTTGTTTGGTTAATCAGCATTAAATCTGGTCTTCTAGCTGGGATAGGGTTATCCGTCTTTATCTCGAAGTCCCAGAGAATTTTATGCGTTTCATTCTCAAGAACAGATTCTGGTTTATGCATATACCATTTTATTGTATGGTCAAAATTTTATTATTATTATTATTATTATTATTATTATTATTATTATTATTATTATTGTTGTTGTTGTTGTTGTTGTTTTTATTATTATTATTTACTCCTTTTGAGTTTTCCCATCAGCATTAGCTGATGGTCTTTCACTGGAGTCTGAGTGACAGCAAGTCTCCTCAGGTCTCCAGGACTCTTCTGAGTATTATGGCAGATTGCAACAGTGCAGTATTCTGAATGGTATCAATCCTTCTTCTGATTTCCAAACTTTCCAAACCCTTTTCCAATCCTTTTGGGACCGTTCCAAGTGCACCAACTACAATTAGTATCACTTTGACTTTCATATTCTATAACTTTTTTAGTTCTCTGGCAAGGTCCAGATATTTGTCCATTTTTTCATTTTCCTTTAGCTTCACCCTGTGATCTGCTGGCACTGCAAAATCCTCCAGTTGACAAGTTCTTTCTTTTTTGTTTATCAACACTAGGTCTGGTCTTCTTGCTGGGATATGGTGATCCCTTTTTATTTCAAAGTCCCAGAAAATTGTGTGCGTTTCGTTCTCAAGAGCAGATTCTGGTTTATGCATATACCATTTTTTTGCATGGTCAAAATGTAATTTTTTGCATAATTCCCAGTGGATCACCTTCCCAACCCAGTCGTGTCTAGTTTTGTATTCTCATTGTGCTAGTTTGCTACATTCGCAGAGTATATGGTTTACAATCTCATTATTATTATTATTATTATTATTATTATTATTATTATTAGTAGTAGTAGTAGTAGTAGTAGTAGTAGTAGTAATGCTTGTGAATGAAAATTAAATGGCAAACGAAACTGACCTCGATTGTATTTTATCTTGATGCCAATCGAACCAAAAAATAAATAAATAAATAAATAAATAAAAATAAAAAGACGTTAAATTCTTTTCGGTTCCTCATTTTTCTGCCATGAAAATAACAAGAAGAACAAGTGCGATGAAGAAGAATGAAAAATGCTCCCCAGGCGACAACTATAAAGATTTTATATTCAAATACAATCATCTTTAATCTTTCATCAGCAAGTTATTATCGTCCGATTAATGAGCAATTTATTTCATGGATATTATCCCGCGAGGAAAGGAACCAACGAGTGAGAGAGAAGAGAGAGAGAGAGAGAGAGAGAGAGAGAGAGAGAGAGAGAGAGAGAGAGAAGAGAGGGGGGATTAATTGAGAGATTATTTGCAAATAGCTATAGAAATAATGTGCTTGAGGTATGTATACACATTAGTAATATAGAATGAGAAGAGGAACCTACAGTGAAGAATATAGAATGCAGTAGTAGTACGGGGTAATCGTAGTAGTAGCAGTAATAATAGAGTTTAGTAATAGGGAGAAGGACTGAAAGGGAGAGAGAGGGGGGAGAGAGAAAGAGAGGCGGTAGAAATAATGTGCTTAAAGTATATAGATATTAGTAATATAGAGCCATTAAGGAAGCTACAGTGTAGAAATATAGTATGTGTAGTAATAGTACGTAGTAGTAGTAGTTTAGTAGTAGTAGTAGTAGTAGTAGTAATGGTGGTAGAGATTTGTAACTTTGATTTTCCTGTTTTAACAAAACCATTTCCTTTGACTAACAAAAATAACTTTTACACTTTCCTCTTTCGTTAAAAATTTGTTGGCACCAACAAAAAGAACTAAACGTGTTACGATTGTATAATATTCCACAATAATAGCTAATATATTGTGAAATGTATCCCTTTTGTGTAGATACCACTCTATTTATGGATTCAGCCGTCAATTTATATATTGAGATAGATAGATAGATAGATAGATAGAGAGAGAGAGAGAGAGAGAGAGAGAGAGAGAGAGAGAGAGAGAGAGAGAGTTCTGGGTGATTACACAGGCTAAAGGTGATATCTTCCATGAGAGAAAAGAAACAGAAGCAAATAAATAAATGAATGAATAAATAAATAAATAAATAAATAAATAAAAATAGATTCTTAAGCTACCATTGGTTGAAATTGAACCCGTTCTTATTTAATTTAATTTCTTTAAAATAAAATCCTGATATCTTTTCTAAACAGAAGAAAATGAAGTGTAGATAAAATATTACAATAATTAGCAATATAAAAAAATAAAAACAATAACAAAAAATAAATAAATAAATAAACACCCTCCGGGCGGTGTAGAAATTAATTCTTAAAACATTTCGCCTGATCTGGTGGGAGTAAAATTCTGTGTCAGACGGTTTATATCATAAGTAAAATCATCAACTTTAATAAAAAAAGTAAGAAAATAAAACAATTTGAAATGGAAACTTAATTCTGTCTCCCTCAAATAAAATGTTCAGTGCATCTATTAATTATTAATTAAATAATTATTTTGAATATTTTACACATAAATGTTACAGAAAATCGTAGGCATTTATTTATTTGTTAACATTTTAGTTAACCTCTAGATAATAAAAAAAAAGATTATTTCTTGTTTGTAAATAATTTTGCCTTAAAACTCTATACGTCAGATAACTTTAAATATACATTAATATAAAATGAAATGAAATATACACAAATATATGATACCTATGATAAATATATGATAGATATATGAAATATACCGTCTAAGTTTGCATACTCAAATTTTGAGTGTATATAATACAAGGTTGTTCTTTATTCTATGTATTGACGATTTTGTGTAATGTAAGTAGGCAGTGACGTAGTTTCGGTTACGGACAGATTGAGACCGAACTTCATATAATTAATAGATTTATGGGTGATATGATATAAGATACGTGCGTTGGATATTAAATTCGAATGTTCGAATACGGAATAAAATGTGTTCAAATGGAATATGTGATTAATTTGTCATGAACATGACTTTCATTTTTATTAGCAATGAGAAGAAAATAAATCTTTTATTCGTTGGTTTTGTTATCTGAATTGATTTCTTTCGGAATACCAGATTCATGAAAGAAACTTGGACAGCGAACGAGAAAGATTCGGATTATGTAGGATTGTATTGTTTCCCTACTTTAAAAGGTTTCACCTGCAAGAACAGGTGCAAATTAATCTGATGAAAGATAATTCTTGAAGGTGTTCTGTTAATAACATGTGACTTAATATCCCAACTTAATGATTGGATCGTCTATTGATTTTATTCTACTGAAAACCTGGCTCTAATCTAAACTGCATCTGATGGTGAGGCTACACTTCCAAAGATCAGGAGAATGTAGAGTATACCTTCATTGGCATTACTTCCAGTTCCTCTCTGAACCGGAGTGGAAGTACGTTAGGGTACCATCTATAGGTTAAATTTATCACAAATAATGTAAATAGGAACGTAAAATGAACGCGATTCCCTAACCTCTAGGCATAAAATAAACATAGACGGGTTGACATGCCGTTAAAAATAAAACAATCTCTCAATTTTTCCTTTTGTCTCCGTTATTTCAGCCATGTTGACTGGTTTTTAGAATACACCGACTGCACCTCTGCATAGGCTACCCATCCCCCAAAATAGGGCCACCTGTTGGCCGTAAGTGGCGACCCGTAATGCTTAAGGATGGAATCTTCGTGGCTGAGCAGTCACTCCACATGACTTGCAACACTCCACTTTTGCTTTTACTTAGGTTAGATGGGCGGTCGGAGAGGCCCCCTCAAATCAGTCGACTTGTCATGTCAACCACTGGAACCTATATGACTGGCAAATCCCCAACCCATTTCATCACATATGTGCTAGGAGGCGGTGGCTCAGGGACTTAGTTTCGTGGATATGACGTTTAACTGTATCTAAGTTTTAATTTTGAGGCTCTGGGAGTGTGGAGTACCACTTCATCGCTATTACCCCAGGTTGACTCTGAAACGGAGTGATAGTACCTGTTAGGGTCCCATCTACGGTTTAGATAGAACAATGAGTTTAAAAAATGTGTTTAAAAATTTTGAATTTATAAAAAATGAGTTTCCATCAAGAATGATACAAACAAAACGTCTTCAGCATAAAATGACCCAACAAGGGTTGATATGCCGTAAAATCCAATCATCCATACATCTATTTCTTTCTTAAAGACTCTGCATTCAATTCGGAACGGACGCCAGAATGAATAAAACAAAAAAATAAGTTTGACAAGCTATAAAAGACAACCAACCAACCAACCAATCAGCCAGCCAACCAACCAGCCAGCCAGCTAACCAGCCAAGCAACCTGCCAACCAATCAACCAACACTGGAGATGATTCTCTAAATTCTCGACATGAAATAAACTTATATGGTTAAAAAGTTTTATAATTTGCTTGAAGCATTGTGTTATATTGGTTTGGTGGTTGGTTTTGAAGGCTATCACAATGCAAGTGTAAAGAAAAATAAGGTAACTGTGTTGTTTGTTACCTTTGATTTATTCTTAATATTTTGAGATAAAGATCTCTTCATCAGAGGATTTCAGAAGGCCCAAAGCTGTTATCTTGCTGCTAGGTTCTGTCCATTCGGGAACCTTCTCGGCACACGGGAACTTTTCGAACTCGGGAACCTTCTTAAGCTGTGTAATTAGCACAGCTTAACACTTGTATCCCAGCTATGGTTAGCGGAATGAGAACAGGATAGCCCGTAGACTGAATAAATGGTTAGGTTTAAAGTTCCCTGATGGATCCCGATTACGACATTAAGGTTCTCGATTACGACATGAGAGTTCGAAAAGTTCCCGAGTTCGAAAAAAGTTCCCGAGTCTGACAAGAAATAACCGAAGAAGGCCGGAGGACACATCGGCCGAAATGGTGTACGGATAACAATGAAGATGAGGACAATAGTCCGAATAATACATGTAATAGTAATTTCATTACATTAGAACTTAAATGTATAATAGAGGGCGCATACTCTTGTTAGTACGAATAATCAGGTACAGAAACTTGTTAATTCAAATTCCCTTATTTAAACATTTAATGTACAACAACGAAAAAATATTTAAAACCTTCACCTATCTCTATTTAAGAACATTTCTTGTATTGTGATTAAATTGAGATATTATATTTCTAAGTCACCCTGTCGGCTGGGTTTTTAGAATACACCGACTGCCATCTGCAGAGGGGTAAATCCCCCCAATGAGCTAACTTGTTCACCAGGGGTGGGGGGGCGACCCGTGGTGCTTAAGGACAAAGCAGCCCATTACATGCTACACTCCACTTTGGCTCTTATTTAGCTTAGACGGGCGATCAAAGCCCCCTCCGATCAATCGACGGGTCACTTCAAGCCTATATAATTGTCACTACTGTATTGCCTTTATAGCAAACTCCGACCTTTCTATCATATATGTGCTACAAAGCGGTGACTGAAGGTCTTTGTGGCAAAGGTATGACGTTAAACTGCATTTAGTCGTGAAGTTCCTATTCTGGAACTCTGGGGAATATGGAGTATCCTTTATCCCCATTACTCCCAGATCCACCAATACCCAGAATGGTAGTAACTGTTAGGGTCCCATCTGTAGGTTAAATAGATGAAAAAATGAGTGACCAATACTTAAAAAAAACAACTTTGCTTGGAGCTAAGGACAAATAGGAAGAAGAGACAGAAAAATCAATTGCATGTATCAATATTAGAAAAATGTATCTATATTTTCTGGCACTGGTTCATGGACTTTACTGTGCTACAAAAGGAAAGATTCATCTATTATAAATGAATGACAAATTAAATATATATATATATATATATATATATATATAATATATAAGAAAAATGAAAACACACAAATGGATGTGTGTATTAAAAACAGTGTTAAAATTTCATCTTAAGGAAAAATAATAAATTATTTACACAATAACCGAGATTCTGTGATAAAAATTTCTTATCTTACACTTCTTTTCACAACACATATATATATATATATATATATATATATATAAGAGAGAGAGAGAGAGAGAGAGAGAGGAGAGAGAGAGAGAGAGAGAGAGAGAGAGAGAGAGAGAGAGAGATGTATTTGTTTAAAAACTTAAATAGCCAACAAGAATGAATAAAAAAAATGTCTTCGGTATAAAATAACCCAACAAGTTTGATATTCAAATCAAGCAACTAACCAATCAAACAACCATGAACGCGATTCCCTGAACATAAAATAAACCTAGACAAGTTGACATGCCGTTAAAATCAAACAATCAATCAAATTTTCCTTTCGTCTCTGTTATTCCTTCCGATATTCCCTCTGTCTTTATACGCCGCTCTTTAACAAAACCGCATTTAATAAATAATTACTTAATGGAATTGATTTCCCTATATTATTATTTTAGTCTCAAACGTTTTAAAACAATCCTATATATAATTTATATTGAAATCAATTAGAATAAAGTAAATAAAAAGCGTATTTCTTTGTTCTTATTTACTTTCTATTTCTCAGAATTTTTTTTTGAGAGAAGGCTTGATAATTAGTATTATTTGGATAATTCGGACTATTGTCCTCGTCTTCATTGCTATCAGTACAACGTTTCGGCCGATTTGACCTCCGGCCTTCTTCGGATATTTCTTGTTGGACTCGGGAACTTTCTCCTACTCGGGAACCTTCTTGTCGTAATCGGAACCATCTTATCGTAAACGGGAGCTATCAGGGAACTTTGAACCTAACCATTTATTCAGTCCACGGTTGTATCCTTTTCTCATTCCGCTAACCTTCTAGGGTAGAAGTGTTAAGCTCTGTTAAATATTATTCTATGTTACTGCAGACCCTACCAGGATTGAACCTGCAGTCTAGAGATAACCGTCACTTAGAACTGTCTTATACCAACCCCTTTATCTACTAGGCTATACGTCTAATTTCATTAGTCTTTCTAATTCAATATATTTCATTTTATTAAAACTTCAATACTTCATCGCTCGCAAACCGCGTAAGGTAGTACAAAGACCAAGGGACCCCATATAAAATAGAGTACAAACCATATATTAATGGATCTAA
>CM042158.1:29456476-29468976 GCA_023376005.1 Doryteuthis pealeii | reverse complement strand
CAGTCTTTCTTTCTTTCAGTCTTTCTTTCTTTCACGATTCTTTCTTTTCTTTCTAACCATATAAGAATGTCATTGTATTAATAATGACACTTATTTATTCGTCTACAGATGATATGTGCACAATGCACAGGTAACGCCCTCTCTGCGAAATATTATTTCGTTTACTTTCAATTCAGAGAAAAAAAACAGGGGGCGCTTTTAAACACTTCAAAACAAGAATTCCCGTCATATATTACATCGCACCCACCCTACTACCCGGTTAGGAAACTCCCCTTCCTATGCCATTAAATATCCATGAGTGCTCAACAAGTCTTGCTGTGTGCCACATTTGATATAAATTCGCAAACATCAAGGTAAGATCTGACACAAGCTTATCCCAAGCCAAGAGATATGGGGCACCCAGTGAGAATCGAACTCACTAATAATGGTCTGCTAGTCTTGCAAGTTGGAGGAGCGTGGTGTAATGGTTAGAATCGTAGGAAATGGTCTCGTCGACCAGAGTTCAAATCCTGGACCAATTCACATAACGGTAATATACTTGGGAAAGGTAGGAATCCAACTACTCTCCCTACAGCTATGGGCAGATTGGGCAACCAGTCTACGAGAAGGAAAACTCGCTTGGAGTGGTCACTACTAGAATAGGCTCAGTCCTAATCAATGATCTATTTCACTATTTCTTTTCTAAAGAGAACGTAATAGCGAGATTGGAGTTCGAACTCGCTTAATACGATGTCACAGCCCCGCCCGTTTACCACTGCGGCAGGAGACAGCCTCATGACTGAGGAGCACTAAGAAAGAACCAAAGGATTCTTTACCAAGGATCGCGCTCTGCTTAACATAAAATATCTCCGCTGGACAAGCGTTCTTTCTTGAAGCCTAAAAGATGGCTACTAAAATCGGAACAAGGGTGCATATATATATATATATATATATTTACCAACCCCTCCGCACGAGCAGGATGCGACACAAGGTCAATTTCTTAAGCGGAGTTTAACAGGTTTAAATTCAGAGTTTCCTTCTTCGAGACAGGTTGCCTAACCAAGGTTAAAGAGCCCAGTCTGCCCTACTATTTATCCATAGCTGGAGGGAGAGTAGGATTCATACCTTTCCCAAGGGTATTAGCACTATGTGAAATGCAAGCAGTTTCGTCTAGGATTTGAACTCGGGTCGACGATTCCATTTCCTACGACTCTAACCATTATGCCAATCACCTCCATACAAGGGTGCATATATATGCTAGTATATATAAGTCAGGGTAGAGAAGACATAAACTGCACGGCGCTTGGTAACTGCTATAAACATTATTAGAAACGTGTGGTGAAACTCAACGATACACACATATACACGCACACAAACATATATACAACAGAAACATACACATACACATACATAAATGGGATTACCCGTGGTGCAGTGGCTAACGTGCTAAATACAACATAGTAGTAGGCGAGTTCAAACTACAGTCACGTTATTGCATTCACTTTTGGACTAATATACTTAGGGAAGGTATGAACATCCTGATCCCCCAGATATGGGTTAAATAGTAGCACTACTGTTCTTCTACAAGAAAATGCGACACATGATTAATTTCTTAATCAGGTTTTAATTCCGTTTTCCTTCTCCAAGACTGGTTGCCTAACCAAGGTTAAAGAGTCCAGACCGTCCTTTTATTTACCCATAGCTGGAGGGAGAATAGTTGGATGCATACTTTTCCGAAATGTATTAGCGCTATGTGAAATGCAAACAGCGTTGTTGAGGATTTGAACTCGGGGCGTCGAGTCCATTTCCTAGGATGATAACCATTACACAACGCGCCTCCAAAATAATGTTGGATATAAAGTCAAAAAATGAAGATGACAAGAAAAGAATGGATAGAAAGCATAAAGAATTGAAAGAATACGAACAAGGCCAGTGGATATATCACAGTATGATAATTTCATTATTACAACGTTTGAAATGTTTACTTAAGAGTTTATGCTAAATAGTTCGGACCATATGACCTTTAGGCACCCCTTTTTGATTTCGATTAAGAAAGGACGTGTTTTTATTTCCACCGTCAATATCCGGTTGTTTGTTAGGGGTTAGGTTAGGGGTTAGTTTTATATATTTTTAAAATCTAAAAATCGTCTGTTAAAACAACCGGATATTGACGGTGTAAATGAAAAACATGTCCTTTCTTAATCGAGATCAAAAAGTGGTGCCTATAGGTCATATGCTCATAGTTCAATACGTATAAAGTATAAAAATCTTCATTTAACTCTCTCTCACTCGTTTTTTTTCTTTCTTTTCTTCTTTCATCTTTTCGTTATGAAACACATTAGCGTTATCGCTTCCACACACTCATCCACTCTCTCTATCTTTCCGCTATTCTGTTTCTTTCTATCTTATTATATTTTTTCTCCGTAGCATGTCCTTTTTCTTACTTTTCTTTCTCTCTAATAAAAGCAGAATGGTCTTTTATTTAGTTGAGTTGAAAACACTCATAAGTAATAAGAATTTCGGCGGATAAGCACACTAGATATCAGGATTTACTTTTTTTTTTCATTTCAACTTGGACAATTTGTACTGTCCCATTTGAAACCAGAGGGTGCTGCAAAATGATAACGGTCATACAATTAAGGAACACGAGTAATGATATAGGGAAGTTTGATTAAAGAAAAGAAGAAATATTAATGATGGAAGAAAAAGATGTTGAACAGGAAGAAAAAAACAAAGAAAGAAAATAAGAATAAAATTGACTAAAAAAGAAAAGGGAAAATATAGAGACGAAGAAATGAAGCAAATGAAAGAATAAAAAAAAAATAAAAATAAAAGATTTAAAAATAAAGGAATAAGAAAGAACGAAAAAGAAAAACAACAAAAAGTGATACAGCCCTGTCGGCTGGGGCTTTAGAATACACCGACTGCACCTCTGCAGAGGGGTAAGAACCCCCCCCCCACTCAATGGGGTCACCTGTTGGCCGTGGGTGGCGACCCGTAATGCTTAAGGACAGAATCCTGCTGGATAAGCAGTCCATGACATGCAATACTCCACTTAGACTCTTACTTAGGCTAGACGGGCGGTCGGAGAGGCCACCTCTTATCAATTGACTGGTTACGTCAAGCCCTAGCACCTATATGATTGCCCCAACCCTTTTTATCATATGGGTACTAGAAGGCAGTGGCTGAGGGTCTTCATGTCCTGGGAATGACGTTAAACTCTATCTAATGGTGAGGTTCCAGTTTTGGAGGTTTAAGAATGAACTTATTTCAAAACTTTATCGGCATTAAATGACCCACTGAGGTTGATATGCCGTAAAACAAGACGGACCATCTTTAAGGCAACCATTTTACGATTTCGACTCGTGGGGACACTTTTCTCATTTACACCATAAAAAAACCAGTTGTTTGTTAGGGGTTAGGGTTAGGTTTAGGGTTAGGGTTAGGGTTTAGTTTTATAATTTTAAAAAACTCTAAAAATCGTCTGTTAACAATTAACCGGTGTAAATGGAAAAAATGTCCCCACGAATCGAGATAGCAAAAGGGGTGCCTAAAGGTCATATGGTTCAACAAACCAAACCAAACCAAAAAATGATAGAAGAAAAAAGAAAAAAAAATCATATGTTAAAAAAAAGATATGTCTAAATTACGAATGAGAAGGAAAAAGGAAAGAAAGACAACTGGATATAAAAAGTTAGAAATTTAGATAGAGAGAAAATAAGACAAGAAAACCAGAAAAAAACTCCAAAGAAATAAACAAACGACAAAAACAAACTCGAAAGATCCCAAAGCCGAATTTGCAAACGCATGAAAATACGACCGAAATCATTTTTGGAATAAAAAAATAAATGGAAAAAAAAATGCACAAAAAATCAAGAAACAAATAAAAACAAACAAAATGCTAAAAAAGAACAACAAAAATAACAAACAAACAAAAAAAAAAGAAAGAAAAGCAAATAAAACCGAATGGGACTAAAACTGAATGGAGGAAAGAAAAGAAGAAATGAATACGTTGTCGGTATGCGTGCGCACGTTTTCTTCTCAGACGCCGGCACTTATCTTATTCAAATAGTATGCAGTGCATGTCTACTCTTGTGCCCATAACTATGGCGTTTATGCAGATCGAATTATTCTATGGGGAAAACTGTTTTCTACACGTTCAGACAAACTAAACAGAATTCTGTAGAATGTAAAAGGAAACGAACCCCCCCCCCCGAAATCAACAAAAACAAAGAACAAAAAACCAAGAAATGAAAACAAATTTATGAAGACGTTTCAAAACCAATACAAAATTTACTTATTCTTATAGGAAGAAAAGTAAGCTGTTTTCTAAATACTCATAACTTGCATCAAGATAATAACGCAGATTCATAGTTGTTAACTTAAAATCGCTGAGTATATTTAGTGAGTCCGATCATCATCAGGTGGTCGCACTATTGTAGCTCCTATTCTTGGCTAACCGATTATGTAATATTTAGATTTTTCGGATGGTTGTCCTGATGTTACATATTAATTGGATCCCTATTACTTTTTAAGGTAGTATAGAGATCCTTATGGCAATCAGTACAGCTGATGGCCTTGAGAGTGAGTGACAATGCTTGACCTCACTCTCACCTTGCGTTCTGGGGATAGAATCGTGAGAACGGAACCCCGATAGAAAGCCCGCTTCCGGTGGGCAACTGAGTAAGTCAGTTGCAGTTAGTTAGTTGCAGTAGTTAGTTGCAGTAAGTCAGTTGCAGAGTTAGAAGCTAGCAAGATGTGACTCTCAGCGCGCAGTTGTCTGGCCTGGGTTCCGGAATAAACTAACATCCAAAGTAAATCGAAGTCTTGTTGTTATTACTAAAAGCTAATAATGACACAAGGCTTCTGATAAGAAATGGTCCCCAGCAGAACCAGACACGGAATCCCCATACAAGAAGACCAGACGAGACCTGTAGAAGATATACCAGACCATTAGAAGATAGAAGAAGCAGATCCGGCCAGAAGAATAAAAGAGGTATATAACACTGATTTTTATAGTTATATATATATACGTTTCGGTCAATGTGGCCTCCGGTCTTCTTCAAGTGATTATGGGGAAAACTGTTTTCTACAGTTTCAGAAAAAATAAATTTTGTGAAAAATGTAAAAAGAAAAAACCCATTAAAACTAAAGAGAAAACAAAAAAAATTGACGACGTTTTAAAACCAGTACTAAATTTGTTTATTCTTAGAATGTAGAAAAGTAAGCTTTTTACAAAGTGCATCAAGATACAGGGTGACCCAAAATAAACAAAACCAAAAATCTGTTTTTTCTTGGGGTGGGGGACAGGGTCATCCTGTATATATACTATTACTGATGCAGACTAACAGCACAAAAAAAACAGAACCTAAATTCTGTTTTTTTTTGGGGGGGGAGGTGGGGGTCACCCTGTATATATACTATCACTGATGCAGACTACCAGAGCAAAAAAAAAAAAAAAACAGAACCTAAATTCTGTTCTTTTTTTGGAGGTGGGGGTCACCCTGTAAATATACTATTACTAATGCAGAATACCAGCACACAAAAAAAAAAAAAAAAAAAAAACAGAATCTAAATTCTGTTTTTTTTTTGTTTCTTTTGAGGTGGGGGTCACCCTGTATAAATACTATTACTGATGCAGACTACCAGCACAAAAAAAAACAGAACCTAAATTCTGTTTGTTTTTGGTTTTTTTGGGAGGTCGGGTCATCCTGTATATATACTATTACTGATGCTGACTACCAGCAAAAAAAAAAAAAAAAAAAAAAAACAGAACCCAAATTCTGCTTCTTTCTTTTTCACGCTGTACTAATGCAGAATTATAGCTGTTAACTTAAAATCGTAGAGTATATTTACTGAGTCCAATTATCATCATATGCTGCACTATTGTAGCTCCTGTTCAAGGTTAAACAAGTGCGTCCAGGGTATGACATAAAACTTCATCTAATAGTGAAATCCCAATTCTGGAGCTCTGTGAAGTGTGGAATGCCCCTTCTTCACCATTACTCCCAAGTCCACCCTGAGTTCTAGTTCTATGGGTTAGCTAAAGAAAAAATGAGTTTGAAACGTGTGTTTAAAAAAATGGAGTATAAAAATGTTGAAAAGCCATGAAGAATGAAGAAAACAAAATATCTTTGGCATGAAATAACCCAACAAGGGTTGATATATCATAAAATACAGCCAACTAAACAACTGTGTATTATTTAGATTTTTCGGACTTTTGTCCGTATCTTTTATTGTTATATACACAGGTCTCAGTCGATGTGCCCTGCGGTCTTCTTCGGGTGTTTCTTGTAGAACTCAGGAACCTTCTTGTCGAACTCTGAAGCCATAATGTCGTAATCAGGAGCCTTCAAAGAACTTCGAACCGACCCCTTAATTTAATCCATTTGGGAAGATAGTTCTCATCCAGTTAACATTGATCGGATACAAAAATCCTTTCCCAGACATTGACAGTTTTCAACCTGTTTTTTTTAAAATTATCTGCTGAAATGTTACATAATTCATGGATAGTCAATGAATTGTGTACGTACCTATAGTAAGATATTTTGAATCAAGTGTTCGTTAGATTCAGAAGAACGGAGGTTCAGTGGAAAGTTACCATGGCCGATGATTGACAGTTGGTGACATTCTAACATGACCTTCCGAAGAACCCGATTACAGGCGTGAGAAGTTTAGTTCAGGTGCGTCGAGAAATCCAAAGTGAACGGATCCACAGGTCCGCTCGGTTTATGAGTCGTTCTGCACCACGCGGTCGGAGATGGGCTGGGTAGCTTTTAATAAAGACTTTGAAGAAAACAAACAAGTCTTGTTAAGTTATTAAACAAGGAAGAATCAGCCCGAAAAAACTAACAAGAGAGTAGAAAAAGCAAAGAGAAGATGGTGGCCGAATTAGCAGCAGAATGTAAGCCGATGAATTAGAAAACACACCCTACCAACTGGCTACCAGCTTATAGAAAGATGGGGAGGAGAAAAATATTTCTCACAATTCCTCTCTGATATACGAAGCGCGTATGGAAAATGTTGGTTTGGTTTGTTGGATCTTACGGCATGTCAACTTCATTGGATTATTTTTTGGAAAAAGATGTTTAGTTCTATTTATGCTTGATGGGTATTCAAAATATTTTTTATAAGTAAATTTAATTAAAATATATCATTCAATACTCATTTATTTTTCTATTTGACCCTTAGATGGGACCGTAACAAGCACTACCATTCCGGGTCAGAGTGAACGTAGGAGTAAGTCCAAGTAGACAAATCATGGAGAGCATGTCCAATATGTTATTATTAACAAAAATACAACCTCAGACAAATTCTCTTTTTTTATTTAGTTTTCTTGGGGAAATAGCATCTATATAATAATACTCAAGTTCCTTTATTCTACGACAGTTATCATCTTGCATCACACTCTGGTTAAAAATGAGACTGTTCAAATCGTCAAATCAGAATGTAAGCCGATGAATTAGAAAACACAAGCCACTCATCCAATCTCTACCTTGTCTGTCACTCTCTGTCGCTCTCTCTCTCTCTCTCTCTCTCTCTCTCTCTCTCTCTCTCTCTCTCTCACGCCCTATTATATATGCCTGAAGTGTTATAAGGGGTATATAACAGAAATTGATGCTTCTTAGGGCCGGTTTAGCTCAGTCGGTAGAGTGTTCGGCTCGGAATCACAAGGTTCTTGGTTCGATACCGGCCCTCGCCAACTCAGCGAATGATTTGCACAAGGACCTTTGCGGTAAAGTGAGGAGCTGATGGTTGGTGTGGCGCTCCACATCAGATGCTAAAATAATCTCTTTGGTCTAGCGCCAGTGAAAAAGGGATATACTCCCTCGCTGTCTGGCCGATACCGACATTATGCCGCCCCGACTAATTTACTTTACTTTTTTTATAAACCTCTGTGTGTTATAAATCGCCAAATACGTTAATTTATATTTAGGTTTTTGTAAAATGACATTTCAGCATTTCTCTGCCCGGGTAACCTTGCTATTATATCTTCAAAGTGCACCTGGCGATCTATCAGATTAGACTTAGCGATAACCATTCTGAGAAAGGTTTCCTACTATTTCAAATGGTTTCCTACTTGTACGGTTTCCTGTCCGACTAAGTAAATCTGTCTCTATGAATTGGCAATAGCCGCAGAGTTCTGGTAAACACACAGTTGTTTTGATAAACCAAAATAGAGATTTCGATCCTCGAAAGATGACCCACTACTGTGATCGTCCGCTAGACAAAGCCAAGTTAAGATATTACTATTATAAGTGAATTCTTTGTTGGAAGACAGACTCATCTCTTTTTTTGTTTATTCTGTCGGGAAAAATATAAGAGACGGTTATCTTGACGCAGGGGGGGGGGCAGTAGCGAGTTTCGGTGAGTGTAGCCACCAGACTAGGTAAAAAGTGGTTGTGAAAGTTAGTGGACTTTGCAGCTAGCCACTTCAAAGACGCGAACCACTGATACTCGAACTGGGTCAATTAGTTAAGTTGGGGGAGAAGTAATCAGGAGTTGAACGTATAAAGAACTCACTTCTAGAAGGAACGACGTAGAGAGGAGTTGAACGTATAAACAACTCTCTTCCACATAGATTCAACTTGTTCTGACGCTTGTTCACCCCTCTCGCCCAGATGACAGCAGGACTTAAAAGACCTTGGTATAGACCACAACGAGGGGGTGTCAGCTTCAAGAAAGGGAAATCGAACAACCCAGTCGGCGACCACCCCACCAACTCGCTACCAGGTTATAGAAAGATGGGAAGGAGAAAAATCATTCTCACAGGCACGTGGTATAATTGTTACGTCGTTGAAAATGGACACAACGAGACGAGTTCGACACCTGGACGAGGCTGTTTGCATTTTACATACCTGTGGGAAAGGTAGACGCACAACTCTAATTCGCTCTAAATAAGGGTAGATAAAGCAGCTTTTCGCTTTTTAACCTGTTAAATTCCGCTTTGGAAATTGACATTACGGCCAGGCTGACAGGCAGGGATTCTAACCATTACACTAGATGGTCTACCAGATTTCTCGTTTGTTTTGAACTGAGATATGAATTAGATGTACACACAGAGATTGACTTTTTCTCGATTTGTTTACGCTTTACATTTGAACAGACATGCTTGTCTAATTCCTTAATTATCAACTAATTAATTTTCCTCTTCTGATATACGAAGCGCGTATGGAAAGTGTTGGTTTGGTTTGTTGGATCTTACGGCATGTCAACCCTCCTTGGGTTATTTTTTGGACGAAGATGTTTAGTTCTATTTGTGCTTGATGTGTATTCAAAATATTTTTTATAAGTAAATTTAGTTAAAATATATCATTCAGTAGTCATTTATTTTTCTATTTGACCCTTAGATGGGACCATAACAAGCACTACCACTCCGGGTCAGAGTGAACGTGGGAGTAAGCCCAAGTAGACAAATCATTGAGAGTATGTCCAATATGTTATTATTAACAAAAATACAACCACAGTGAAACTTCTCTTTTTTATTTAGTTTTCTTGGAAATACCATCTATATGATAATATTCAAGTTCCTTTATTGTAAGCCTTGGGATAATCCAGAGGTCACAAACAAATAAACGTGGGCAGTATGTTTACCCAACTATTCACCTGTAGCCAGAAGGTGGCACACGGTCAATTCATTTTTAACTGGGGGTTACAGCTGATTTGAATTTAGAGTTTTCATTCTCCAAGACTTGTTGCCTAACTAACGCCAGAGAACCTAGACTGCCTGACTCTTTACACATAGCTAGGAGGGAAATAAAACGAAAGTATTTAACAGATTTTTGAGCCTAGATATTGTACAGATTGTTTTTTGAGCCAAGAGTGTTTGAGTCGAGAGTTTTTGGACTTAAAAGTAAATATCTTTGAGCTAAGAGTTTTGGAACCTAGACGTATAAATCTTTGTTTGTGAACAGATTTCTTTGAACTGAGGGTGTTTGAGCCGAGAATTATGGAGCTGAGAGTATATATCTTTCTGAACAGGTTCCATTGAGCCCAGAGTGTTTGAACCGAGAGTGTTTGAGCCGAAAGTTTTGAGACTTAAAAGTATATAGCTTTGTGAACAGATTCCTTTGAGTCGAGAGTGTTTAAGCCGAGAGTTTTGGCACTTGTAAATATATATCTTTTTGAACAGCTTCCTTTGAGTCGAGAGTGTTTGAACCAAAGGTTTTGAGACTTAAAAGGATATACCTTTGTAAACAGATTCCTATGAGTCGAGAGTGTTTAAGCCGAGAGAGTTTTGTTTTTACTTAGAAGTATACATTCTTGTTTATGAAGAGATTTCTTTGAGCCGAGGGCGTGTCAAGATTTGAAAAAAATTGTTTTCCGCTTGTAGCAATTTTATTTGTTAAAATCCCCTTCAAGCCATCTTATATTTCATGCAGCATTTTTTCAAAGAATCTTCATGCCAGTGGCTTTTCAACGTGTGTTTGTTAACCAGTGCTCATTGCCAAATTAACTGATTGTTTTTTGTTCAACGAGAATTATTAATTGCGGGTTATTTAGATAAATTATTCATATTCGAATTTTGGCCATTGACGACATTGTTTAATTGACAAAACTTCTTCTTGGAGGAGGAGGAGGAGGGAGGAAGAAGAAGAAGAAGAAGAAGAAGAAGAAGAAGAAGAAATTAAAGGAGTAGGAAAAGGCTAAGGGTAATAGTGATAATGCTGATGAAAAAAGACCAATTATGATGATGCTGTAATAGAAATTATTAAGGAAGAAGAAGAAGAAGAAGAAGAAGAAGAAGAAGAAGAAGAAGAAAGGTTGGGACTGATAAAAATGAAAATGATGATGAAGAAAGAGTGATAATAATGACGCTGTAAGAGCAATTGCAGAAGAAGAAGAAGAAGAAGAACAACAACAACAACAAGAACAAGAACAGGAACAAGAAGCAATTAAACGAGTAGGAAAAGGTTAAGTGTTATAATGATAATGCTGATGAAAAAAAGAACAATTATGACGATGCTGTAAAAGAAATCATTGTAGAAGAAGAAGAAGAAGAAGAAGAAGAAGAAGAGGACGAAGAAGAAGAAGAAGCAGAAGAAGAAGAAGAAGAAGAAGAAGAAGACTGAGTAGGAGAAGGAGGAGTGGGAAAGAAGAAAAAGACGGAGCAAAAGCAATATGACAATAGTGATAACCGTAACATAAAACTTGATGGAATTGTAAAGGGATTGATTGTAATTAAAAAAGAAGGTGATATCATATGAAAAAAGGGACTTGATGAATCTAAAAAAAGGATCAATTAAGATGATGACGATGAGAAACAAGAGTGATTTAAAAACTCAAACAAACAGAAAAAATACAAACAAACAAACAAACAGAAAAACAATAGAGCAAAAAAGAGATGTTGACAAACTTGGAAAAATCATAAATAAATGAGACCATGATTACAAGAAAAAGATTTTGAAGAAAAAAAGAAAAAAGAAATCGAAAATTTACGACGCTGAAAGGCAATCATTTAAAAAAGGAAAAAAAAAACCTTAATGGGCGTTTGTACAAGAGCGATTTAAAACTAACGAATGGTTTAAAGAGAAGAGTATTGGGTTGGCTCAAAATATTGTTCTTTCTTGTTTCAGACGTTTTCTTTCTCATTTTTAACGGACCTTACTCAACATCATTTGAAGTTTCCATTTTACATCATTTGCTTTGAATTGTTTCGCTGGAATAATGTACCTATGTGATCTCGTTTTTTAACGGAATTTACTGAACATCATCTGAAGTTTGTATTTTATATATTTTTTATATTTTTTATATATATATATATTATTTTTTTTTTATTTTTTTACATAAGGATTTAAATGGGGCATCCCACGAGGATTCAGTAATAATAGATCTGCGGACTAACATTTTAAAAATCCCCCTCTACCTAGGCGACACCGGGTAGCCGCTGCTAGTATTCAATAAATAAAGGACATAAAACAAAGAAATGTTCAAAATTACTTAAATATTGCCTTTTTATGACATGGGTTGAAAAGCTGACATTTAACCCCAGCATTTTATTTTTACTGCCTGTATTAATTTCAGATTATTAACAATTTTTCTTTCTTTTTCAATACACAACATTTACTTAAAGTTTAGCAACATGAGTTAGGAAGTAGAATTTGATTTATTTAACAAAGTTTTCGTCCTCGACAACTTTTCATAGCATAGTTATCAGTCATCCGTACACTAAGTGGAATAATCTATCTATGTGATCAGTGATGCTCATTTTTTGACTGATTTAATGCATCCATGTACTGATATTTTCTCTACGAATTGTCTGTTTAAATACAAATATTTTATTTCTCTTAATGTTTGAGATGAAGCTTGAAGATTAGTATTATCTGCGTTATTCGGACTATTGTCCCCATCTTCATTGTTATTTTGTACACGGGTTCAAAGTTCCGTGATGGCTCCCGAATACGACAAGAAAGTTCCCGAGTTCGAAAAGAAGGTTCCCGAGTCCGAGAAGATTCCCGAATCCGAGAAGGTTTCCGAGTCCGACAAGAAATACCTGAAGAAGGCCGGAGGGTATATCGGCC
>CM042158.1:29426476-29451476 GCA_023376005.1 Doryteuthis pealeii | reverse complement strand
TGGTTAAAGTGTGTATTTATTAGGTTAAGAAAAGTTCTACCTATGTCTAATTTTGCTATTCTACAGTAAGGGGGGGTTAAACCAAATACTTTACGTGTCCTATTTCCTTGAATTACCAGGCCCCATTCACACTATTTAGTTCAAATTTACTAATATATTGTAGATTATTGGTATATCCATCCTTCAGAGCTTCATCATAGAAGGATTTATTGTTTTTAAAAATCCTATTGTTAGCCGACAGTCTATTGATTCTTATATTTATAGAGTGAGGGATCTTATCTAGTATGGATTTGGGGTGGTTAGAGTTTCTATTCACATATAGTGGTATATGCCCTTCCTTGTGGAAAGGTTGGAAGGTATTCGTTTCCAGATTCAATGTAATATCTAGAAAATTAACTATCTTGCAGTTTGGTTTAACTTCAATTCTTAGTCCTAATTTTGGAAGATGCTAACTATTTTTTTCGCGATACTTGACGTTAGGGGGCCGTTACTATTAGAACGAGGATCAGCCCGTCATCCGGTAAATACCTATTTGGGATGGTGGACTATATCACCTAATGAGTGTATTATATAGATTCCCACTAAGTCAGATAATTGGCTGAGTCGTAGGCCCCCATAGGTAAATCGAAGTTGTTGTTTCCTTTTTTAACCCAATCTGACTTATTATTCCTTAATATAGTTTTTCGGCAGGCCATTATAATATCACTATCCTCTTGTGATATGTATGCATATTTCTTTGCGAAATCAATGCTTTTCACTAGCAATTCCTTGGTTATTGATGGGTAATATTCAATGATATCAAATTGAATATGCAATTGAATATTCAATGATATCAAATTGAATATGCTGGACCATTCAAGCAAAGGTACTACACCCATAGGCATTCCTTTAACAACCCCGCACTATCTAACCAAACGGAATTATCCAAGCACTACTGGGCAATCAAGAACTCAAACAACGACCCGGTAGTCAAATGGAGAATTGTCAGAACTTCAAACTCAGCTACTAACTTCAAAGACAAATGCCCGCTTTGTATAACAGAAAAAATAGAAATAATACTGTTTAAGGACTATAGAAAACTGCTGAACAAACGGAATGAACTGATAGCCAAGTGCAGACATAAGGCTAAATTCAAAATATAATGTTAGTATATTTTATTATATTATATATTAAACCCCCAACACATTTACAATCCCCATTGACACAATTACAATACAACTACTGATAAAAATAATAATCAAAAATATACATCCCTGTTTACCAATAATTATTTTCACATAATTATAATCACACTAACACTATTTGCATAAACATTCACTAGCACTCAATTGTCATCAGAATAATTATGATAATAACATATTTTGTAATGACAATAATTTAATGATAATAAAAAATTATAAAAAGAATAATGACAATAATTTAATGATAACAAAAATTATAAAAGAACAATAATTTAATGATAATAAAAATATAATAACAATAATTTAATGATAATAAAATTATAATAACAATAATACTAATAATTATAATAATAACAACTACAATAATAAAATATAAATAATAATTATAACATTAAGAAAAATTTATAATAACAATAATTATATTAATATATATTGCAATAACAATAATAACAACTTTTCAATAAAAATTATAAAATAATAAATATAATGTACTATAACAATTATCTTTACAACAATAATTTTTTTTATTTTTTATTTTTTTTTTTTAATTATAAATAAAATTTATATATATATATATATATATATATATATATATATATATATGTATAATTTATAATGTATTTAGATATATAATATAAGTATATATGTTTAATTTTAATAATGTATTTAGATATGATAATATAACAAACTATAATAATAATAATAATAATAATAATAATACAATAATTCATTCACTTATACGTAATTAATAATAATAATATTAATATATATTAATCGTCAAATAATCAGTACTAACTATAAAATTACAATACTCTTTCTAAATAAATAAATAAATAAATAAACAATTAAAATATAATTAAATCTTTTCTTTCCTTTTTTTTTTTTTTTTTTTTTTTTTTTTTTTTAAATCCCCCCCACACACAAACACACTCTCAGACTTACATCTCCTCTCTTATTATGAAACATGAAAACTTATTTCATGACACCTCTCCCTACCTCTTACTAATATACACAAACACACGCGCACACACACACACACACACACACACACACACACACACACATTACCTTGAGGTTTCACTTCCGCTGAAATTTATACACACACACACACTACTACATACTAATAAACGCTCAATGTTTCTTTCAATGCATACACTTACAGCGCTACATACTCACACCTTAAAATAGAATATTTGATAGAATAGAATATTTGATGTCATATTTCAAAACCGTCTCCTTTTTTCAAACTTCAGAAAATTTTTTTTAAACAGACTTTGTTTTCAAACGCCTTAAAAATAAAGAATTCATCATTTGCATCTGATGAGTCGGGAGAATTAGACATTTTCGTCTAAGCTCCCTGAAATAGTCTATAATGCAAGATCTATAAGTCTTTTGTTATTTATTTAAATATATATATATATATATATATATATATATATATATACCATTTAATAGCATGGTGAGAAATAATATAGAAAATCAGAAAAAATAAGAATATATATATATATATATATATATATATATATATGAAAATAGATGGAAATTAATCCGACAGTATGAAATTTAACATTTTTGAAAAACATCATTTTTTTTTCAAAAATGTTAAATTTCATATATATATATATATATATATATATATATATATATATATTCAGAATTCAGAGTTTTCCTTCTCCTAGACTGGTTACCTAGCCATGATTAAAGAGCCCAGCCTGCCCTGCTATTTACCCATAGCTTGTGGGAGAATTGGATTCATACCTTTCCCAAGGGTATTAGCGCCATGTGAAATGTAAACGTCCATGAATTGAATTTGGTCGACGAGTCCATTTTCTACGCATCTCGCCATTAGACCACGCGCCTCTATTAAATTATATATGTACAAACCCGATTATGTCCTAGAGAATAGTACTCATAAAATTCTCCGAGACTTTAAGATAAAGGCAGATTCACCTATTCCCGGCTGGGAGACTAAATCTTTTATTAATTTGCAAGAAGAAAAAAAACACTTACTCCTGTCGTTTATTGCTAAATTTTCCTGATTAAACTATTTGGTTAAACAGGAAGTAAAGAATAAAATTACAGCTATTTCTTTTTGTTAATGAATTTCATTTAAAATTTTCCTCAAGATTTTTGCTCATATACATTCAGATAAAACGAAACAATTAGAAATCAATAATACTAAACACATATTTATCAAAATCAAATTTTTAATATGAATATGCAAATTAACCTTCCCGTTCACACCGTAAACCACTATTTTGTTGTATATTTAAATACAATTGCAGGTTATTAGTATACACCTATGGCCAACAGTATTAATAATGTTAAACAATTTTATTAATAATTGAGGTTTAGATAAAAATAAGATCATGAAAAATATGACGTAAATGATAGAAGAAATTGTGAATTGAATAGTAATATAGTTTCGGTCACAGATAAACACACAATCTCTACTATAATAAGTAAGTAAAGTCGTCGGAATGGATTAATGTCGGTATCAGCAAGGGAGTCTATCCCCTTTTCACTAGCGCTAGACCAAGGAGATTATTTTAGCATTTGAGGTAGATCGCCACACCTACCATCAGCTCCTCCCTTTACCGCACAGATCCCTGCGCTACTCATACGTTGAGTTGGCGAGGACCTGTATCGAACCAAAAACATTGTGATTACTAGCCGAACACTCTACTGACTGAGCTAAACCGACCCTTCTACTACTATAATAATATGTTAAAAGTAGAAGCATTCACACAGCCGGTCATAACTGATGTTTGAAACATCCTGGTGATAATCCAAATGACGTCATGGACATTGCAGAACATCCAAGTCAATATATTCAACAGCGCGACGGATGTAAATATTGTAGTCCATCTTTTAATGTCTATCAACTGAGTGTGTACACCTGAGTCTTGTAGAAGAAAGGGAAGCTTAAAAATTTTGTTGGTTGGATTTTACGGCATACCAATCCTAACAGGTACTACCACTCCGGGTCAGAGTTTACCCGGAAGTAATGGAGATCGAAGGGGGTAGTCCTCAACTCCACAGAAATCGGGAATTGGAAATTCACCGCTAAAGGCTGTTGTTTTATTCTACTGCCCAAGTCGTCAGGGCGGGCGAAACATTCATCGTGGTATGATGGAAAATCATTTTTCCATCTTAACAAATGCGGATATTTGACAATCATCATCATCATCATCATCATCATCATCATCGTTTTCCATGGAAACGGCTAGAATACACAGTGGAATACTTGAGGCCTGGGGAGATTTGCAGTCCCTCCAGTGAAAGACCACCGGCTAAAGCTGATATGAAAAAAAACAAAAAAAAAACTCAATGATATACACTGCGAACTGAAGCAGGTTCGTTCAGTATTTGAACTCATATCGATGGTTCTATTTCCTACAACAGTAACAGTTACAGCGAACCTTTGATATAGACAAGAAACTGACAGTGAATGCACCATAATCTTGTGTTTACGCAATCCATATGCAGTGGCCAACAAAAAGATTTTAACCAGAAGAACTAAACTACATCCAATTTCAAAGTTTGATTACACAATACCAATTCAACATAAATACACAATATTTGGACTGGTATGGGGTAGATCCTCTATTTACTTGTTTCAGTGTTTATTTGTTTGTTGTTTTGTTTTTTTCATGGATTTGAGTAAAATTATCAACAATCGTCTGATCCATGTTTTGCCACTCCATGAGTAAATGTTCTTTAAGGATTTCCTGGTGACGTGATTTTGGTCGCTCGCTATTCGGTCCGGGTATTCCCAAACGTGCTCTATTGGATTCATATCAGCAGGACTTTGGGCTACCCGTGATAGTGAATTGATTCCTATATATATATATATATATATATATATATATATATATATAGAGAGAGAGAGAGAGAGAGAGAGATAAAAGGTGGCTTACCGGTGAATATGGGCACGATCGTTGGAGGTGTAATTAATCGGTACCTCGATTAATTCAGTGGATTTAACCCTGAAGATCCTAATGGTGAAATTCGAGTAGGTTTCAATTGTATCCATTTCTTTAATAACATATATATATATATATATATATATATATTATGATAAAGGTTCACGGTAATGACCTACTCGAGTTTCACCATAAGGATCTTCAGGGTTAAATCCACTGGATTAATCAAGATGTTGATTAATTGTAGTTGATTACACGTGTGTATTTTTAAGATAAACGGTTGGTTATCGAGAACGTTATTACTGTGTACCTTTATCATAATAAATTTGCTCTATATTGCTTTATATTTGTTATGTCGCTTGCCTTATCATTGTGAATCTTGCATCAACTAACCATTGTGACTTGTTTCACCGGTAAGTCACCTTTTACACAAATATATATAATATATATATATATATATATATATATATATCATTCTCAAACAAACATATATATATATATATATATATATATATATACATAAATTTGTACTCGATTTGTTTCCAAGTGATAGAACGCACTTTGAATACTATGTAGTTATTCAGTAATCTTCCCAAATTTACTAACACTAGAGGAAAAAGAAGAACTTCCAGTCAAGTCACGCTGAAAGCTGCAATTCCCGTGAGATCAGCTAAGTAAAGCAATGATGAGCCTGGTCAGTACTTAGATATTTTCACCTGTAAGTCACCTTTTCCACAAATACCATATATATATATATATATATATATATATATATATATATATATAGTAAATAGGAAAAATGGAAAGGTCTATCTATGTATGCTGATACACAATTTTAACACACCAACGTGAAATTATTTTGATCATATATTTTTTCTTTTTTTCGATTTCTCAAAATCTTGTCCGAGTATTGCCTTATAAAGACGTGCATAAAATCTAAGGTCACAGATAAACATCCACATAATTAAATACATATATACAACACACACACACACACACACACACACATATATACACACACACACACATATATATATATATATATAATATATATATATATATATATATAGTATATAAGTGAGTACAATAGAAATAAATGTGTTGAAAGATAATTGAAAGAAATATGTATATAATTAACTATGGATAACATTGATTATTTTTAATTGTGAACAGGTGTTTCGATAAAAATTCGTTTACATACAGTATTCTATTTAAAATTATTTTAAATATGAAATAAAATACAATAAACAAAATATCAGGCATGCAAACAAGATATTACTCTGTCCTGAACATGATAATATACATATATATATATATATATATATATATATGTGTGTGTGTGTGTGTGTGTGTGTGTGTGTGTGTCTGTGTCTGTGTGTGTGTGTGGTAAAGAATAAAGGAAAAGTGTACAAAAAGAGCAAAACTCAAACAAGCAGATGTAGGAGATATATTTCATTCTACATTGAGCAGGACTTCCTCAGTCGTTTATTAAAGCATCAGTTCAATATACATGTGAGACCCTACCACCACTTTCTCTTCTATAAATACAAATGTATGTTGCACTGACGCTTTAATAAACGATTGAGGAGTCCTGATTAATGCAGAACGAAATATATATATATATATATATATATATATATATATATATATATATATATATATATATATATATATATATATATATATATATATATATATATATATTAATCATTAAACAGAATAATGTGTGTAAACAAATTTTGATCGAAACAAATAACAATTATAAATTTCATCCATACCAGTATATATCTTTTTTTCTTACAATTATCTTCTCAACACACACACACACACACACACACACACACACACATCATCATCATCATCATCATCATCATCATATCATCATCATTACCATCATCCTCATCACTGAAATATATTCTGATGAAACCTGTATGACTAGCAAACGTGACATTTTAATTGAATGTAACTGTCTGTGTATGTTATTCCCTTTTCCATAATTTTTCATCACATTCTGTCGTATTTACCTAATCTGCTATTTTCCTCATATATAATATATATATATATATATATATATATATATACATATATATATATATATCGGTGTTCCTTGACTGCGGTCCTGTAACCAACAATTTATCGCAACAAAAAAATACACACGTGCAAGCAACTGCAATTAATCAATATCTTGATTAATCCAGTGGATTTAACCCTGAAGATCCTTATGGTGAAACTCGAGGAGGTTATTACCGTGTACCTTTATCATAAATAGAATTGCTCTACCAAGGTATTGAGCACTTTATATTTGTTATATCGCTGCCTTATCCTTGTGAATCTTGCATCAACTAACCATTGTGACCTGTTTCACTGGTAAGTCACCTTTTCCACAAATACCATATATATATATATATATATATATATATATATATATATATATATATATATATATATATATATATATATATATATATATATATATATATATATAAATTTGTACTCGATTTGTTTCCAAGTGATAGAACGCACTTTGAATACTATGTAGTTATTCAGTAATCTTCCCAAATTTACTAACACTAGAGGAAAAAGAAGAACTTCCAGTCAAGTCACGCTGAAAGCTGCAATTCCCGTGAGATCAGCTAAGTAAAGCAATGATGAGCCTGGTCAGTACTTAGATGTTTGCTCATGAGGGAAAGACATGTCATGAAAAGCAACCTACGGCTAATCTGCCTAGCAAATAATAAAGTAGCTAAATAACACCATTAAATGAAAGAAGTGAAGAGTTATTTCCCTTATGTACCGTTAATTGGTCTGGTTGTTTGGATTTTACAGCATGTCAAACTTTTCTGGGTTATTTTATGCCGAAGACGTTTTGTTTTATTCATTCTTTTTAAACTCATTTTTTTAAACTTAATTTTTTTAAACTCAATTTTTTAAAACTCAATTTTATAAACTCAAATTTTTCTTTTAAACTCAATTTTAAAATTATTTCAAATATAAATTAAAATGGAATAAAAAATATCGGGCATGCAAACAAGAGATCACTCTGTCCTGAAGATGATAGAAATATATATATATATATTTGTAACATCTTCACTTGACGATTGCCTCACATGAAACCAATATGGTCGTGAATGTTCCTTTGTCACCAAATAAATAGATAGGTAAAACCTTTATATATTTATTTTATTATATTATATATATATATATTTATATATATATATATTATATGTATATATGTGTATGTGTGTTTGTGTGTGTGTGTCTGTCTGTCTGTGTGTGTGTGTGTATTAATTATTAAATAGAATACTGTGTGTAAACGAATTTTGATCGTAAGAAATAACAATTATAAATTACATCCATACCAGAATATATTTTTCTTCTTCAAATTACCTTTTCAATACAGACAGTTTGGATTTTACAGCATGTCAAACTTTTTGGGGTTATTTTATGCCGAAGACGTTTTGTTCTATTCATTCTTGATGGGTGTTCAACAATTCTTTTTAAACTCATTTTTAAAATTTCAATTTTTTAACACATCTTCTTAAAAGACATATTTTAAAACTCATTTTTTTTCTATTTAAACCATAGATAGGACCCTAACAGGTACTACCACTCCGTGTTGGAGTGCACCTGGGAGTAATGACAATAAATGGATACTCCATACTCCGAGAACTCAAGAATTGGAACCTCACCATCGGATGCAGTTTATCGTCATACCCAATTTACTTTGTCATTAATTATTTTATTTTCATAGTTTCATCCGGACATACATACATACATATATACAACTGCCATTTATATATGAATAGATATATACCTAACATTAAAGGGTGTTTGACATGCTATGAATTCAGGCTGGTGTTCTTGTTTAAGTGAAATAGGTTTCTTAACGTTTTGTGTGGCCTATACGTAATCGGGATAATGTTGTATACCCTTCTTTACTTCTTCTATTCTTCTTCTGACGGTTTTTCTATCTTACGTCTTCTTCTAACATCTTCTAGCGTCTGGACTTCTCTTGGGACTTCGTGTCTGGTCTTCCATTGGGGATTTCTCTTCATCAGAAGCCCTGTGTCATTGGTAGTTTTTAGATAATAACACAAGTCTTCGATTTAACTTAGATCATATTTATTTCGAAATACCCATTAGACTACCTGCGCAGATCGAGTCGGAGCGTGCAATACACGACTCACCACCGTCGTGGTTTCTCGCCGACTAACTAAAATCTATTTCTAATCTAAACCGGAAGAGGGTCTTCTCCACCGATTCTCACAGTATCCACCGGAAGGAAGGATCAGGACAGGTCATGCCTTGTCATTCAAATACTTCAAGGCCGTGGGCTGCAACTTATAACAGCTAATTTTATTTCTACACTACTGTATATAAATATTAAGAATCTAATAATTATGTAACAATATAGTGACTTGTTCCTTTCTGGAGTTTCTGAGACCTGCTTTCCATTCTCCTATATAGGGCTTTATGGAGAAGTGTTTGTTATACAGGGTGTTCGGGATAAATTTGACATACTTATATTAAGTATTGATATATAACTAATTATTATAGGTCGGGTTTAGCTCAGTCGTTAGAGTGTTGGGCTAGGAATCACAAGGTTCTTGGTTCGATACAGACCCTCGCCAACTCAGCAAATGAGTAGCACGGGGATCTTGCGGTAAAGTGAGGATCTTATGTTAGGTGTGGTGCTCCACCTCAGATGCTGAAATGATATCCATGGTCTAGCGCTAGTGAAAAGGGGATAGACTCACTCGCTGTCTGGCCGATACCGACATTAGGCCGCCCCGACGACTTTACTTTTTACTTATATTTTTATAATTAATATTAAATAATTAATATAAGTATTAATATATAATTAATTGATATATATTAAGCGTATTAATATATACATAGTTGTGATTTAGTGACTTTTTTCACTTCTGGACTTTCTGAACTCGTTTTGCTTATTCAGTATTGGGTTTTATTGAGAAGAGTTTGTTATATACGTTGTTACTCCAATTCTGTTGTCATTTTATTATAGAACATTTTGATTTTGCCAGTCGTGTAAGAGAGAAAGACATTGTTGCGTCAGTAAACTACGTTTATTTCTATGTGAATAAATTGACTTAAATTTATCAGAGGGAATTTGTTTTTTGATCAAGCCACAGAAAAGAAAATACATTGTTTTAAAAACTTGGTAAAAAAAAGTGTAATCATTAAATATCTTTGTATACAAAAGGAATTTTATTCTTTACTCCTTGTTGGCCCTACCGTTCATGATCCCTCCAAAATACAAAAATTATATATACACACACACAACACACACATACACACACACAACACACACACACACACATATATATATATATATATATATATATATATATATATATATATATAAAGGCCTTAAATACCATGGGTATCGTGGTTATGGACCATTTCCACTCGATTTGCCCACGAGCTTCTTCAGACCACCAGCCTAGAATCACCTTGTACCAAGAAACTTGAAACAAAACTTATTTTTATTTTATTTATTTTTTGTAACAATAAAAAAAACTATTTTGTACCATAACCCCTAGAAAAAAACAAATATCCAAATCATAACGGTCTATCTTAACTTTATTCTCAGCGTTCCAAATTTTTTAAAATTCGATTTTCGAATATTTCCAAAAATCTCTGTTGTTTTTCCCAACGAATTTTTTCATTCAAAATAAATGTTCACTCTGATGAAGGTCAATTCTTCTGTGTGCGAAATATTTTCACACACATTAACTGACCGAAACACATGTGTAAGTGATATTGATTAATGTGATATCGATTAAATTCATTTTATCCATTTACATTTCTTTTCTTTACTCATTTTTCCTCATATTGTCGGATTCAATTCCTTTTCCATTTTTACACACACACACACACACACACACACACACACACATATATATATATATATATAATATATATATATATATATTATACTGTCTTTTCGTCTCATGCTCTTAGTGGCAATCCATGTTTAGCCCATTTATCTCAGTGACAAACTTTAGCTCTTTGATAAACTATTATATTATATATATATATATATATATATATATATATATATATATATATATATATATATATATATAATGAAAAGAATAGAAAAACAAATATTAAATCATATACTGACAGATATATTTGTGTTTTAATTTCTTTTCATCATACTGTCAGATTTATTCCATTTATTATATATATCATATATATATATATATATATATATATATATATATATATATATATATATATATATATGACACAGACACACACAGACATATATATGAGGAACCCAAGGAAAAAACTCAGACAGACGTATGTAGGGTATATTTCGCTAGAGCTTTGAGCTCGGCATCATCGGTCGTCTTATCAATTATCAAAGGTATCAGACAAGTGTTTTATAGAGGGGGAAGTGGAAGGGAGGGGTGGATGGGAGAAGAGGTCATGTGGGTGGGTTAGTGTTTGTGCGGAAAGATTTTGATGGGTCAGACGGGAATCATTGGGAAAGAAGGAAGGAGATTGGAAGCGAAGAGAGAGGATAATCAGAGGGATAGTGGATAAATACATTGTGAAAAAGAGACAAGTTTGTAGCAGAGGTGGGTTCGCCTTCTTGGAGAGAAATTTGATCCAAAGAAGCAGTGAAGGGAGTAATAAAAGGGGAGATGATAGGTAGGGATGGGTATAGGTGGAGTTGGTCACTAAGTGTGAGGGAAAGAAGGTCAGGAGAGGAATTTTGGTTAGTGTAAGGGGTTGGGGAATTGGTTAGATGAAGGGGAAAAAGAGAAAGTAAGGAAGTGTGAGGAAATTATTTTCTATTTATCCTGGGCTGGAGGTAGAATATTTTGGTTTCATACCTTTCCCAGGGGGTATTTGTGCTATGAGAAATCAAAACGTCTTATTCCGAGATTTGAACGTCTCATACGACAATAACCATTCAAACAGGACTTCTTTATTTATAGCTTTGTAGAGCATATGAATTATTTTAAATCTGAGTTAAGATCGATATCACAAAGTCATTGATTTGTTATTCAAATCGAGAGCGTTCATCGTATGAACTGATTAAATGTCTGTGTATGTGACTGGGTGGGTGTGAATTTCTCCGTTATTTATAACCATGCAAGCCCCCTCCCCACCCAAAAAAAGAGAAAATCAGAAATAGTTTGAAAAGATTATTCAAAGGGGAGATAATTATGATTAAACAAAGTGAAACTGAAGATTTAATTGAATTATTTTGTGTCGAGCTAATATTACAGCAGTGTTTAGACGAAAAAAGAATCTGTATTTGTTTTCATGAAACCGGTGTCCGCCTCGCTGGTCTTCGCGGTGGTATACTGGTTAGAGTCGCTGGAAATGGACCCTAGTTCAATTCCTAGACGAAGCCACAGTTCACATAGCGCTAATAACCTTGGGAAAGGTATGAATTCAACTATTCTCCTTCCATCTATGTGTAAATAGTAGGGTAGACTGGTCTCTTTAAATTTGGTTAGGCTACCAGTCTAGGAGAAGAAGAACTCTGAATTCAAACTTGGTCACAACTAGAATAGGCTCAGGCCTACTTAGTGATCTAAAAAGCTGAACTTGCACAAAGGTGTCAAAATTAGGGTGACCTAGAAAAAACAGGACCCAAATTATTTATTTATTTTCCCATTAAACTAACCTTAAATCTCAACCCAACCTTAATTCTATCCCCTAAGCTTAACTCTAACCCCTAACCCTAAGACTAAACCCCTTAGTTAAAATTAACAGTTTTATTACAAAATTTGTGGGTTCTGTTTTTTCTGGGTCACTTTAATTTTGACACCTTTGCGCAAGTTCAGCCGAGTAAGGATACTTCCGAATTGAATATAAAGTATTTAATTAAAGAAAGAAATGCATGCATGTACGGAAGAATGGATGGTTGGATTTTACGACATGTCAACCCTTGTTGGGTCATTTTATTTGTTTTATCCATGCTTGATGGAGAATCAATTTTTTTTAGACTCAATTTTAAAAAACTTCTTAAACCTCATTTTTCTATTTAACAGTTGCTAACAGGTACTTACACTCTGTGCCAGAGTGGACGTGGGAGTAATGGTGATGAAGGGATACTCCACATGCCCCTGAGCTGCAGAATTGGAACTTAACCATCAGAGTTTAATGTTATACCCGGGACATTAATACCCTCAGCCATCGCTGGCCAATCCGCAAAAAAATATTCATAAACTCTGAGCGGACGCTGGATGCCGTCGATAGGATTTACTTTGTTTATATCTAATCTATATGTTACATAATCATTAGATACCTAATGATTATGACAATAGTGTAGAAATCATATTAGTGCTGCTGATGGCCTTGAGGGTGAGTGACGGCGCTTGACCTCGATCTCACCTTGCGTTCTCGGGATAAACCGTGAGAAACGGAACCCCGATAGAAGCCCTTCCGGTTTAAGGATACTAAGTAAGTAACTTAGTCAGTTAGAAGTTAGAAGCCGAGCTAGCAAGATGCAAGGATCCGCGCGCATTGTCTGGTCTGGGGGTTTATGAATAAAGTAACATCAAAAGTAAATCGAAGTCTTGTGTTTATTACCAAAAACTAACAATAGCACAGGGCTTCTGATAAGCAGTGATCCCCAACAGAAACCAGACCCGGAATCCTCAATAGAAGACCAGACGAGACCTTAGAAGATATACCAGACCAAGATAGATGATAGACGATCACAAGCAAAGCCGGTCAGAAGAATAGACGACCAGAGTAAGAATTAAAGAGAAGTATATAACATATATATATTTAGTGCCGGTAAAGACAGGGTGTACAACATATAGCCTATATCGATTTTCTTTCCGTTTAATCTTCACATTTACTTTTTAGTGCTTGGTTAGATGATTGTATTTTACGGCATTTCAACCGTTGGGTTATTTTATGCCGAAGACGATTTCTTTTATTCATTCTGCTTGGGTATTCAATTTTTAGGGGTAAAAGGCTTGCTGACAGCACGGGTTTACTTAATTTTTTCTTGCGGTTCGCTCCTGTTGGCAATCGCTCTGAGTAAATCCTTTTGACGGCAATCAGAGTCCGCCCAGAATTGATGAATATTTGTTTTTTTTCTACGTGATTACCACCAATGTGTGTGTGTGTAGGAATCCATAGTCGAGCCTCACTTAGTGTACAACAACTGTAAGTGGCTGTCAAATATCTCAATTGCAAACTTATTTTTCCCCTGAATGTTGACTGGTTTAAAACATGGCCTGAGATCACGACACATGTGATGACGCGAGGGGTAATGCAGGAATCGACTATCTTTCAACAGGGATTTTTCCAATTTCCGGTTCCATCGACCGAACACAGGTTCCTGATGACCCAGGTCGACCTGAAAAAGAGTGAATGGTTTCTCTCCCATTAATTCTGATTTGTACGCCACACGTTATTCAGTTCAAAGTGGAATTGCCAATTTCAATTCTATTTGATGATGGTTAACTCGGCCTTTCACTAAAAATATAAACCGTCACTTTAAATATTAAGTCTGAGTAAATGATGGCGGGTAAATTTAATTATATCTCGTTTCTCTCTTTAGTACATTCTTTTGATTTTTGTTCTATTTCTCATCTTTTTCTTTTTTTCTTTTTTCTTTCTATCTTTCCTTTCTTTGTTCCTTTCTTTCTTTTATCTTTCGTTCTTTATCTTTCGTCGCTTATATCATTTTCTGTGTTGCTTTCTTTCTTTCTTTCTTTTTAATTTATTCTTTCATTGATTATTTTCTATTTCGCATCTTTTTTCCTTCTTTTTTTCTTTCTCTTTCTTTCTTTATCTAACGTCCTTCTTTCTTTCTTTCTCTCTCTCTCTTTCATTCTTTCTTTATCTTACGTTATTTTCTTTCTTTCTTTCTTTCTTTCTTTCTTTCTTTATCTTACGTTCTTCTCTCTTTCTTTATTTCTCTCTTAGTCTTACTTTATTTCCTTTCTTTCTTTCTCTCTTTCTTTATCTTACATTCTTCTTTTTTCCTTCTTTCTTTATCTCTTTCTTTCTTTACCTTACGTTGTTTTTCTTTCTTTCTTGCTCTCTTTCTTTCTTTCTTTCTCTCTCTTTCTTTCTTTCTTCCTTCCTTTCTTTCTTTCTTTATCTTACGTTCTTCTCTCTTTCTTTATGTCTCTCTTTCTTTCTTTGTCTTACGTTATTTTCTTTCTTTCTTTCTCTCTTTCTTTATCTTACGTTCTTCTTTCTTTCTTTCTTTCTCTCTTCTTCGCTCTTCTTTCTATATCTTACGTTCTTTTCTTTTTCTTTTTCTCTTTCTTTCTCTCTCTATATCTTTCTTTCTCTCTTTCTTTCTTTCTTTCTCTCTTTCTTTCTCTCTTCTTCTATATCTTACGTTCTTTTCTTTTTTGCTTTATCTCTATCTTTCTCTCTCTATCTCTTTATTTCTTTCTTTCTCTCTTTCTTTCTATATCTTACGTTCTTTTCTTTTTGCTTTCTCTTTCTTCTCTCTCTCTCTCTTTCTTTCTTCTTTCTTCTTTCTTTCTCTCTTTCTTATTTTCTTACGTTCCTTTTCTTTCTTTCTTTCTCTCTTTCTTTCTTCATTTTATGCTCTTTTTCTTTCTTTTATTTTTTTTTCTCTATTTCATTTTTTAAAACTTTTGTTCTTTTATCTTTCATTATTTTTATTCTCTTTCTTTCTTTCCTTCATTATTTCGTTATTTTTCTTTCTTTCATTCTTTGATTATTTTCCTTTCTTTTTTTCTCTCTTTCTTTCATTTTTTCTTTCGGTCTTTCTTTGGTTCTTTTTCTTTCTTTTGTTCTTTTTCTTTCAGTATTTCGCACTTTTTCTTTCTTTCTTTCCTTCCTTCCTTCCTTCTTTCTTTCTTTCTTTCATAATTTTTCCTTTTCCTTTCTGTATTTCATTATTTTTCTAATCTTTCTTTAGTTCTTTTTCTTCTTTTTGTTCTTTCTTTCTTTCTTGTTTTCTTTCTTTCTCTCTTTCTTTTACAAAGTCGACCAACTTACAAGTTAGTTATCGCAATTACTAGACGATCGTGGACCCGATGACTGTCCCCTTTTTGCTTTTCCTTTCTCTGTTCTTTTTCTTTATCAATATTCCCTGAATATCTATCTATCTATCTATCTGTCTATCTATTATACAATTCCTATTTTTTTCATTCACCTTTTAAAAATGTTCTTCCTTTCATTTTTCATTCACTCCCTCCCCCCCTCTCTCTCTCTCTCTCACATATGTGGTCTGACTCAATATATACTGAGCACCGCATTATACTGGACTGGCTTCGAGGATTAGCAGCGCATCTCACTATTCCTTGACTGTCTTATTGTATCTCTCTACAATAAAACCCTCTATCTTACGGTTCGGGTGAAATTTGAAAGTTTCATAAGGAAAAAAAGAAAAAGTTCTTGGTAACTACACAATTTAATGGATTGTGAAGAAATTCAACAGATACGGGAAGTACACTACTGTCACCAAGTTTCACTCAAAATAACCGCCATTAGCGTCGATCACAGCCTCAATCCTTCTCCAGAACCTTGCGCAAGCTGATGTTACAGTTTCCCTGGGAAGGGTCTCAAAAACTACCTTAATTCTCTCGATTAACAGGGATTTTTAGTACTGGCACGGCGATTAGTGTCTTTATCAACAGCGCCACATACATGATAATCCATGGGGTTAAGATCTGGAAGTTCGGAGGCCAAACATTGGGAATTGTGTAGTCGTAAAAATTCGCCGACAACCATTTTGACTTCTCCAGAGGTATGGCAGGGGACCGAATCCTGCTGCCATACATATAGCCTACCATTAGGTGCCCTTGTTATCCAGAGCTCGATTACAATGTTTAGCAACTCCACATAGGCATCTGAGTGTCATCCAACATTTTTCTGCAGATTTTCGAGGAATTCTGGTGCATGAACTCAATCAGATCATCGGTTATGTTGCTTTCTTATAGCCACACCCTCGTAGTCTCCATTGCAACTCTCCAGTTCTAGGCCGCCGGCCACGCCACACACGAAACTCGCCAACTCAACAAGTCAATAATAAAAATGCCACTACTATAACCTAATGTGTCGTGTAGCTGCATCCACAACATAACAATAAAAATTCCTATGTTTATCTGCTTAGCGTGGGTATGTGTACGTGGATGCGTGTCATCATGCCAGGAAGCGTGACGTTGAGAGGTAACTGTGGTCTCTGTTATGAATATATATATATAATATATATATATATATATATATAATATATATATTTATACATTACAATAATAAAACACCAATAATATTACACCATTACAATAATAAAACAAACAAAAAATAATAATTACAACTTTAACTACACAACGCTTACTATAAAATTGTTTTAACCCCTCCACACACTGACCCTTTTTTTCTCACTTACTTAAAACACAAACGTATAAATATAGACATACGCAGATGTCTTTCTTCCTAATATCCCCTTACTTACAACCCCCACACAGCAACTCAAAAGTTAAAAGAATATTTTCTCGCTACTTTCATGAAATAAACATTCTTCTTAATGAATATGTATTCACGCTCGTGCGCGCGCACACACACGCTCACGCACCATAAAAGAAGAATATTTGACGTCATATTTCAAACCGTCTACCTGTCCAGCGATCTCTTCAAATTTCAATTTTTGAACAGATTGATAAACAAGGACTATCACAGTATTCCTCATTATTCTGTGATAAATTCTTTTTACTCTTCCTTATATCAACAAATGCCCTGAAGAAGATCTATTTAACAGATCGAAACACTGCAGCATCGGCTAATAAATTTACCACTCATTTTATTTAAACCTGTGTTTTTTCAAATTTCTCACTATACTGCATACCGTCGGATTCACTTCTATTTCTCTTCATATATATTATATTATTATATATATATAATATATATATATATATATATATATATATATTATATATGAAGAGAAATTTGAAAGCAAGTGTTCCAAAATTAAGATAAATTTATTTATCAACGCTTAAACGTTTCGGTTTCTTTAAACCTTCATCAGGATGTATTAAGGGGTGAAGAAATTGATGGTGATTTATCTCCTGTCATCTATAAAACATCCATCAATTTCTTCACCTTAATACATCCGATGAAGGTTTAAAGAAACCGAAACGTTTAAGCGTTGATAATATAAATTAATCTTATTTTGGAACACTTGTTTTTTCAAATTTCATAATATTGTCAAATTATTTTCATATTTACTCATATTATATATATATATATATATATATTATATATATATAATATGGAATATGAGTCAACTGTTCTTTTTAGGATATGAAAACATAGAATCTATGAATAAATTATGTTCTTGGATGGGAAGGACGCTTGAGATTTCACGATATAAATGTGTTCCATATATTACATTCACATTTGCAACTATTACGCTTGAAGGATTTTGAGAAAAATATATTTACGTAATGCCTCCTCCCCGGTGAGCAAACACGTAGAAATGTTAGGAAAAGAAAGCGATAGTTAGAAAGAGAATGAGACAGGAGGCGTTAAAGTTATAATGATAAAGAAAAAGAACAGAGAAAGGAAACAGAAACGATGACTCAATTGGGGTGGATGGACTTTAATGTCATACTTAGGAAAACAACTTAAAGCGACAGAATATATATATATATATATATATTATATATATATATATATATATAAAACTTGTCCGACAAGAATTGTCTGTACAGTTCAACAAAACTTATATATATATATATATATATATATATATATATATATATATAAGTGCTTAATTGGAGTCGTACCTAATTTTTGAAATTAATTAATTAATAATGAATTAGGCGGGAATACCTATTAAATGTATGGCTATAGATCTTCCGGTCTTCCGATCTATAGCTCTGCTGATGAGGCCTAATAGGCCGAAATGTACATACAGAGATTGATTTTTCTCGATTTGTTTAGCCATACATTTAATAGGTATTCCCGCCTAATTCATTATTAATTAATTAATTTTCAAAATTAGGTACAACTCCAATTAAGCACTTATATATATATTATATATATATATATATATATATATATAAGTTTTGTTTGAACTGTACAGACAATTCTTGTCGGACAAGTTTTTGGTTGATCCTTTCTAATTTTCGGGCCATCTTTTTGGTGTCGGGGTGTAACTGGTGTAACAGTCCACCAAAGGTTTCGATACGAGCGCTTTCGGCAATACAGTTTGCCATCATCAGGTAGGAAACGATGGTATGGTTTTGTGTCTCGTTATCACGCAGATTAACATTACACTCATCTGATTCCAGCTCCATTAATCAACACCTTAAAACACATTCATGCGCCCCCTCTACCTACCGCAAAATTCTAACCGAAAATACACACACACTACATAAAGAAAAAAACAAAAACTTCAAATAATTGAAGCTTTATATATCAAACAAAAAAAAAACTACCTTAAACAAAATAAACTTTAAAATAAGTCAACATGTTCTCAAATGCTTATAATTTTCCGCCTATCCTCCTTCCACTATACTCCTCCCCTTCTCACAACTTGTGCCCCCCTCCCACAAGAAAATCACTACTGCATCGCTCGCTCGAACCATTACAAATTCCTACAAGCTCCCACTACCAATGGTTATTACCTCCCACTTCTAATTCCTTGCTACTACTCGTTCTCGTTAAAAACGAGACAGGAACCATACCATCGTTTCCTACCTGATGATGACAAACTGTATTGCCGAAAGCGCTCGTTTGGTGGACTGTTACACCAGTTACACCCCGACACCAAAAAGATGGCCCGAAAATTAGAAAGGATCAACCAAAAACTTGTCCGACAAGAATTGTCTGTACAGTTCAACAAAACTTGTATGAAAGAAAAAATGCTGCCAAAATACACTTATATGTATATATATATATATATATATATATTATATATATATATATATAATTTCGTAGAGTTTATTTTTTGCTTTTCCAAATTCTTTTCTTGACATTCAACACACAGAGTTTTCCATTGGTTGATATAACTGTTATTTCAATTTTATACAATTCAAAAACGCACCACCGCATTACTTTTTATGTTCTACTTTCCCACGGATTATACATTTTCAGTTTAGGAAACAAGTAAAATGCTGCGTGGCTCATGGTCTGTAAATTATGAGGGCGAGCTCTGTACTTGAAAACAAACTGTGTTACTCACACAATAGAGATATTCATGTGGCGTCGAGACAAACATCATATTTTTTTTTTCAAATTAGCTCCGATTTGTCGAGACGAATTCGACACGTCTAAACATTATTGAGTTTACATATATTCAGCTGTAAAAACAACACCATTTAATTCTAAAATATCAAATTAGAATAATAACACCTCAGTTTTTTGTCTTCCTGACCAAACCTCCATATATATATATATATATATATATATATATATATATATATATATATATATATATATGTGTGTGTTGTGTGTGTGTGTGTGTGTGTGTGTGCGTGTGTGTGTATGTGTAGTGTGTGTGTGTGGTGTGTGTGTGTGTGTGTGTGTGTGTGTGTGAACACTATAATTCTGTTAATTATGTTTCATCTGTTTCACACAATCTTTAGCCAAGCGTTTGTATAGCGTGAGGTTTATTCACACGGTGAGATGTTATTTCCTGTGACGGTTACACGAAAATGATGTAATGGTGCTTAGGTATTTTGTACAAGTGACGTTGCAACAAAAATAAATTTATAAAACTGGTAACCATAAGTTTCTACTTACATAGTGTGTTACTGGATATCAAAATGGAAATCACAAATGAAATCAAAGATTAGATAGCACTAAAGAAAAAGAAAATTAAGAAAGGAGATGTTTTTCATTTACACCGTCAATATCCGGTTGTTTTAACGGACGATTTTAGATTTTTAAAATTATGAAACTAACTCCTAACCCTAACCCTAACCCTAACCCCTAACAAACAACCGGATATTGACGGTGTAAATGAAAAACATGTCCTTTCTTAATCGAGATCAAAAAGGGGTGCTTAAAGGTAATATGGTCCGAACAAACCAAACCCCTCTGCCGTGTCAAAGGTGAAGGTGTAGTTAATCTCTGTACGCTAATCAAACGGTAGTGAAATATTCGGTGAGTAGCACTCGGCGAGTATCAGGGAACTCGGCATCTCACAGCCCACTAAGATTCGTCACCTTCACAGCATCGGCAAGATCATCCCTATCTGCCAAATGGTGCCACACGCTGCCAAAATATTACAGAAGATTTGACTCACATTTTCAACCGGTTCGACTTTATTTGGTTTTTGGCTGCACCACTGCAACTGGCCCTCTTATAAAATCTTCCGATGACATTAATTAAAAAAATTGAGTGGCTAAAGGGATGCCCGCGCGAACCTAGGCACAAGGCTCGACTTTTTAAACGGCTCGATTATTCGTAGAGATTTCTCTATGAAAAAAAAGTAAAGAAGCTAATAAAGGATGCTATATCCCTTGTCACTCTTGACATCGTCAAATCAATAGAAAACTTACTTTTTGAACTAACCAAGATTGAATTAAAAGAAAAAAAATAAGAATTCTCTCCTTTTTTGACAGGTTTCATACACCCCTAACAATTTTCCTCTTGAACATTTTTACCACCGCAAGGCTATATCGATTTAGCTTTTTTGACAGTAAAGTTCTCGAAGTAGAAGAGAGATTAGCGATACCTAGTAGAGCTACCCGGCGTTGCCCGGGATGTAAAACGTCAAAAAATAAATCACTCATCTATATTTATAAATAGAATAATAAAAAATAATGTCTCTTTATATTTGTTTTATTATCTTTATAATATGCATATATATATATATTTACCTACCCCTCCGCACGAGCAGGATGTGACAAAAGGTCAATTTCTTAAGCGGGGTTTAACAGGTTTGAATTCAGAGTTTTCCTTCTCCTAGATCAGTTGCCTAACCAAGGTTAAAGAGCCCAGTCTTCCCTTACTATTTACCCATAGCTGGAGGGAGAGTAGAATTCATACCTTTCCCAGGGGTATTAGCGCTAAGTGAAATGCAATTACCACGTCCAGGATTTGAACTCGTGTTGACGAGTCCATTTCCTATGACCATTACACCACGCGCTTATAATATGCATATAAGTATAAATTTAAGTTGTTTATTCTTATTATTATTGTCTGTATTCTTCTGTTATTTTTCTTTTGTTTGTCTTTTATCATGTTTGATCCTCTATTAATATGTTTTATTTTTTAACATCTTTTAAATTAATTTTTAACATATCATATATCTTATATTTTTATTTAACTTTTCTTCAAGAAAAATGTGGAGTAAAAAGTTTTTAATCCCCGTTCGGTCAAAAATTGGGTGTGGAAATTATTTAATTTTCTTTTATATTTACATATATATCTAAGATGTATAGTTGGTGGTTTGACATTTCACACACACACACACCAAACACACACACACACACACACACACACACACACACACACACACATATATATATATATATATATATATATATATATTATATGAGGGGAAAAATCAAAGCAGACTCATGTCATAATTTATTTCAACTGCCACATGCTTAGTTAGTCACAGCATCTTCAGAACAAATACATAGTTAATACTGATGTCTTGGAACTTTTGAACGTATGTTTCATATTTGTTAATTTTGTGACGAACTGCTGTTGTTGTTGTTGAAATAGATTATTGGATGAAGCAAATTTAGTTTTTTTCCTTCATTTATTCATCTATATTGCTTTGTCCGTTCACACACGTGGAACAAAGTTCTCATTATTGATGACCTATGCCACTACAGAAGAACTCTGATGGGTTTTGTTTTTGTTTTGTTTTGTTTTGTTTTACGGCATATCAACCTCAGTGGATCATTTAATGCCGATAAAGTTTGGAAATAAATTCATTCTTAATGGATAATACATTTTTTTATAAATACATTTTTCTATTTAACCCATAGATGGGACCCTAACAGGTACTACCACTCCGGGTCAGAGTGGACCAGGGGGCAATGGTGATGAAGGGGTGCTCCACATTCCCAAACCTCCAGAACTGGAACCTCACCATCAGATAGAGTTTAACGTCATTCCAGGACATGTAGACCCGCAGCCACCGCCTTCTAGCACCCATATGATAAAAAGGTTGGGGCTTGCCATAAGGGCAATAGGGCTGGGAAATCATAGGTGCTAGGGCTTGACGTGACCAGCCGATTGATCGGAGGGGCCTCTCCAACTCTGATGGGAATAGAATACTAAGAATATATCAGGGAAATAAAGATAAATCCGACGGTATGGGGGCCTCTCCAACTCTGATGGGAATAGAATACTAAGAATATATCAGGGAAAATAAAGATAAATCCGACGGTATGGGGGCCTCTCCAACTCTGATGGGAATAGAATACTAAGAATATATCAGGGAAAATAAAGATAAATCCGACGGTATGGGGGCCTCTCCAACTCTGATGGGAATAGAATACTAAGAATATATCAGGGAAAATAAAGATAAATCCGACGGTATGTAAATATATGTTAGGACGTTGTATATACATGTATATCCAGTCATACAGAATAATGTAAAATATTGGCCCACTAATAACTCACCAAGTGAGATAGGGATAATCATACACAATTGCATTATGAAGCTAGAAAGCTCGTCTTGCTAGAAAGCTCGTCTTGCAAGAAAGCTCGTCTTGCTAGAAAGCTCGTCTTGCTAGAAAGCTCGTCTTGCAAGAAAGCTCGTCTTGCAAGAAAGCTCGACTGGCAAGAAAGCTCGACTTGCAAGAAAGCTTGACTTGCAAGAAAGCTCGACTTGCAAGAAAGCTCGTCTTGCAAGAAAGCTCGTCTTGCAGATTTACTCGTTATTAATAATAAGAGGGGGTATGATTGAAGTCTATAAATATACCCATGGATTTTATTCAATGAACTTTGATCTACTAAATGTTGCTCGAAATCTCAATACCAGGGGACATAAATCAAAACTCTTAAAAAACATTTGCTAAACAAATGCAAGACAAAATTATTTTAGTAACAGAGTGGTGAATACATGGAATAAACTACCATCATTAATAGTGAATGCCTCATCTCTGAAGACCTTTACATAATGATTATATATATTAATTCAATGCTTCAATAAAGTATCCTGTGGAAGTAAGAAATACTTTTCTATTAGGGACCTCTCTTAAAAATTATTATTTTTCCTTTTTATTTCTTGTAAGAGAGGTACTTTGGAAAAGATCTTTTTCATTTATTCAATTCATTCAATTTTTATTCTATTCATTAATTCATTTTTACATTAAGTCTTAACTATATATATATATATATATATATATATGTGTGTGTGTGTGTGTGTGCGTGTGTGTGTGTGTGTGTGTGTGTGTGTGTGAGTTTGTATTTGGGCAGCATTCTTTCATTTATACATGTAGAATTAAACAAAAGACACATCTCCTGTTTAACAATTTTATTTTTGATCTTTTCGCGTTTTCGGGCCAACCTTTTAATATTTGGGTGGAATTCGTGAATAAGTCCACTAAAGTTCAGGTCCCGAGTACTTTCGGCACTTCTACGTGCCATCATCAGGGGTGATGTGTTCCAGTTTTGTTTTTTGTTTTTTTAATTATATTAATGTGGAGGCTGAAAGGAGAAGAATTGGCGAGAAAGGTGTTATAGGCATTTTAAAATGTGTGTACTGCATTGGAAATTAAATTGGAATTCCACCCAAATATTAAAAAGTCGGCCAGAAAACTCGAAAAGATCAAAAATGAAATTGTTAAACAGGAGATGTGTCTTTTGTTTAATTCTACACACACACACACACACACACACACATATATATATATATATATATATATATATATATATATATATATATATATATATAGAAAGAGAGAGAGAGAGAGAGAGAGAGAAAGAGAAATA
>CM042158.1:29363976-29418976 GCA_023376005.1 Doryteuthis pealeii | reverse complement strand
AAGCACAAAATGAAATTTACTTTGCCAGGAAGAGTTTGTGTACTTTTTTTTTGGCGGGTGTTATTTGTTCGGTGTCAAACGAGTCAACCGGAAATAGCCACGTGTAGGTCATTTTCTTTTTCTTTTTTCTTTTTTTCTTTATAAATTTTTCTTTTTTTTTTGGTTGCTTTTCCTATAGTAAATCAATCAATCAGTTTTTGCCAATACCTTTGAATACTTTAATCATCATTTATGTTTTTCGGTCTCGACTGACTGATGGAAATTTTGTCATTCGTTTTTCTTTTCAATTTCTGGTACTAATGAAGAATAGCGCGCAAGAGATAATATTAGATTACATTTAAAATGCTTTTCATTACATTTCGGGGAACAGAGAACAGCGTTCAACTAGGAACTACAAGGTTCTGGGTTCGATACTGGACCTCGCCAACTCAGCGTATGAGTATCACAGGGATCTGTGCGGTAAAGTAAGGAGCTAATGGTAGGTGTGGCGCTCCAGGTGTAGTATTTAAAATCCAATTTAAAAAATTATCCATGTTTGGTATTTAAAATCCAATATTAAAAAATTAATCCATATTTGGTATTTAAAATCCAATATTTAAAAATTAATCAATTTTTGGTATTTAAAATCCAATATTGAAAAATTAATTCATTTTTGGTATTTAAAATCTAATATTAAAAATTAATGCATACGTTTCTGTTAGAGACCAACCCGCGGGCCTTCAGGGAGGTGTAAGATTTTACCGCCATGGCCCCACACCAGTTAAACGTAAGGGCCAGTACCTCCACCTTCTTCCCCGGGTGCATTTCTGATACATACTCCAGCAGTGGCGCGTTCGCATACTTGCTCATTTGGCTTGGTGGAATCTGTCTAGCGTGCCTCTCGCATTGTCGGCCCTCACCTGCGCGTCAATCACACAGCATTTGTGCCGGGTGGTGACGAGTAGATCTAATATTAAAAAATTAATGCATTTTTGGTATTTAAAAATCCAAAAATGATTAATATGCCATTAAATAAATAAACCTGAATATGAAAATGAAACAAAGTTTTTGATCTTCGCCTAAAATCACAAAATGACATCCATAAAAATTCAGAATTACCGAAAAAACAATCTCTTCTCACACAGACGAAACCAGCAAACTGTCTCCAGTAATCAGTTACAAGATAAGCCCTCTTACTAATAACTGGTTCTCTAAATCCTTTGAACGTTCCATCCCCCCACCTGAAATTGGGATCTATCATACATCTATAACAACCCTCATTTTTACCTCCTCTCTCTCTCTGTATCTCCTTCATCCGCATCTTCCTTTTTCCTTTTTTTTTCGTTTATATCATTCTGTTTTAAAATAGTAAACATTCATTCTGACAAAGCCTTCAATGCCATCAGAGGTGAAATATTAATTGAATGTAATTGTTTGTGTTTGTTATTCCCTTCTCCCTACAAAATGATATTTGCACGTTTTCTATCCACAAAGTCTGGGTACATAGGTATTAACACATACTTTTAAATCAAAACAATTGTTATATAGCGGCACCAAATTCACGCTGCTCTCCTTTATTGGTAAGACATGGACAAATTTCTCTCTCTCTCTCTTTCTCTTTCTCTCTCTCTCTCTCTTCTCCTCTCTCTCTCTCTCTTTCTCTCTTTCTCTCTCTCTCTCTCTTTCTCTTCTCTCTCTCTCTCTCTCTCTCTCTCTCTCTCTCTCTCTCTCTCTCTCTCTCTCTCTCTCTTCTCTCTCTCTCTCTCTCTCTCTTATATACACATATATACTAGCAAAAGTATGTGCTCCCTAGCAGGACCTGTGGATATTGAAGCTTATTTCTTGTGTATCATTTTGGTGATTCCCGTTTTATTGGTAAGACATGGATAAACATTTTTCACACACACACACACACACACACAACACACACGCACACTAGCAAAAGTGTAAATCCAAATAAATGATTCCTACGATAGAAATCCAGTGAGAACAATACTTATTCACTCAGACCGTTCACTCGTCGTTAGCTCTCATAAAAACTCCCGTTTATTTGCAGTCCTTTTGTAATGCAAGGGAAGTAACTCTAGTGGTTTAACAAAAGGTATGCGCCCCCTAGCAGGACATGTGAATATTGAAGCTTATTTCTTGTATATTCGCTTTTACATAATGTTAGTAGTCGGACTTAAGAAACCATAACACATGCGGTATAGTAGGAACTTTGAATTTATTTCTCTTTCTCGCGTGGTGGGTGGCGAGCGTTGACAATAGAAATGACCGAGGATTGACAATGACTACTACTGCTGGGATGACTGGTGATGGTGAGGCAAAGGGGTGGATAGGTAACCTCTCACAGCCCGCATTCGCTCACTTGTTCCCTGTCCCGAGACTTCTGGCTAACTCACTTGTCTCTGCTATTGACCTTCTTTTTATGTATATCAGCCGCCTACGCATTTTCTTTTGTTATACTTATCAGAGGACAAATCTATTTCCGAAATTATTGTTACCCTTCCTTCTTTGTTCGCTTTACCCGGAAAAAGTTCTTTGTTATTTTTTTTCGTCTTTTCTTTGTTTCGGTTTAAACGGAAAATCCTACTTCCGCTCGTACAATATACAGCACACTTTTATTCAATCATAATGTTAATAAATAATATTTTTGATATGATTCCATCATTTTCAATACATGACTTGATGCGCCTTGCAGAATTAAAATTTATTGCATAAATAAATACAATAGTGAAACCTCCATGTACCCAGACTTTGTGGACACCCTGTATTTCACTTGAGTGTTCATCTATTTTTTTGTGGTGTGTTGATTGATAAGAGAAGGAAATCTTGTGCGTCTCTGGGTTGTAGTTTTATGACTAGTGATAATGTTTCACCTTCTCCCAAAGAGAGACCTCCATTAGTCAAGTCACGTTATCTAAGTTTACACGTAGACTTCAAAAACACATTGTTTTCTGATTCGATAATCGAAAATGTTTTTGTTTTTTCGCCTTGAATAAGATTTTTACTAATGTTTCTGTATGTATTTTCATAATTCATTTTAGAATTGGCACACACACACACACACACACACCTGGACATATACACTCACACACCTGAGTACATACACACATACACATACCTGGGTACATACACACACACCTGGGTACATACACACACACACACACCTCGGCACATGCTCACACACACACACCTGGGCACACATACACACACACACCTGGGCACATACACACACACACACATGGGGACATACACACACACACATCTGGGTACATACACACACACCTGGGGACACACACACATACTGGGCACATGCACACACATTTGGGCACATGCCCACACATATCTGGACACGCACACACACGTGTACATACCTGGGCACACACATACACGCGTGCACATACCTGGACAAAATCACACGTTCACATACCTGGGCAGACTCATATACTAATACATGCATACACAAATGCACACAAATACACATGTATACACACATTCAGTTGAGTCACGTGGTATAATTGTTACGTCGTTGAAAATGGACTCAACGAGACGAGTTCAGCACCACCGGACGAGGCTGTTTGCATTTTACATACCTGTGGGAAAGGTAGACGTACAATTCCAACTCGCTCTGAATAAGGGTAGATGCTTTATCTACCCTTATTTAGAGCGAGTTGGAGTTGTACGTCTACTTTTCCCACAGGTATGTAAAATGCAAACAGCCTCGTCCAGGTGCTGAACTGCTTTTCGCTTTTTAACCTGTTAAATTCCGCTTTGGAAATTGACATTACTGCCAGGCTGACAGGCGGGGATTCTAACCATTACACTAGCTGGTCTTTCCTGATTTCTCGTTTGTTTTGAACTGAGATATGAATTAGATGTACACACAGAGATTGACTTTTTCTCGATTTGTTTACGCTTTACATTTGAACAGACATGCTCGCCTAATTCCTTAATTATCAACTAATTAATTTTCAAATTAGGTATGACTTCAATTAAGCACATATTCTCCCAAAAATTGTCGGCTATCGCCATCTGAAGCAGATTGTTTGTTTACTTTCATACTGTCGTGCAGTAAGTCACCAAAAATGTAGTATTCTCAGTTCAAAACAAACGAAAAATCTGGAAAGACCAGCTTGTGTAATGGTTAGAATCCCCGCCTGTCATATATATATATATATAAGTTAATCCACAGACACCTGTTTCGAGGTTTCACCTCTCATCAGTGTGGCTATACTTTTAACAGCTACCTCTAGCCGGGATGGAGGCCTGACTGAATTTTGGTCTGCCAAGTCTCTTACCCATACGCCCATTAGAGACTTTCAACTTTAAGGGAATAATTAATTAATACATTCCTAAGAGGAAATGATTTCACGAGAGTCCTCTAAATATTGTAAACAAATTGAGGGTTAGCTATGCGCCAGACTGTGAAATTTCAATTAAATCCTTTATTTTAAGAACTCAACCAAGTGAGAGTATATATATATATATATATATAATATATATATATATATATATATATAGATGCTTTGGCATTACCCCTTTGAGCTGGGGAAATTTGGCTTAGGACCGCCCTCGGTGGTGGCAGTCTGTCCGTAGTAGACTGTTCATGTCTGGAGTCACCCTGGCACAACACTATGAAGCCATTATGTGATCCTGAAGAATGTGACAACAACAAAGCACTGGTACATCAACATCTTTAGTGACAGCCTTCACATGCAACATCTGTGGTCGACGCTGTTTTTCGAACCTTGGACTTCAGTGACGGGAAGCGCTGTAACTTCAGGAGCAGACGAATAGTATAGTCTTCCGAGACTGCAATGCCGATAAAGACAAATATACAGGCACACTGTGCATCCACTAATTAGACTTCAAGTATAAATATTTACTAATCCCTCTGCATTCAAATTGACTTATACAGGCTAAAATGTTTGTCTGAAAATTGGAGTAACGATGTATTGTTTTTGATTTTGTGTACAAACAAGTAAATTTCCAAATAAATGAATTTCATTTTTTGCTTCTGTAATTTGATTTATGTCAAACTTTTAAAGTAAATGAGTCAGTTGACTTAAGGGGATTGTAGCACAAACTATTTGCGTTTCATTTTATGCTAATGCTCTTGGGACAGGTATGCTCTCTCTCTCTCTCTCTCTCTCTCTCTCTCTCTCTCTCTCTCTCTCTCTCTCTCTCTCTCTCCACAGTAAAATAGACTGGTGACAAGTCAAAGAGAAGGTTTGGAACAGGCCAGATAATAAGAAAAACAGCTCTAAACGTTCTTCTAGCAGGTTTGTTTATCTTTATTTTTTTTTAGTACTCCTGCCATATATATGTGTATGAAAAATATTAAAATTTTTTTCGTTCAAACATGAAGGGAGTTGATAAATAACACACACACACACACACGCACGCACACACACACACACACACACATGCACACACATATATATATAATTTTATTTTTGAAAAAAGATCTAAGTTAAAAAATATGCTATGATGTGCTGCATATTTTCCAAGAATTTTAAATATTAAAAAATCGTCAATTTCAAATATGGAGGACAAAACGGGCCGAATTCTCTCCCAGTCAATCGCAACAGATAAAGTCTTTTGGGCTACAATTCCAAGAATAAATATTTTTAAAGATATTGGATAGAAAATCCCATGTTTATCTTTTACTTCGAAATAACCGGATGTGAAAGCATACGAGATAGTAAAAGATAGCGATTTTGAGCTACCATAAAAATTTCAACAATCCGATCTAAGGGGGATAATCGCATCCACAAAATAGGAGAAAATAGGAGTTATTCACTTTATTTTGAACATCCCTATATATAATGTATGTGTATAGATACATATATACATATTGTGTGTGTGCGCGCTCGTTCTATAATACATGCAATAGTTATTTCGTCTCATATATTTGACACATGTAATATTTCATTTATCTTTTTTTTTTATATACTAAAGTTTTACATCGATCGATAAATGTATGTGGAGATGTATCGATTGTAAGTCTCTTGGTTTTCGTAAATTCTGCAGGCGTACAAAGATTATTGGCCGAAAATCTTCGCACAGATCACGTACCCTCGCACCGAGGCACCACATTTTTAACTGAGTCGAATAAGCGCGCGTAAACTCGCTTGTTTTCATAGACTTGCCTTCGAGCTTACAATGTCATGCAAGTAAATGCGATTATTTCTTGCGTTAGATGTGCGCCTTCGCATTGCGTGATATCTATTTATTCTCCTGCAAGGGGAAGGTTTTTACATGTCAGGTTTTTTTTTTTTCACCTCTCGAAAGTTTTGTTTCGATAAAACTCTACCCTCGGCTTTTTTTTTCTCAATCATTCTCCGCACCCCTCCCGAAAAAGTATACCAAAACAAAAACAAAAAAAAAAAAGAAAAAAAAGAAAAGAAAAATATACTGTCAGTTTACAAAACCTTAACTCTATGTCACACACAGAATCGTTCTGAACGTTGCCACTCTGTCGATTTCACATTCGATAAGAAAATTTATATATCACAAGATTTTGCTCATAAAATGTGTTTCGCTCCCTGAATTCGTCAAGAGCATTGTGTAAAAACAAAAACAAAAAGACAAAAAAATAAAATAAAAAAAAACAAACAAAACACGGCCTCAATGGTGTCGTGGACTGTCAGTATAATCAGCTTTAGATATCAGATAGTTTGAAAATCACAGGCGTAAATCTGACAGTTACCAAACGCCGTTGCCTTTGTATTCGATGTGTGTGTCATTGGCATTGCAGTCTCGGAAGACTATATAGCGCACCTGAAGTTTCAGCACCTCCTGTGACTGAATTCCGATATTCGAAAAGCATTCTCGACCACAGATGTCCCAGGTGAAGGCTGTCCCTGAAGATGTTGATGTGCCGGTGCTTTGTTGCTGCCTCTTTCTTCTGGACCTCTTTCTTCTGGACCTTCATGTTGTTGCACCAGGGTGGCTTCAGACATGAACCGTCCGTTACAGACAGCCTCTGTGTGTATATGCGTATATATAGTATATATTTTATAAAAAAGAAGTAAGGTCCGCAAAATGTATTATGTTCGCAGAAAAATTTTTTAAATTCTTTTTATCTTACGAAAAGATAAAAAGAATTAAACATTTTTTTCTGAGAACATAATACATTATGCGGACCTTCCTTTTTTATAAAATATTAAATTTTCTCCCGTTGGAACCAGAACAACATTTTTTATATATTGTATATATATATATATATATATATATATATATATATATATATATATATATAAAAGGGTTTTGTAATTTGCTTGAAGCATTGCGTATATATTGGTTTGTTGGTTGGTTTTGAAGGCTGTCACAATGCGAGTGTAAAGAAAAAAGAAGGTAACTATGATGTTTTTTGTTAACCTGTCATTTATTTCTCAATATTTCGGGAAGAGATTCCCATCCTCAGAAGAATACTGGAACTGAAGTTGTCTTAGCGGCTGCTACATTCGTTCTGCCTTGGGTCTTCCAAATTCTGTGTGTGTATGTATATATATATATATATATATACATAAACGTGTGTGAGTGTCTCTGTGTGTCTGTGAATAAAAATGATTATATATATATATATATGTATTTTATAAAAATTTAAAATACTATTTTATCTTGAAGCATCAATGGTGAATGTAAGTGTTCAAATAGACTTATATTTAAGAAATACAGATGACTTAACCGTTCTGTTAAAATAAATAATGTAAATGATGCTGGACACAGGAGATGTTTATACTAATCGTAGTTTGCCGGTTAGAGCAGTGTACATCTCGTATAAATATCTCCTGAGTTCAGTATCTTTTACATTATTAATTATAACATAACGGGAAAGTCATCTGTATTTCTTAAATCATAGTCTAGTTTGAACCCCTGCACTCATCATTTATGTTTTAAAAATACCTTTAGCCTTGTTTTATTACACAAACCAGTACAAAATAAAAAACGCCCTTCGGGCGATGTAAAATATATATTTTTGAAACATATTGCCTTTGGGGTGGGAGTAAAAAATTCAATGTCAGCGAGTTTGTACCCTAAGTAAGTAAAATCATTAAATTCATTAAAGTATAAAAAATAAAACAATCTGAAATGTAAACTTTAAATATGTATTAAAATAAAACAAACTATATATAGATATATAATACCAGTCATGTATTTATTAAAACTTGTTTAAAAAAAACCCAATGAGGACTGTCTAATGTTGCATGTTCAAATTTTGAGTGTATTAAAAAAAATGTTATGACAATTTTGGGTAATGTGACGTAAACAGTGACGTAATTTTTGTTACAGACAAAAACCGGAAGCAAATCTCCATTATTAATAATAAGATAAGATATGCGAAGCATACGCGAAATATGCTTCGCATATTTGTGTTATAATAATAAAATGAATAAATAATTTTCAACTAAAAAAAATCTTACATATAATGTGTGTGTTTATTTTCTGGTCTATATCTAGTTCGATAAACGTGGTCTTATCACGTAAATGCGTCCTGGCTTCCTGCCCTAAAAAAACGCTAAGTGGTACCTGCTGAAAAATAAACCCGCGCAACTATTTAACTCCCTAGATGTTTGAAGGCATTTTTCCCGAAAGGTTAATGCGACATGAAAGCGATATTTTACCTCTCCCACTCAAGTCTTATCGCGACAAGTAAATGTAAATATTTTAACCCTCCAACTCTTTAAAATATTTTTAGCGGTTTGAAGGCGTTTTTATCGACAAATTACTTTTTTTAGTGGTTTGAAGGCGTTAAAAGTAAGCGACTCCCAGTTTTTTTATCGACAAGTAAATGTAAATATCCCCCCCACCTTTAATTTTTTTGTGGTACTTTCAATTTAGGACCGGAGACCAGGACGTATTTATGCGATAAGCACCGATTTATGATTCTAGGATTTCGAAGTATTGTAATACAAATTTGAGAAATTAATTTTTTCTCACTGTTTACCGAAATAAACTAACGGGATTCCCAAATAATTCTTATATTTTAAATATATTACAAAACTTTTCTTTACTTAGTGGTATTATTAGGTTGTTACAAAAATAATGGTCGATTGAAGTGCTCGGTTTTGAAATGTCATTTTAATATAGAATTTGTTGTTTATTTCAGATGAATTTTTGCATATATAATAATTAATGTGTGCTCAAAAATAAAATTTAATTTATTTTCAGATAGAAAGTATTTTTTAAAAATAGGGGCCTTCAAAGATGAACATGCCTAAACATGACCTTTGCCTTCTTATGTTGCATGAGTTCAAGCTTGGGCACAATGCCTCCGAAAATGCTGCCAATATCAACAAAGCATGGGGAGATGAATCCACAAGTGATCGGACTGTACGAAGGTGGTTCCAGAAATTCCGCAGTGGAGATGGGTGTCTTGAAAATGAAGAAGGTAGAGGACGGACATGCAGTCTTGACAATGAACAATTGCAGGCAGTTGTTGAGCAAAATCCACGACAAAGTGTCTGAGAAACGTCGCAGACACTTGGTGTCAGCATTGAAACAGTTTCCCGCCATTTACAGAGTATTGGAAAGGTGAAAAAGCTCGATAAATGGGTTCCTCGTGAGCTCAATGAGCATAAAAAACTTAGGCGGTTTGAAGTGTGCTCGATGATCAGTTTGCATAACACTAATGACCCCTTTCTTGACCGAATAGTCACTTGTGACGAAAAGTGGATCCTTTACGACGGTTGACTGAAATAAACAACTAATTCTATGTTAAAATGACATTTCAAAACCGAGCATTTCAATCGGCCATTATTTTTGTAACAACCTAATATTAACAGAATCTGAATATACAACTTAGCGATAAAGTATGTGTAAGCAGTGTCACAATATGATATTTATTTTCTAAATTATAACTGATAATAAATTTTCTTATCGAATGTGAAATCGACTGTGTGGCAACGTTCAGAACAATTCCGTGTGTGACATTACGTTAATGTTTTGTGAAGTGATAGTATCTTTTTTTGTTTATTTTTTCAGGAGGGATGCGGAGAACTATTGAAAAAAAAAAGGCGAGGGTAGAGTTTTATTTAACAAATAATTATACCTGCATTTTGGGTTGCCATAGCCATTGAGAAAAATATATATGCAAATGGCTTAAAAGAGGCTTGCTATTTTTATAAATCCTAAAAATACCATTAAAAAAAATTCCCTGTAGATTACATATTACAAGCTGAACTTGCGTTGATATTCTCAGTTTAAATCACACACACATGCATATATATTTCGTTTAATCCGTAATCTATAACACCTATATATTAATGCTGACTTGTAATATTTTTCAAATGATAGTTAAAACTTGTCTTATCTATAATATGAGGTTGTATAATATTACAACTAAATGAGAACTCTAGAAACATTCTCTCTAACAAATTTGCGAAACTAGCTTGTTAACATTTACACCACGATGGGACACCCTGTTTGTAAGGTTGGATATAGTGTAATGTAGTGTTCATGTTGGACTGCAAGATCGTAGTTAGCGAGTTCAAACTCCAGTCGTGGAATTATGTATATATATATATATATATAGCAACCCCTCCGCTCGAGCAGGATGTGACACAAGGTCAATTTCTTAAGCGGAGTTGAACAGGTTTCAATTCAGAGTTTTCCTTCTTCTTGACAAGTTACCTAGCCACGGTTAAAGAGCCCAGCCTGCCCTGCTATTTACCCATAGCTAGAAGGAGAATTGGATTCATTCCTTTCCCAAGGGTATTAGCGCTAAGTGAAATGCAATTACCACATCCAGGATTTGAACTCGGGGCGACGAGTCCATTTCCCAGGACTTTACCATTACACCACACGCTTCCATATTTTTATATCGGGTATATAAATGGTGAACTGAGTTCTATTTCGTCAACTGGCCAATTTCTTTCGTTGATTTCTGTCTACCCATAGCTGGAGGGAGAATTGGATTCATACCTTTCCCAAGGGTATTAGCGCTATGTGAAATGCAAAACGGCTTCGTCGAGGAATTGAACTCGGGTCGACGCGTCCATTTCTTACGACTCTAACCATTAGACAATGCACCTCCATTTCATTGTGTGATGTAAATGTATGTTTTCTTTAAACACGGAGAATATAGTCAGTATTTGATTGATCACATTAGGAAAGCTTTTATTTCTTGTTTGATAAGCTCGTATTTAAAGACATTACGAGTGTTTCGTTCGGTATTCGTGATTGGTTCTTTTCGGAACTTCTTAAAAGACAGGCGTAATGATTAATTGTTAACAACGCCGAGCAACGTACTAAGAGAAAATACTTTAGAGACAATTAATCGTTTGGCTAATTGTTCGTTTGAAGAAGATACACACAAAAGTCAGAAAATATCATTAATTATGAATACAAATCGTCATTCACGAAGTCACTTCCGAAGTCACTAGCAAGCAAAACACAGACGGGTTTTGCTAGGTAGTGAGAAAGTAAAATTTGACACATGGTCAATTTCTTAGATGGAGCTGTGACGGAGAACGAAAAAGAGCAAGACTTTGTATTGCCTGCTGGGATCGAACCCGCGTCCTCCCGCATGCAAAAACAAATGCGATTTAGGCACTGGATGGACGCGAGGTGCAATTCAGGTGCCCGGATGTTGGCTAATGCACGTGAATTGTGCGTTGCACGGACGCGAGGTCCGACTGATGTCCCCGGATGTTTGAGTAACACGCCGATAAATAACCAAAGCGAGCAGGGTGACGAGCAGAGAAGCTTTCGGCTTACGTGAGACGGCAGTCAGAAAATATTATTTTGACGATGGCGACGGGTTTTCAGCTGCTGGTCGAAGACTGTTGACCAAAAGAAAGTTTGGCCTGCGAGAAGACAGTGAACTCGCTTCTTTTTGGTCCCCTCTCAACAGGAACTTGTTGAAGCAAATATCTATTTTCCCCCTATTCCCCCCCGTTATATAGGAGCTTAACAAGTTTTAATTCAGAATTTTCATTCTCCTTGACCGGTTGCTTACCAAGGTTAAGAGCCCAATGTGTCCTATTATTTATAGCAGGGAGTATTTTGATTGTTGCATATATTTCTTTTAGACGATCATTTTCATGTCGTTTGATTTTTTTTCAAGCATTATAGATGATTCGAATATTTCTCTTTTGCAAATTTTCTCTGGTTTCTTATTTGCAAAATTTCTTTATTAGCAAATTAGATTACCCGTTTTTTTACAGTTCGAGTCATGAAAATAAAAAATAAAATTATGTATATATATATATATATATATTATATATATATATATATATATACGGATGAGCGGTATCCAAAACTTGGTAGTGAGGGATGATTCTATATGTGATTTCTAAGACACACTGTATTATTATTGTATCATCCAGTATGTATAAATACAGTGAATCTTTAAATCACTAAAGAGAGCTCAATGTATAATAAACTTTTTAGATTATATACAGATTAGGTGACTCTTGGCTGCCATTTCTTTCAGACGATCATTTTGATGTAGTTTGATTTTTTCAAGCCTTATGGACGATTCAAATATCTATTTTTTCATTTTTTTCTCTGGCTTTCTATTTGTACAATTTCTTTATTAGCAAATTAGATTACCCGTTTTTATTTTACAATTCGAGACATGAAAATAAAAAATGAAATTATATATATATATATATATATATATATATATATATATATGTATGTTGTGTGGTGTGTGTGTGTGTGTTGTGTGTGTGTGTGTGCATATATATTGTGTGTGTGCGTGTGTGTTTTGTGTGTTTGTGTGTATATTTTTTTGTTGTTGGCAACCTTCCGTCTATTTAAGACGATGGCGTAGTGTCCATTTTTTTGGATTTACCTATAGCTACGTGTGTATATATATACATATATATAAATGTGTAAAAAATATCGAGATTTTTTGACACACCTTGTTTCTGAAAAACTAACGTTCCATTCATTAATTTGAGTCATGGAAATAAAAATAAAATTATATATATAATATATATATATATATATATTATATATATGTGTGTGTGTGTGTGTGTGTGTGTGTGGTGTTTTGTGTGGTGAGAGTAGAGAAAATGTGGATATAGCACACAAACCCTCCCTCTTCTCCCCCACCCATTTACCTTTTCACTATAAAAGCAGAATGTACAGCACTTAAATCAATAAATTTGGAGAAACTTCAACCAATAATGAGGCGAAACATCAATTGAATTTAGTTGTTTGTGTTGTTATATCCACATTTTCCTGTACTCTCAACGACATTTTGTCGGATTTATTCAATCCTTCGATCGTTATTATTCCAAAAGAATTTTTTCTCAGTTTAAAGAATTATATCGACTTAAGTATAAGGTAGGGTCCTGGTGAAATCATTTGGATTGAAGCCATGGTAGACTCTTAACTCTTTCTTCTACTACTACTAATATATACATTACACACACACACACAGATATATATATATATATATATATATATATAATATATATATATATATTATATATATATATATAATATATATTATATAAGTATATATAAGTATATATATATATATAGATATATATATATATATATATGTGTGTGTGTGTGTGTATGAGTATATATAAAAAGATATGAAAACACCACAAAATGGTGTTAAAGTGTAAACATTTTTTAACTTAGCTGATATTGAACAATATTTCGATTTTATGAAAATCGTCATCAGAGTATAAACACGGAGTATAAACAAGTTCTGATGACGATTTTCACAAAATCGAAATATTGTTCAATATCAGCTAAGTTATAAAATGTTTACACTTTAACACCATTTTGTGGTGTTTTCATATCTTTTAATATATACTCATACCGTCGGATTCATTTCCTTTCTTTTACTTATATATATATATATATATAAGATACACCGAGATACATAAATGTATACCTATACTTTTTCAAGAGAGAGAATGACTAAAGAAAAAAGGAACATGACACTTTTGACGGGAAAGCGAAATAGAAACATTACACAGACACACACAACACAGACAACACACACACACACACACACACACACACACCATACACACACATATATATATATATATATATATATATATATATATATATATATATATATATATATATATATATATATATTCTAATATATCTTACGCTGTATAAACCCAAACTTATCACACAGAATGTTCACCCATATACGAGGCGCTTCAGACAAAAAATGTCGAAATTGAATTGAACACTGCACTCATGCCGAATAAAATATAAATTACTTTCGAGATATATTAATTCCTGAATAATAAGTCTGCTAGTCATATTACATGCGTGTATGTATGTATATATATGGACGGATGGGTGTATCTATATGAGTGAGTAATTTAAAAAGCCCAAAGCCACCATTACTATACAATAATTTTCATAATATCTATATGTGTGTAAAAACATCTCGTGCGTCTAATAAGCTCATGTTTTTCAGTTCACATACATTTTCGGACAACCGACAGAAAAACCTTTTTTTGAAATTTTATATCGGTTTCTATTCCGTTTTTCTGACAGTCAAAATTGTCACGTTCTTTTCTTTCTTTTTTCTTTTTACCTTGAGTCATTCTCTTTCTTGCAAACGAATATGTATGCATGGATATATATCTGCCTCTGTCTGACAGTCTTGTTCTCTCTCTTTCTCTCTTTTACACACACACACTCTCTCTTTCGCGCGCGCACACACACACACACTCTCTCTCTCACAGACACAAGCACTCTTTCTTTCTTTCACTCACTCTCCTCTCTCTCTCATTCATTCATGCACTCTCTCTCTTTCACTCAGACACACTCTTTCTCTTTCCCACCACACACTCTCTCTCTCTCTTTCACTCACACACACACACTCTCTCTCTCTTTCATTCACACACACTCTCTCTTTCCCCCTCTCTCTCTCTCTCTTTCACACACTATATGTTACTTTCACACACTCTCTCTCTCACTTTCTCTCTCTCTCTCGCTCTATTTCACACACACACACACACTCTCTGTTTCACACACACACACACACTCTCTCTCTCTGTCACACACACACTCTCTCACGCTCTCTCTCTCTCTCTCTCACACACTCTCTATTCCACACTCTCTCTCCCTCTTTCACTCTCTCTCTCTTTCACACACACACACACACTCGCTCTGTTTCACAAACACACACTCTCTGTTTCACACACACACACACACACACACACACTCTCTCTCTCTCTCTCTCTCTCTCTCTCTCTCACACACACACACTCTCTCTCACACACACACTATCTCTCACATCTCTCTCTTTCACTCTCTCTCTCTCTCTCCTTCACGCACACACATTCTCTCTCTCTCTCTTTCACACTCACACACACTCTCTCTTTCACTCACTTTCTCCCTCTCTCTCTTTTACACACACACACATACTCTCTTTTACTCACATCTCTCTCTTTTACACACACACTCTCCTCTCTTTCACACACTCTATCACTTTCACACACACACACACTCTCTCTCTCTTCTCTCTCTCTCTCTCTCTCTCTCTCTCTCTCGTTAAACACACATACACGCACCCACATATCGTGTATTGTCATTGACCTAAGAGTCGAGTCCCAATTGATTTTGAGGTTAATATAATCCAGACATGTTACCGGTACAATTGCACCATCTAAGCTTAATCAACTCTCATGAAAACATAAATTCAGACTGATGGGTAACACAGACTGTCCTGTTGTCGCCTCAGGAACAGAATATTGTAATTCGTAAATAACAAAATTTCGAAAGGGGAATAACATACACAATTGGTTTAACACAATTCTCTACCTTCATTTTGTCTCTTCCATTGTCCTTGTGCGAAAGTATAACCTCTTTGCAACATGAATACGAGAGTTGTGGGCATATACAGTAGCCGTGTTAAGACTATTGTATGGTTGCACTGCTTGGACTTGAACAAAATGCCTAAAGAAAAGCTCCTGTACACAATGATCCTACCAGTTATGAATAAATGCACAGTTCAAAACGGCAGTTGTACGACCACGTACCTCCTATCTCACAAAACATCCATGTACGACGAGTGAGCGTTGGTCCGCCTTGTCGCCTGGGGCAAAAAATATACCAACTTTCTTTCTGCAGAGGAGTAAAATCCCCCCCCCATGGGCCATTTATTGGCCGTGGGTAGCGACCCGTGATGCTTAAGCACGGAATCCTGGTTACCGATCTGTCCATGACATTCAAATTCTACTTTTTGCATTTACTTAGGCTAGGAGAACAGTTGGAGAGGCTCCCTCCGATCAATCAGCTGGTTATGTCAAGCCCTAACACCTCTATGATTGTCCCAATTAACTGAGTAATCAATATATACTTGTGCCACACTAGAAGCCTTTGTAACATGGTTATGCAGTAAGTTTTTCTGTTAAATGTCATCCTTTATGGATATATATATATATATATATATATATATATATATATATTATGTGTGTGTGTGTGTGTGTGTGTTGAAAAGAGAAATAAAGGAAATAAAATATTGAATGGATTAAATAGGATCGTTTAATTAATTTAACTTACATGTGTTTCGGTCAGGAGTTTATCCATGTGTACATTGTTCTATCTATTATTATTTTTAAATAAGGATTTACTCTGAGGAAGGTCGATATTTTTTGTGTGCGGAACATTTCTACATTTTTTTTCTATTATTATTATTTCATTTCATTTTCTTATCTAAAAATAATAATAGATAGAACAATGTACACATGGATAAGCTCTTGACCGAAACACGTGTAAGTTAAATTAATTAGAATATCCTATTTTATCTTTTCAATACTTTCTTTCCTTAATTTCTTTTTTCAACATACCGTCGGATTCACTTCCATTTTCATTTTACACACACACACGCGCACACACAACATCGACAAACTCCTACACAATTTAGATACCACACAGAAACGACGTTAATGCACGCATATATAAATATTATCGATCATATGGAGTACTGCTGTATGGATGCATAGACCCTATAGATGGGAGCTGTGCTGCGGGTGATCCTGATGTGTGTATATCATAAGCGACGTCTTCCTGTGAAAGCCAGGTACGTTGATTGCAGGATGCTGCATTCCCGAGAATGATGAGCGATAGGGACGGATGGAGAGAGATTGACATGGATATCACGCTGAAAGCGCGACATCAAAAGGCAGGTTTCCTATTTAACAATTTTATTGGTGATCTTTTCAAGCTTTCTGGCCAACTTTGTTTAATATTTGGATGGAATCGTGGATTAGTCCACCGAAGTTCATATCCAGAGTACTTTCGGTACTTCAAAGTGCCATCATCAGGGGTGATGTGTTCCGTTTTTTTTTTCAAAGTATATTAATGCATGTGGAGGCTGGAAGGAGGAGAATTGACTGGAAAAGTGTTATACGCATTTTAAAATGTAAGTGCTGCATTGAAAATTAATTTTATTTAAGGGTGGTTTGTATTGTTTGTATTGTATTTGTATATATATATGTATATACGACTTTCGTCTCCGTTCTTAACAACACGGAGTATAAACAAGCTCTGATGATGATTTTCATAAAATCGAAATATTGTTCAATATCAGCTAAGTTTAAAATGTTTTCACTTTAACAGCATTTCGTGGTGTTTTCATATCTTTTTATATATATACTCATACCGTCGGATTCATTTCCTTTCTTTTAACTTATATATATATATATATATATATATATATATATATATATATATATATAATTTACCAACCCCTGCGCACGAGCAGGATATGACACAAGGTCAATTTGAAAGTGCTTGAAAGTTTGAGGCATCCATCGATGATCACACTTTTCAGCTGTAATTGTAATTTTGCCAAACATTGAGCTCTGATTCATCAGTCGTTTATTTGATCATTAAAGCATCATACGTGTTTTATAGATCAAATTTAATGATCAAATAAACGACTGATGAATCAGAGCTCAATGTTTGTCGAAATATATCTCCTACATACACTTGTCTGAGTTTTGTTCCTTTGTTACACTTTTCTCCCTCTAATCTTTACTACACACACACACACACACACACTATATATATATATATATATATTATATATATATATATATATATATATCCTGTAAGTTTGTATCAATTAATTGTTCGTCCCTGGCTGACAGGCCCCAATAGCCGTGAGGGTAAGGATCTTGACAGACGAAAATTCTGTCAGGTTTTGCTCCCGGCTAGAGGTAGCTGTTAAAAAAGTCGAGCCTCACTGAGGCTCACTAACTAATTCTCCAATATATAACATCTTAAGCAACCGGCTTAGAATGAACATTGTTTCACGCCTTCTCGTTATTGAGGGGTGGGTAAGTACTTTGTTCCAGTTCAAAGACAATAGCTGAAAACTTGCTCTATCCAACTGTACAAAGAAAAGAAAAAGTTTAAGGATGGTTCTTTGTAAGAGTTCTTTGGAAGAGTTAGTATTCATTCAACTCGTTCGTCACGGGTAGGGTATGACACAAGGTTACAAGTATGAGGCATCCAGACACCACCGATAGGGACGGGTGACGAGGAAGTCATAGAGGATCCTACTGTTGTTACGAATCGATGATGATAATTGTTTACGAATAATTAATTAACAATTATTTAATTGTAAAAAGACTGACTTCGGCATTGCATAAATCAATTATGGTTAACATAGCAGAAAACAATCCAACTAACCAGTAATCGAAGCATACAAAAATAATGGCGGACGATATGACATTTAGGCACCCCTTTTGCGATCTCGATTCGCGGGGACATTTTTTCCAATTACACAGTTAAAATCCGATTAATTAACCCTAACCGCTAACAAACAACTGGATTTTGACGGTGTAAATGGGAAAAGAATCCTTGTGAGTCGAGATCGCGGAAGGGGTGCCTAAAGGTCATATGGTCCGTATTGGCTAATGCTCTGCTAAGTACCGTATTTGACGACATATAAGATGCACGGGAATATAAGACGCACCCCCATTTCAGTTGGTCAGATTCAGGAAAATTTTTTTTAGTGTATTTAAGCATATATTGTTGAACAGTTTAGCTGTGCATTACACAAGCAGAAACATGGCTATATAAAAGCAATTTGGCAGTAGTGTAGGTAAAAGTACTGAGCCTAAGCTGGGTTAGTGAGCATCATAGAGAAGATCAGCCTAGGCTTACGGGAGGTCTCAAACTTCACCTACGATGTATAAGACGCAGGGCAATTTTTTAGCCAAAATTTTGGGAAAAAGTGTGTCCTATATGCTGTCAAATACGGTAAATAGCTAGCAACCTGTTAAATGTAAGGCAATCATTTGGCAATTGCATTATTTCTGTCATGTGTCTGTTAAGTCATACTGAAGACATTCCCGCCCGAACACCACTTACGCAGTGATGAGCCTGCTAAATACTTAGATGAGTGACCATTGAGGAAGTACAGGAATCGTAAATAAGTAGTGGCCTCAGCTTTAAACAAAGCTTAGCAAAATCTATGAGACGCCTGAAGTAATAGTTCCTGTCTACTCAGTATGTAGGTGTGGCTATTCAGGAATCGGGGAACTGAGGTATGTATCAAACTCTATATATACGAGAATAGAGATAGCAAAAAAGAAAGGTAGGGAGAGAATAAGAATAAGAATAAGAATAAGAATAAGAGAGAGAGAGAGAGAGAGAGAGAGAGAGAGAGAGAGAGAGAGAGAGAGAGAGAGAGAGAGAGATTTTGGTGTATAGTTATCAAAAGGACGAACACAAATACAAAACAAGAAATTATTTGATTAATTTCACTGTTATCCCATACTAAAATATATGTTCTAAATATTAAATGATGGTCAACGTTCTTTTCTATAATAAAGGAGTAAGTAAAAGTCTGCAGAGTGGCCTATTGTGTGTATCATCCGAACAGTGCTAGCGCTACACCAAGGAGATTGTTTGCTAAGGAGGAGGGATAATATTTACCGCCATATCCGTGATGCTTTACAGTTTAGTCCTATGACAGTCACGGAATTTGAATTATTTCCGTGACTACCATATGTGTATCCGGCCAGCTGCTCTTTCGATGCCCTGGGCGCCCATGCTATGTTTCTTTGAACCGCAGAACTGAGATTGACGCAACCTGGTTGGAGAGTCTTTGTGACGGCTTGAGAAATCAGTGGAAATTAGATAACACACCGTTAACAATAACAACGGTTTTTATTCATACATAATGAATGAGTACGTTTTGCACACTAGGTCGGAGAGAAAAGACACGATGGGGAGCTTTGTCTGGCGTTTTATTTACGTGGACTTAGTTCTTTATGGAATTATTCTCGGCGGCAAAGTTTATTTCTTCCTGTCCAACAATTATTTATCCATCTTCTCTTATTTGGGCAGGATGTGAAACCAAATCAATTTTAAGAGTTAGAGTTTTCCTTCTCCTAATCTACTTGTCTACTCTATGACAAGATTCGTATAAGTTGGCCATGTGTAGAATGAAAGGGGAATACGTGGGAAGTTTGATTGGTTTTAATGCTGAATCGTCCTCGCAACAAGAATGATCGTGTCTGATAATGAAATCCTTGCGGTTGTAAACATGGTTGTGGTGGTGGTGGTGGGGGGTTAAATACATTATTCCAATTCAAAAACATTTAGTTTTTATTCCATTGTGAACGGAAACAGGACTGTGAGTTTTCGCATTGTCCTAAGAATAAAACCATGGTTCTCTGCATTTCCGTTTAACTTCAAACGGAACTCTACAATAACAGGAGCTAAGCTTTTTTTTTTTAAATTTTGGTGCACAGCAATTTTGTTTCCGCCTTAGAGAATATAGTTATGTATTTGTCTCCAGGTCCGGAATTTAGTGTTTTTAACTGGGTAAATAAAACCATTTTCAATAAGGATCTTCTAGTGTTTCTCAATTTTTTTATAAACTTCAAAGAACACTTGTATCTGTTTACCCAACTACTCTACACGAGTAGGGCGTGGCACAAGGACAATTTAACCCTTTGCCTACTTTAAACCGTTCACAGCAGCTCTCCACCACTGACGTCCAACCAACCACTCCGAATCCGACTGGACCTGGAAGTAATGGTGACGAAAGGGTACCCCACATTCCCTAGAGCTCCAAATTGCAACTTCACCATCAGATAGAATTTAACGTCATACCTTGGACATTAAGATCCTCAGCCTCCACCTTTTAGTATATATAAGATAAAAAGGGTAGGGGCTTGCCATAAAGGCAATAGGGTTTGGGGCAATGTGCTCGTGCTTGGCGTGACCAACCGAGTGGAGTGATGCATGTTATAAACTACATACCCACCAGAGCTCTATTCTTAAGCATCATGGGTCACCACTACCGGCTAACAGGTGGTCCCATGGTTGGGGATCTTACCCCTCTGCAGAGGTACAGTCGGTGTATTCTAAAGCACAAGTCGACAAAGATGAAACTTTGGCCCTATCTTGCTGGTCACGTCAAGCCCTAGCACCTATATGATTTTTCCAACCCCTACTGCCTTTATGGCAACCCCCAATCCTTCTTATACATGGGTGCTAGAAGGCGGTGGTGCGGGTCTATATGTCCTGGGAATGACGTTAAACTCTATCTGATGGTGAGTTCCAGTTTTGGAGGTTTGGGGAATGTGGAGCACCCCTTCATCACCATTGCTCCCGGGTCCACTCTGACCGGAGTGGTAGTACCTGTTAGGGTCCGATCTATGGGTTAAATAGAAAACCATGAGTTGATAAAGAAAATTGTATTATCCATTAAGAAGTGATTTATTTCAAAACTTTATCGGCATTAAATAACCCACTGAGGTTGATATGCCGTAAAACAAAACAAACCAAACCAAACCAAACCAAGATAAAGATGAAATCTTTTTGGGTACGCTATTGAGTCTTGGCCAAGCGGTTGAGAATCGCTGTTCTAGAGACATGTTACCCCACTTGCAATATTGCTGTTCTAGAGACATGTTACCCCACTTGCAATATTGCTGTTCTAGAGACATGTTACCCCACTTGCAATATTGCTGTTCTAGAGACATGTTACCCCACTTGCAATATTGCTGTAATCTTATATTCTTTTTCAAACTTCCATCTCTTCCGTTCCTTTTCTATCCAATTCCATTCAAGCCACATTTTGCACTTTACATTTCCAATTCAATCTGCATGGCTTTCCTGATTTCGCGCTATTTTCTAAGTGTTTTATTTTATATTCAATATCCCCATCTAAACGAAACGCCTGTCAAGATTTTGAATGCGTCACTTTTGGTTGTTTTCCTGTCCTTTCAGAAAGAAAGCAGCGGCTTTTGAGATTCTCACAATAACAAGATGATAACATTGACATAAGAATTGAATTTAACACTTTGCCTACGTTTGCGCAAATGGCAGTTGCCACATTTCATTTATTGCATCAATTTTGAAAGTTAGTATTATCTGCATTATTCGGACTATTGGATGAGGACAATAGTCCCAACAAATCAAAATTATTCAAAATGATAGATATTTTAGAAAATTCTTTGACAGGATACTATTTGCAGTCTTGTTTGATAGTATATGTAACTTCTTAGATCATTGCTTGTGGCTGGGCACAGAATCAGATGAAATAGCCGATTTCGTCTGGAAAATACGTGTTCTGAAGAAAATACCTCGGAAGTCAAATTATAGTGAATATCTTTTTATTCGTATATCTTCATTGTTATCTGTACAACGTTTCGGCCGATATGCCCTCCGGCCTTCTTCAGGTATTTCTTGTCGGACTCGGGAACCTTCTTTTTTGACTCGCGAACCTTCTTGTCGTAATCAGGAGCCGTCACGGAATTTGAACCTAAACCTTTATTCAGTACACGGTGGTATCCTGTTCTCATTCCGCTAACCATAACTGGGGTAGGGGCTTTAAGCTTGTTAATTATTATTCTGTGTTACTGCTGCCCTTGATCAGGATTGAACCTGCAATCTAGAGATTATTGTCACTTAGAACTGTCGTAACCTAACTACGTTATCCAGTAGGCCATGTGTCCAATTGGTTCCCGAGTCCGAAAAGAAGGTTCCCGAGTCCGAGAAGGTTCCCGAGTCCGATAAGAAAGTACATGAAGAAGGCTGGAGGTATATCGACCGAAACGTTGTACAGATACGTTGTACAATGAAGATGGGACAATAGTACGAATAACGCAGTTATAGTAATCATCAAGCCTCATCTCAAACATACAGAGAAATAGCTTGTTTATTATTTTAAATAGATTGTTTACGACCGACTGTTTGTGATAATCATTTAATAACATTATCTGTGATTCTAATAAATGCCTGTTTTTTTTAAATCATTTCTTTAAAAAATATTCTAATGACATTAAATATTGAGTTGGGACGTATTGATTTTTTGTGATGTCGCAAAAACACGATTTGTAAAATCTGCTCTCACCGCATATCCAGCTGCTAGTATTTATCAACTGTCATCTGTCTTTCTGAGCCACCATTAGTCTTACAAAATGTTAGCCGTAATTTACAGAACTTTTTTTTATAATTAATTCACATTCATACACGTCTTGCTGGAAGGTATCGTTAATGGTAATTCCAATTCAGTTTTCATTGGGGAATGTCGAAAGGTTACTTGGTGTTTTAGAAAAAACTGTATAGCGTAAAGATTCTCCCACAATAATGTGTAATTATTTTATTTAAAGATATAACATTAATTTAAATAATTTAATCTACTTTGTTTAAAGTATGTTTTATCAACTCACTACAGTTCAGCTATTAAATGAAGATGTTTTGCGTCTTATCTGTTATTAAATCATTCACTGCTAAATGAAAAAAGAAATCATCTTCTAAGTGTTCTAATTTTATATATATATATATATATATAATATATATATATATATATATATATATATACACACACACACATATATATATATATATATATATATATATATATATACTATGAAATTAGAACACTTAGAAGAAGATCTTTTATATATATATATATATATATATATATATATATATATATATATATATATATATTATATATATTTGGTAAAGGAAAAGCTCAAAATCTATTATTTTACGGTTATAATGCCATATATATATATATATATATATATATATATATATATATATATATAATGCCATATATATATATATATATATATATATATATATATATATATTGTCGTGTAATTGTTTTATTTTCGTAGTTTCATCCGGACATACATCTATACACAAAGACGCAAAACAAAAACCTTGAATTCGCAATAAAACTATTCCCTTTGAAAACCGAACATTGAAAAATATCTCAATAGGAAAGGACACACTTTTGTTCAAACTCAGACAATTACATGAAGGGGAATTTATTTGATGTGTATCAGTTACTCCGCTCAAAATCAATGTTCTGTTATTAACCAATGACAATAACCCCTTTGATTCATCAAAGACACATAAGACAAAGGCCTCTAATTAGGATCAAAGTTAGTCCACCGCTAAATCAATATTTAAATTATCACTCAAAGGCGATTTAATAGACATAAACAGAGAAGGTCTTTAGTTAGGATGAAATATACCCGTCACCGAGATAAAAGAGGGTAAACAGTAGGCGCCTTTCTCTTTAACTTTGAACCAAAGACAGAGACACAGAGAAATCATTTAATAAGGTTCTATCATGGTCGACTAATGATTACACTGGTTTACAAAAGAAATTGAGGCAAGCACAAAAATAGCTGTTTTAACCTAATTTGGGGTGCTGAATTCAGATTTGAAATCCGTTTTTACTCATCACCTTTAGTTTTTTTTTAGATATGCATACTGTACATTTTGTACACATACTGTACATAAAGGCGTATATGCATTCAGGTTAATTTCTAATATTGTGTGACTTATGTCTTCTTTTATAGTTATTATGCAGGAAACTGAGAGTATGGGAAGCATTTAAGTTAGTCTGTAGTGGCTTCCTTGGTAACACACGCGTACTAAATTACCAAGCCTATATTGAAAGTTGCTAAAGACATGAGGATATGGGATGCCGAATGTCACTCAAAATTCATTTTCTCCATTCCCACCTCAACTTCTTCCCTCCAAACCTTGGAGCAGCATCCGGTGCTAAACGGATACATACAAACACAGACAAACAATTAACAAGACAAACTCACGCTAAATAGAGGAGGATCAATTCAGTCGGAATTATTATTCAGCTAATCAATTTACTTTAATCGTAGGCTATTTTATGGCTATGAGCCAGTCCATCTAGTAGAGTGCTGTTATCTAATATTATCTCTCGCGTGCTATTTTGCATTAGTATCTCTAGTCATCTCTCAGACGCTTTATCACATAGATAAGATTACTCAAGCCACTGTAATCATGAGCTGAGTTGGCGAAGACCAGTATCGAACCCGGAACCTTGCGATTGGCTAGGCAGATGTTCTACCGACTGAGCTAAACCTGTCGCGATAGATGATAAAGAACATGGCCTATTTTTAAAAAAATATAATAAAAAAAATATAGACCGTCATTTCTTTAATGTTTTTTGTATTTTGTATTGAATCTACTGACGTTCAAATACCAAAGTTGACAGTTAAAGCGACAGAGTTAAAACCAATTGATAAACGAACAATCGGTGATCATATTGGCAAAAGGTTAAACTGTTTAGACCTGATCGTGTATCTAAGCTTCACTATGCACCCTGTCTTTTTTCTAATTTAATATGCCTGCCAACGGAACTATTATTGATATTCTAGGGTCCCAGCACGAAATATGGCAAACAAAGCAACATTACCAATCAAACAACACTTGATGCCGTCTGCCTGTGATACTCAGCTATGCCGGGAAAATTTAGAGTACTTACTTAGTGGTCTGGAAGTTACAGATAGATCACCGACCTGTCGGATGGGGCAGTAGAATACCCCGATTGCACCTCTGCCGAGGGGTAAAATCTCCCCAATGTTGTCACCTATTAACTATAAGTGGCGACCCCTGATTCTTAATGATCAAACCTTGGTAGCTGAGCAGTCTATGGCAATGTAACAGTCTGGACCTTCCTATATATGTGTTTATTTTTGGGAGAATATGTGCTTAATTGAAGTCGTGCCTAATTTTGAAAGTTTAATTAATTAATACTTAATGAATTAGGCGGGCATACCTATTCAAATGTAAGGCTAAACAAATCGAGAAAAATTAATCTCTGTATGTACATTTCGGCCTGTTAGGCCTCATCAGCAGAGCTATAGTACATACAGATATTGATTTTTCTTGATTTGTTTAGCCTTACATTTGAATAGGTATGCCTGTCTAATTCATTGATTATTAATTAATTAATTTTCAAAATTAGGCACGACTTCAATTAAGCGCATATTCTCCCAAAAATTGTCGGCTAAAAAAAGCCATATCAAAACACATCGTCTGTTTGTTTATTTCTCATATGTGTTTATATATATATATGTGTGTATATATATGCGTTTATATATATATGTGTATATATATATGTATATATATATATGTTTATATATATGTGTGTGTGTATATATATCTTTTCATTTCATGTATTGTGTATTGACGTACCGTCGTTTTTAGAAGGTTAATGTAGAGCAGATTTTGGATTCAGGAGTTGTTGGATTAAAAAACGAGGCGTTAGGCCATTGGTGGGAGATAACCTTTGGGTAACCCTCTTTTCCATTACACAGACTGTAGGGAGAAAAAAAGGCTCATTTAGCTTAGAATCAGTTAAGCCGTGAGACGTCCGCCTGTAAGAACGGACCGGCTTCACTCCACAGTGCGGTTGAAAAAGTTCTGGTTCGGAAATTGATAAGAATGTGATAACAAAAATATATTCCTTTCGTTGTACTGAACTAATAGCAGCCTTGGCATGATCAGACCAGTGAAGAACTAGGAACCATGAAGATATCTACAGACTATAAGAAACAGAACATAACAGCCAGCTACGCAAAAAGTAACTAAGGATTAAATATGAGGGCATAACCACTGATGCCCTCCTAAGAAGAATAGAAACGAACGCTTTCCGTATATATATATATTTACCAACCCCTCCGCACCAGCAGGATGTGACACATGGTCAATTTTTTAAGCGGTTCGAATTCAGAGTTTTCCTTCTCCTAGACCGGTTGCCAAACCAAAGTTAAAGAGCCCAGCCTGCCCTACAAATTAACAATAGCTGGAGGGAGAGTAGGATTCATATCTTTCCCTAGAGTATTAGCCTTAAAGTGAAATTCAATTACCACATCCAGGATTTGAACTCGGGGCGACGAGTCCATTTCCCATGACTTTAACCATTACACCACGCGCTTTCCCTATATATATATACACAAGACTCAATGGGTATATAACACATTGTGTTTTTGTTTATTCTTCTTTTCAAAGAAATTTTGCTAGTTCTTAGTTGATATAAAGCATCTTTATTTGATCTTCCATATTTGGTACTTTTTGAGTTCATTTGGAGTGTTAGACTATCTCATGGTATAACTTGTAACCAAAATCGTCCTATTGATGAAACTTTCCAGCAGTAGCAGCCATACGCGGTAGAAATTGACCAATGAGAGGAGAGATCAGAAAGCATTTAAGATTGTTTGCAACTGTCCTCAAATCAATTGCTGGTTGAACTTTCTTCCTGAAAGACCTATCTTTGGATTAACACCAGAGAATAACCACAGACTTATATATTACAGAGGAAATCTACAGGCTAGGATCACCAACTGGATTCTTTAAACAACAACAACAAAGCTTTGTAAATAACTGACTTCTTGATAATAAATTAGAATTAAAAATTTAATTGTTTAATTTCTTAAGTGAATACACAAACACTTACCTACATCTGCTTTTTTGTTGTATATTGAAGATATTTGGAGGAAGAGGAGAACGGAAATGGGATTTTCCGTTTGGATCGAAACAAAGAAAAGACGACAAAAAGACAAAGGACCTTTTTCCCGGTAAAAGCGAACAAAGAAGTTAAAAACGGAAATAGATTTGTCCGCTGATAAGTATAACAAAGAAAATGCGTTATAGAGATAAAAAGGAAGTCAATAGCAGAGACAAGTCAGTCAGACAGCAGACGGCGGACGGAGAACAAGTGAGCGACCGTCGCCACGATCCATCGCAGCCAACGAGCTGTGAGGTTCGTCCACCCCTTTACCTCACCTCGCCAGTCATACCAGCAGTAGTAGTCATCGTAAATCCTCGGGCATTTCTATTGTCAACGCTCGCCACCCACACCACGGGAGAAAGAGAAATAAAGTCAAAGTTCCTACTATACCCATGTGTTGTGATTTCTCAAGTCCGACTACTACATACTTCGCTACGTGACCATATATACCCGCAACGTATACAGATACACGATTTAGGGCTACGAAGAAAACTGCAATATAACATTTCCATGCAAACAATTCAGAATGTGTGCACAAAAAAATAACAAAAAAAAACAAAAAAAAACAAAAAAAACAAAAAAACAAAACATACGTTTCAAATGTAAATCAAAACCAGAAGATTCTATTTATTTTCAAAGAAATTTCTATTCTTCAACTAAAGTCCTTAGAACTAATTTGTAAACTTGATACTATAATAGGAAAGGAAAATAGATCTCTAATCACAGTGGATTTTTGAAAGTATAAGATTAGTTATTTTTAACTGTCTGGTGAAATTAGATTTTCTTACCTTATATTTATCATTTTTATTTTTCTGGGTGGAGGAAAAATATATTTTAACTGATTAAGTTAAACAAATTAAATTAACCAAAATATTTGAAAGTGAGTCGCCATTTATGCCTGGCTTAGTTTGAAACAAAGAAAAGATCTTGGGAATCCCAATTTCTTAAGTAAATACCTAAACTACTTACCTATGTTCATCTTTTCATGTGAAAAATTCAGAAAGTGTACACAAAAATAACAAAAAAATATTTTTCTACTGTAAATCAAAACCACTTTCTTTTCTTTATTAACCAACTGCAAAGAAAGAAAGATAGAAATGAAAAAAAGAATGAATTAATATAAATTATATTGGAAAGAAAGAGAGGAATATATTAGCAAGAAAGAATGAATGAAAATACGTTGGATAAAAATGAAAGAAAGAGAAAATGAAGCAAAATAACAAAAAGGGACGGGGTGATAATAGACGAATGAATGTACAAGAAAAAGAAAGAAAGAGAGAAGGAATATATCAGCAAGAAAGAATGAATGAAAATACGTTGGAAAGAGAATGAATATATTAGCAAGAAAGAATGAATGAAAATACGTTGGATAAAAATGAAAGAAAGAGAAAATGAAGCAAAATAACAAAAAGGGACGGGGTGGATAATAGACGAATGAATGTACCAAGAAAAAAGAAAGAAGAGAGAAGGAATATATCAGCAAGAAAGAATGAATGAAAATACGTTGAAAGAGAATGAATATATTAGCAAGAAAGAATGAATGAAAATACGTTGGAAAAAAATGAAAGAAAGAGAAAATGAAGCAAAATAACAAAAAGGGACGGGGTGGATAATAGACGAATGAATGTACCAAGAAAAAAGAAAGAAAGAGAGAAGGAATATATCAGCAAGAAAGAATGAATGAAAATACGTTGGAAAGAGAATGAATATATTAGCAAGAAAGAATGAATGAAAATACGTTGGAAAAAAATGAAAGAAAGAGAAAATGAAGCAAAACAAAAAGGGACGGGGTGGATAATAGACGAATGAATGTACCAAGAAAAAGAAAAAAGAGAGAAGGAATATATCAGCAAGAAAGAATGAATGAAAATACGTTGGAAAGAGAATGAATATATTAGCAAGAAAGAATGAATGAAAATACGTTGGAAAAAAATGAAAGAAAGAGAAAATGAAGCAAAATAACAAAAAGGGACGGGGTGGATAATAGACGAATGAATGTACCAAGAAAAAAGAAAGAAAGAGAGAAGGAATATATCAGCAAGAAAGAATGAATGAAAATACGTTGGAAAGAGAATGAATATACTAGCAAGAAAGAATGAATGAAAATACGTTGGATAAAAATGAAAGAAAGAGAAAATGAAGCAAAATAACAAAAAGGGACGTGGTGGATAATAGACGAATGTATGTACCAAGAAAAAAGAAAGAAAGAGAGAAGGAATATATCAGCAAGAAAGAATGAATGAAAATACGTTGGAAAGAGAATGAATATATTAGCAAGAAAGAATGAATGAAAATACGTTGGAAAAAAATGAAAGAAAGAGAAAATGAAGCAAAACAACAAATAAGGAAACGATGGAAAATAGATGAATGAATGTACCAAGAAAAAAAAAGAAAGAGAGAAGGAATATATCAGCAAGAAAGAATGAATGAAAATACGTTGGAAAAATGAAAGAAAGGGAAAATAAAGCCAAATAACAAAAAGGGAAGGAATTGAAAATAGATGAATGAATGTACCAAGAAGAAAGAAAGAAAGAAAGAAAGGATAATTATAATGGAAAGAAAGAAAAAAAGAAAGAATTAATTAATGAAAATTATCTTGGAAACAAAGAAGAATCGAACCCCTACAACGATTCTAACATATCGAACCACTTTATATATATATTAAATTTTATTTTTATTTTTATATATTCTTAATATATTTTTTTATCAATTTTATATTATTTTTATATGTTTTTTATATATTTTATATTATTTTTTATATATTTTTTATATTTCATATTATTTTTATATATTTTTTATATATTTTATATTATTTTTTGTATATTTTTTATATCTTATATTTTACTTTTATATATTTTTATATATATATAACATTTGATTTTTATTTTTCCTATTTCATTTACTTCCATGGCTGAAATGTATTTGATGTTTGCATTTACAGACAAACGTTTCTATTTAGAATGTGAAAAGTTAACAAAAGCAATGATTACAATTGGCAATATATTACGATGATCTCAGGTGGAAAGCAAACAGTTCCATATAAATTAGTTATAACCTTGAGATTGAAACTTGATTCCTGAAAAAATGTTATCCTGATATTATCAATCATTCTCCCATTAGATGAACTACGAACTTATACTTTCGTCACCTCTAAAATGTCAGATATCTTGTTTATCAATTATTTTACTTAATCCCGAAAGTAATTAAATACTTTTGACCCATTCGGGTATGTGTTGAACTATTAAAGATCATTTGATACCTTTTGTTTTCATCTGAATATATCATATATGAAACAGAATGAACATGTTGCTGCACATTATTATTATTTTTGCTATGAATATCTTCTCTCTCTCTCTCTCTCTCTCTCTCTCTCTCTCTCTATATATATATATATATATATATATATATATATATATATATATATATAGTTACACCTGCGAAACTGTTAGTAGATCTATCTGACTCATTAGGTTTAACTTTATTATTTGTTCTACTTAGGTATTGAGCACTCTTTCCTTTTTATCCTTAGAGTATCCCTGCGGTTTTATATATATATATATATATATATATATATATATATATATTATATATATCTTTTTTTTTTCTTTTGGCGAAGTATTGTAGTATCAACCGATTATTTTCAGTTGGTTCGACTATCTTGGTCTTTTCTTTTTTGTAATTTTTTTCCAGGTGATGTTTGGTAGTATATATTTACAATTAAACTATTTGCCGGTTTTTTCTTACCGCAAGGTTTTACCAATAAGTTTAGTATATATATATATATATATATATAAGGTGAGATCATAAAAAGAAAAATAATCTGTGGTCTTAAAATACCTCTGTAACCTTGTTTCCGTTGACTTCTCTCTTCAGTCTATCTATGCGGAGAAATGCAGAACAAATACGGGATTTTACAGTAGATGGAAATTTATTAGTCGTAGTATCGATGTTCGAACATTTCGGTTTATGAAGAAACCCTCTTCAGGACAATATGAAACTAGTGAAAGAAAAAGAAGATTTATGTAATTACAAATATGGTGGATGTTTTGAAAGCGTTGAGTTTGGCAAATGTGTAGAAAAGGTTTGTAATCTTTCGTTGGTTAGCGAACAGCAAACACACACACACACACACACAACACACACACACTCTCTCTCTCTCTCTCTCTCTCTCTCTCTCTCTCTCTCTCTCTCTCTCTCTCTCTAAGGAATTTCGATGACAGATTACTGAGACTATGCAATGCAGTATACAAACAAAACACGATAGAAATATGGACAAAGGGATGCATCCTCCCATTCCCCAAAAGAGGAGACCTGGAAATTGCCAAGAACTACAGTGGCATAACACTTACTGCAATAGCTGCTAAGGTATATAACGCACTTCTCCTTAACCGCATCAAAACTGAAATAGAGAAAATCCTTTAAAAAAAAAACCAAAACGGATTCCGCAGAAATCGGTCCACCACCTCTCAGATCCTGACTATTCGTCTGAACATAGAAGGGGTCCGAGCAAAGAATCTTGAGGCAAACCTACTATTTGTAGACTACTCCAAGTCATTTGATTCCATACACAGAGGGAAAATGGAGCAAACACTACTAGCATACGGCCTCCCCAAAGAAACAGTTACCGCCTTAATGATGCCCTATCAAAACACCAAAGCCATAGTACGCCCACCTGAAGGTGACACTGGCTTCTTCGATATTGTCGCTGAAGTCCTGCAAGGAGATACTCTAGCGCCATATATATTTATAATATGCCTAGATTACGTACTTAGTATATCATTAGATCCCATAAAAGAAAAGGCTCACACTAAAAAAGGCCAGAAGCAGGCGATATCCCGCACTGACCATTACGGATGCGGACTACGCAGATGATCTGACAATTCTGCAAATGCACCTGCACAAGCCGAATCTTTGCTACACAGCCTAGAAAAGGCAGCACGTGACCTCCGATATAACGGAATTCATGTGTTTTAGAAATGAAGGAGACATCTCCACACTCGATGGTAAACTCCTAAACTCCGTGAAACAATTCACGTACCAAGGTAGTAATATCTCATCAACAGAAATCAACGTCAATGCACGCATAGGAAAGGCACGGGCTGCTTTAAACATATTTTCAGTGATATGGAAATCCGATATCACTGACAGGTTAAAGCGAAAATTCTTCCAAGAACTTGGAGTCTAATGAAGCGCCTGGAGAATAAGCTAGATGGGAGCTGCACAAGAATGCTGCGCGCAATCTTAAACAAGAGGTGGAAGCAATACCCCACTAGAAAACAGTTGTACGGACACCTGCCCCATATCACACAAACCATCCATGTGAGGCGAACAAACACGCTGGGCACTGCTGGGGAAACAAGGATGAACTCATTAGTGACGTACTTCTGTGGAAGCCATCATATGGGCACGCCAGAGTAGGCTGACCAGCAAAGACTTACATAGACTAACTTGCAAGGATACTGGATGCTGCACTCATAGGAGCAATGGATGCTGCACAGAGGATCTCATATGAGCAATGGATTATAGGGACGGTAGGCGAGAGATTTTCATGGATATCCGTGCTGCTGGCACGACATGATGATAATCGTATATATATATATATATATATATATATATATAATATAAAGATTTTGAAGGCAATTTACAATGCAATATGTGTTGAATTTATTTAACTTTTGTTTTTTTTTCAAAACTAAATATTTTCGGAAGTAAAATTCCATCTTCAGAGTTATTGAAAGTTGAAAGTATTGAAAGTACTAGGTGATTATTTTATAGTACTTATCCAACGGCAATATTGTTATCTTCTGTTGTTTAAGAAGTTGATGAACGCCGTATATTTGAAAAAAAATTTTTTTCCGTGATGTTAAATCGTCTAATTCCGTGATGTTAACTCGGCTTGGCTGTTCCTGCGCGTGGTAAATGTTCGAAATTCTTTTAATTTTTACTATAAATATAAGCCTTGCTCGGCATAGTTGAAATAAAGTTTGTTTCTTTATAGTATCATTGAAGCATTGTGTGTGTGTAATATAAAGATTTTGAAGGCAAAAGATGGAATTTTACTTCCAAAAATATTTAGTTTTGAAAAAAAAACAAAAGTTAAATAAATTCAACACATATTGCATTGTAAATTGCCTTCAAAATCTTTATATTACACACACACACAATGCTTCAATGATACTATAAAGAAACAAACTTTATATATATATATATATATATATATATATATATATATACATTTCTTGTACTTAGGATCTTTCCATGTGTGGTTTAACCAAGCTGATGCAGGTAGAATGCAACGAGAGCTCAATGTATCTAGTGCCAGTGAATGGAAGGACAGCAGAGCAAGATATTCAATAAATGAAGGAAAAAACTTTAAACTTGCACCATTACAATAATTTATTTCAACTGCATTACTGCGGTATCTTCAGGTAATCACAAGAACATGACTCTTACTGAGAATTTCCCAAAATAACATTGCTTTTAAATCTATCAATTTGGGGGTGGTGGTGTCTTAGTTTGAGTTTGGCAAACTAACCCCCCCCCACCAAATTGATAGATTTAAAAGCAATGTTATTTTGGAAAACTCTCAGTAAGAGTCATGTTCTTGTGATTACATGAAGATACCGCAGTAATGCGGTTGAAATAAATTATTGTAATGAAGCAAGTTTAAAATGTTTTCTTTCATCAGAGATGACTTTTTCTCGATTTGTTTACGCTTTACATTTAAACCAATATGCACGACTAATTCATTTAATTATAATTAATTAATTAATAAAATTAGGTATGACTTTGATTAAGCACATAATCTCCCACAAATTGTCGGCCTTTGCCATTTCAAACACATTGTTTGACTACTTCATATATATATATATATATATATATATATATATATATATGAAATTTAACATTATGAAAAACCATATGATGTTTGTTATGTAATAGCTGACAGTACTGTTTCGACCAAATCGATAAGTTGGTCTTCATCAAAGAGCGACATAGATGGGAAGAGAAGATATCCGTTAAAAAAAGACTGTTTACAGAAACGAACGCTGAGTTCAACCGCTGAAGTTTTTGAAAAATGCATGTTCTGTTTAAAAAAATAATAAATAAAATAAATTTTATTTTTAATTTTTAAAAAATCAGAAGCATTATAGTTTATAGAAAAACTCAAAAGAGTTTGTTGTAAAAGTTTATATAAAAATGTAAAGTGGGTATCAAAATAGTATAGTATATATTTTTCAGCTGTTAAAAAATATACAAGTCCACATGGTAATTTCCATCTATTTTTCATATATATATATGTATAGTGAATATTTTGGTAAAATATATTGATATACAAAGTAAAATGGAAGAGAAGTAATGTGTTAACCGATTATTGCATAAGTGAAATAGTAATCGTACTCTGAGACATTAGGTCAAATACATTTGACTAACACATTCGATAGCCTGGCTGCAATTAAATGGTTTTCTGACACGAGAATTTTGCCAAATAATCTTTAAGCTGAGTATTAAAGGTTAACTCTTTACCCACTAATTTTTCCCCGCGGCTGTACTAAAGTTTCTCTCGTATTTTTAAAAATCTGTCCGATGGCATATTTCAAAATTCACTTTCTATTCATTTCAGAACTCAGTCTATTCAATTAAAGTCCTATTATTATTGTAATCTGACTCCTTCAGTTCAATTAGTCCTTCAGTTCAATTACAATTAAATAATGATCAGTTATTTATGCATGTAAGAGGCCGGTGAAGCTCAGTCGGTAGAGCGTTCGGCTAGGAGTCAGGTGGTTCCTGGTTCGATACCGACCCTCACCAACTCAGCGTATGAGTAGCACGGGGATCTGTGCGTTAAAGTAAGGAGCTAATGGTAGGTGTGGCGCTCCACCTCATATGCTAAATAATCTCCTAGGTCTAGGGCTATTGAAAAGGGAATATACTCCCTCGCTGTTTGGCTGATACCGACATTAGGCCGCTCCGACGCCTTATTTATGCATGTACGAGAGTCGCTGTGAGCTGGTTTCGGTAGGATCGCAGTATTGGAAGAGCTGATGTGAGCAGCTTAGAGAACAGGTTAGGTTAAGTTTTCTTTATCCGTAACAAGCCTAAAGAGTCCAATCTGCCCTACTATTTACGCATAGCTAGTGAGAGGATAGTTGGACTGACACGTTTTCTATATATCTTAGCATTATGTGGAATGCAAACAAGCTAGTCCAAGTTTTAAACTAGGGTCACCAGGTCAGATTGCTAGGAGGGTAACTGTTAGGCCAGTGAAATAATTGTAATGTTATTGCAAGCAAAGATTGTGACACGGTAACACGGCAGAATATAAATAAATAAATATACAAGGTGTCAAAAAAATGATCGAAATTGTTTGTACTATTTGTCACGCCTTGTGTTGAGATTTTTGCTATATAAGGTGTGTACTAGACGCCTGCTTTACTTATAGACTCGCCAAGAACCATATGTTTTCTCTTGGCCAATCACTGGCAGTACTCTGCTTCTGATACAATACTTAAACCAACAGTACTGGCCATAACTACTTTGAACCTTCGTGGACGACGGACATAGGATTAAATCACTGGACCTTTAATAATACGCAGGGTAGGACTTATACGCAGGATAGGACTTATTCGCTAACCAAAGGATTCCATAACTCAGGACTTACTTACTTTAAGCACTTTTCAACTGGCCATGGATGGCATTTAAAAACTTAACACCTTGTATTCTGAAAAAAAAAAAAAGTTCCATTCCTTATATTTTATTCAGAATACAAGGTGTGTCAAAAAGTACCAGTTTTAAAGCTGTATTTACCAAAATAGAAATGAAGAATGAATTTAACGTTATTTTTTTTCAGAATAGAAGGTGTGTCAAAAAGTACACAAAATCTCGATAATTTTTGATACACCTTGTATGTACGTGTATATATATATATATATATATACATATATATCTATGAGAGAGAGAGAGAGAGAGAGAGAGAGAGAGAGAGAGAGAGAGAGAGAGAGAGTATCTGTGTGTCTGTCAGAACGCGAGCTATATCTCATTTATCTCTTTCTATTTATTTTACCGGGGGACACGGACAGAAAAACTTAATTACCCTGTCTGTTAAAAAATCTGGGTGTCAATAAAGCGTATACAAACAAATACATCAACCACTACTCACCCACCTCTGACTTAAAACAATTTAATTTAACTGCCATTATAGCGTTTCGGTTTGTTTATTCTTTGAGAAAAAAAAAGAAAACTACTGATAAACACAAGTTTATGAATCTTTGTTTACAGTGTGTGTTAGCTGCTGTTTTTACTCAAAATCTGAGAAAAATACTTAACTTAAAAACCACGTAACATTCGCGTCTCCATTTAAACTGAATGATGCAGATCAGTTTCAAAAATCACGGATCCTAATGGAACTGTCTGTGGACAATTTGTTTTTTAATTTTTGTATATACTTATACACTGTCGTATTTACTTTCATTTATTCATTATATATATATATATATATATATATATATATATATATATATATATATATATATGTGTGTGTGTGTGTGTGTGAAAATAGTAGGGTTGGAGTGAAATCCGACAGTATGACGTGAGGTATAAGGAAAAGTGAACAAAAATAATGACTCAAACAAGTAGAGGTAAGAGGAAATATTTCTCTCCTACTTCTACTTGTTTGAGTCATTATTTTTGTTCACATTTCCTAATACCTCACGTCATATATGTGTGTGTGTGTGTGTGTGTGTGTGTAAGATACAAAGAATAAAACATTTTTTTCTGAAAACATAATACATTTTGCGGACCTTTTTTTAAAAATGATATATATATATATATATATATATATATATATATATATATATAATATAATAAAGGTATAGATAGATAACTTATTTAAGTTTCACCGAAAATGGATCATACATAAGTAAATAGGTATATGTTCTAAAAAATGTCTTTGGAAAAATTGTCTGGTAATAATTAGGTTGATTTAATAAAGTTGTATGTAAAACAAGACAGTTAGGTAGAAGAGAAGCTAGAAACGGAATTACTATTATTATTATTATTATTATTATTATTATTATTATTATTATTATTATTATTATACTCCTTTTGAGTTTTCACATCAGTGTTAGCTGATGGTCTTTCACTGGAGTCTGAGTGACAGCAAGTCTCCTCAGGTCTCCAGGACTCTTCTGAGTATTCTGGCAGATTGCAGCAGTGCAGTGTTCTGAATGGTATCAATCCTTCCTCTGATTTACAGACTTTCCAAACCCTTTTCTAATCCTTTTGGGACTGTTCCAAGAGCACCAACTACAATTGGTATCACTTTGACTTTCATATTCCATAACTTTTTCAGTTCTCTGGCAAGGTCCAGGTATTTGTCCATTTTTTTCATTTTCCTTTAACTCCCCTGTGATCTGCTGGAACTGCAAAATCCACCAGTTGATAAGTTTTTTCTTTTTTGTTAATCAACACTAGGTCTGGTCTTCTTGCTGGGATGAGGTGATCCATTTTTATCTCAAAGTCCCAGAGAATTTTATGCGTTTCGTTCTCAATAACAGATTCATTTTTTTGTATGGTCAAAATTTAATGTTTTGCATAATTCCCACTTGATCATCTTTCCAACCCAGTCATGCCTAGTTTTGTACTCCCGTTGTGCTAGTTTGCTACATTCGCAGAGTACATGGTTTACAGTTTCATCTCTATTACTGCATAGTGTACATTTACTATATTGTTGGGTCCTATCAATTTTCACTGATATATTTTGTCCTTATGGCATTATTCTGTGCAGCAATTATTAATGATTGAGTATCTCTTTTGAGGTTTCCTTTTCTTAACCATGTCCAGGTTTTTTTCATGTGCAACCTCTCCGATTTGTCGTTTGAAGTGTCCATATAATTGTTTTTCTTCCTATTTTTGTTTTCTAGTTTTTGTTGTTTTTCTGTTTGTCCATAATATTCATTATTTTATTTATCATTTACCCATAGCTCTTGCTCAAACAGATGAATTCATGCATTTTCGTAAGGGGATTGTCCCGAAATAAAGCACAATCAGATTCCTGTAGAATCTTAACTTGTGTCACAGATTATACTTCTTATGACGTTACATTAAGCCCACATTTTATTATATATTGCAGTAATTATAATTTGGATTGGGAGAAACGTTCTGCTAACAGCAAAAAAAGAATTGAGTTCTCTAATCAGAAGAATATACTGAACGATTCTGATTCATCGGAAAATTGCAGAAAATAAAATAATAAATAAATGACTAACCATAACAAATGTTCTACTCGGGCAAAGTGAATTAGAAAATGTCTCTAGCAAAAATTGTCTGATAATAATTAGGTTGATTTAATAAAGACGTTATATAAAGCAAAAAAATATATATATATTATGAGGGATTGTTAGAAGAGAAGATAGAAACGGAATCGGTGAGGAGTGCGATGTCAGCTAATCATGTTATCAAGGAAATATGTCTGCCGAATATTTACCGAAGTGATTAAGCTTCTCCGAATGGACATGTGAAAAATTCCTAAAGATTTCTCCATTCCCTGTGATTTTCCATTAGTTCCGGAATTGTCTTGGAGACTGATGGGAGATTGAGAGGATAACGAAGGAGCTAAAAACATTGAGAAATTAGTTGATTTATCGACGATTTCACAAAATAATAATAATAATAATAATAATAATAATAATAATAATAATGGTGATGTGTGTTTTAAGACTGGCTAATTAACATGGATTGGGGTAGAGAGGAGCGTTCCGTTTATCTATAATATTTAATTTCCTTAAATTAGGGGACATTGAACTGATCAAAAGTAGAGAAAAAGAAGAAAAGTGCGAGGTGAGAGATGGGAAAGAAGAGAAAAAAGGATGAAAAATGAAAGGGAAGAAGAAGAAGAATGAAAATGAAGAAGAATGAAGATGAAAGCCACATGAAAACGAAAAAGAAACAAAAAGAAAGTAGGAAAGGAAGAAGTGTAAAAATGGACAATAATGCAGGAAGAAGAAACAAATGAAGAACTAGAATTACATATCAACGATAAAAAAAAGAAAGAAAAAGAAAGGATGAAAACATTGCCGGGAAAGAAGAGAAAGAAAGCGACATTGCGAGAATATGAAATACGAAAAGGAAAGGTGTAGAAGTTATCCCCCAGGTAGCATAGAAACAATACAATACTCACCGTCGCAGTGGGATTCTAACTACCGTCGAGTTAGCAGACAAGAACAACATGCAAGCTGTAACTTAAATACAGTCCTTGCATGCTGCTGGTATAGTGCAGACTGGTGGCTGAAGAGTGGGTACTTATCCATCTGAAAACCATCAGCCAATTAAAACCCAGGAAGTGAACTTGCCAGAGTTCATAATGGAATAACCCAAAGTTGTATATAAACCACTTACCAACACTCTAGAGTTAGTTTTGCATTCATCTTGTAACAGATCTGAATACTTGACACAAATTCCAACAGAATGCAGAAAAAATCGTAAAACAATACAAAGAAAAATAACATTGAATAACGAACAATTCAAAGAAAAACAAACGAGAAAAAGAAACAGAAAGTAAAGAAGAAAAAGAAGACTGGAAGTGAAAATAGGAAAGAAAAAATAGACCATATGACCTTTAGGCACCCCTTTTGTGATCTCAATTCGTGGGGACATTTTTTTCATTTACACCGTCAAAATCTGGTTAATTGTTAACAGACGATTTTTAGAGTTATTTTTTAAATTATAAAACTAAACCCTAACCCTAATCCTAACCCCAACCCCTAACCCTAACCCCTAACAAACAACCGGATTTTGACTTTGTAAATGAGAAAAGTGTCCCCACGAATCGAGATCACAAAAGGGGTGCCTAAAGGTCATATGGTCCGAAAAATTAAAGTGAAGAACAATAACAACACGCGAAAAAGGAAAAGACGAGGAGAAGATTATGAATGAAGGAGAAACAAAAAAAAATATTTTAGAATAAAAAAGAGAATTATATTCATATTTGTATATCTATCCATCTATCTTTATTTTTGTTTATAAACTCCGACAGTATAAAAAACTTCCGACTTTATAGTCTGTAATTACACAATAAAAACTTTCGCCTGGAGAAAAAAATCATAAAATAGACCAAATCATATGCATGTCCTGAAAATTATCAGTTGATACCATTTTAATAATGGCCAAAAGAAAATATGCTGCAAGAGTCTCCAAATTTAAATATACTCAAGTGCTCAATACAATAAGTAGAGCCAATAAATAATAAAGTAAACTTAATGAGTCAGAGATTATCTTCCTAGGTTTCTTCTAACGGATCATCAGGATAATTCAGAATTATTCTGATGATCCGTAGGGAGAAACCTAGGCTGATATTCTCCGACTCATTAGGCTTACTTTATATATACTAGCAAATATATGCACCCTCCGGGTGCAAGTATTTAAGTTTTAATGTAATAAGTAAGTAAGTAAAGTCGATGGGGCGGCCTAAAGTCGGTATCAGCCAGTCAGCGAAGGAGTCTATCCCCTTTTCACTAGCGCTAGACCAAGGAGATTGTTTTTAGCATCTGAGGTGGAGCGCCACACCTACCATCAGCTCCTTACTTTACCGCACAGATCCCTGTGCTACTCATAACGCTGAGTTGGCGGGGACCGGTATCGAACTAGTAACCTTGTGGTTTCTAGCCGAACGCTTTACCGACTGAGCTAACCCGGCCCCTTTTAATGTAATAAAATATTGTATTAAATTAGAATGGCTAATGAAACTAAATAAGAATACAGATAAAAAGATTTGAAACAGAGGGAGTATAATAAAAGATTTGAAATAGAGGGGTATAATAAAAAATGGAACAACTGAAACTTACTCTTCCATCACTCTCGTATTTCATTGTTATTTTTTCTAATTTAAGTATTTAGTTATAAGAGGAAGTAAAGAATAAAATGACACTTATTTTATCTTGTTAATGGATTTCTTTTAAGATTTATCCCAGAGATTGTTGCTTATATTCATTAAGATAAAACCAAACAATTAGAAATCAATAATACTAAGCATATATTTATTAAAATCAATTTTTTAAGATCAATATGCAAATTAGCCTTCCCATTCACACTGTAAACCGCTATTTTGTTTTATATATAAATATACTTGCATGTTGTTAGTATGTAGATATGGTTAACAGTAAAATAAAGTAAAACAATTTTATTAATAATTAAAGTTTAAATAAAAATAAATTCATGGTGAATGTGACGTCAATTACTAAGGGAATTGTGACTTGAGTAGTGATTTAGTTTCGGTTACAGACAGACAAACATACAATCTCCATTATAATAAGATATATATATATATATATATATATGAGATTTATCCAAAACTTGGTAGTAAGGGATGATTCTATATGTGATTTCTAAGATACACTGTATTAATATTGTATGATCCAGTATGTATAAATACAGCGAATCTTTAAATCACTAAAGAGAGCTCAATGTATAATAAACTTTTTAGATTATATGCAGAGCAATATTTATCATAGAAAGGAAGGAAAAACTCAATACCGTAATTCCATAATAAATTTATTTCGACCAAAATTGGGGACTATATAAATCTAAGTTGATTTAATATAGCTCCCCAAAATTCAGTCTCATCAAATGGGTATCAATTATGGAATTACGGTGTTGAGTTCTTCCTTCCTATCTATGATATATATATATATATATATATATATATATATATATATATATATATATATATATATATGAGGTTAAGTAAACAAACAAATGTGTTTATTTTATATGGCTTTAAGCCGACAAATTTTGGAGGATATGTGCTTAATTGAAGTCATACCTAATTTTGAAAATTAATTAGTTAATAATTAATGAATTTAGGCGGGCATATATGTTCAAATGTAAGGCTAAAAAAATCGAGAAAATGTCAATCCCTGAATGTACATTTCGACCTATCAGGTCTCATCAGCAAGGTTATAGACATGGGAGACTGCTCCGTGTGTGACTCGAAACCTCGACTCTCAAGCTGACAGGCGGAGATTCTAACCACTACACTAGCTTGCCATTCCCACATTCTTCTTTCGTTTTGAAACTTATTTATATTCCACTTTTTATTGACTTGCTACACGACAGTATGAGAGTGAGTAAACAAACAAATGTGTTTATTTTTATATGGCTTTAAGCCGACAAATTTTGGAGGATATGGGCTTAATTGAAGTCATACCTAATTTTGAAAATTAATTAGTTAATAATTAATGAATTTAGGCGGGCATATATATATATATATATATATATATATATATATATGTGTGTGTGTGTGTGTGTGTGTGTGTGTGTGTGTGTGTGTGTGATAGACTAAGTTTATGTTGTAAATTATATTGTTATTCAAGAGAATTTCTTTTAAATCTTCTAAAAACGAGACATGGTTAACACAACGGAAATGAAATTATAATTGACAAAGAAAAAATATCAACAATTTAGACTGGGCTACAACATAAGTGAAGAAAAATTGATCAAGGGAAAAACACTGATCGCAGATGCAACTGAAGTCCCTACTTAGACTGAAAGAAATATGAGACAAAATAAATTCGTCGCCTCAGCTGCCTCGTTTGCAAGTTGAGAAAAGGATTCTAAAGACGTAAAGGAAGCCAAAATGAATTAGGCGATTGAATTCATCCATTTAATTCATTTTGTGCTGAAATGAAGAAATCTATAGACACTTGGCAAAGTTTAATATTCTTTTCTCTTCTTTGTGGCGATATCATAAAATCACCTGCCAGAAAGAAATAGAACTTTGAATTGACAAAAAGGAGAGATTGCAGAGATTGGCAGTGATTCTTTGGGATGATCGCCAACTTCACAGTAGTTTGTCAAGAGAAAAGATGTGTCCCAGGCATGACTCTAAAATGCATCGGATGGTGAGCCCCCACTTCTGGAGATCTGGGAAGTGCGGAGTACTCTTTCATTCTAACTGCTACCAGTTCTACTCTGAACCGTGGTGTTAGTATCAGTTGACGAGCCTCCAGGGTTAGCTCAGTCGGTTGAGCGATCGGCTAGAAGCCACAAGGTTCCTAGTTCGAAACCGGCCCTCGACAACTCAGCGTGTCCCTGTGCTACTCATACGCTGAGTTGGCGAGGGTCGGTTTCGGACTAGGAACCTTGTGGCTTCTAGCCGAACGCTCTACCGACTTAGCTAACCCTGGAGGCTAATCAACTGGTGCAGTCGGTGTATTATCCATAATAATAATAGTAGTGTAGTTAGCATATTCTACTGCCCCAGTCGACAGGGTGGCCTTACCTACCTACAGGGGCGCAGTTGGCGTATTCTACTGCTCCAGTCGACAGGTGGCCTTACCCACCTACAGGGTACAGTCGGCGTATTCTACTACCCCAGTCGACAAGGGGGCCTTACTCACCTACAGGGGTGCAGTCGGCATATTCTACTGCCCCAGTCAACAGGGTGGCCTTACCCACCTACAGGGGTGCAGTCGGCATATTCTACTGCCCAGTCAACAGGGAGGCCTTACCCACATACAGGGGTGCAGTCGGCTTATTCTACTGCCCCAGTCGACAGGGTGGCCTTACCCACCTACAGGGGTGCAGTCAGTGTATTTTACTGCCCCAGTCGACAGGGTGGCCTTACCCACCTTCAGGGGTGCAGTCGGGATATTCTACTACCCTAGTCAACAGGGTGGCCTTACCCACCTACAGGGGTGCAGTCTGTGCATTTTACTGCCCTGGCCGACTAATCTTTTACCATGAAACTGCAAATGTATTTTTTAACAAAGAAAAAAAATGGATAAGAAAATCCTTTTGTTTTTAAATTGTAATAATAACCTAACAATGACGAAAACTGCATGAATAATGAAAAAAAAAACTATTTTAGAATGATTTACTTCTTTTATTTAAATATACTTTTGCTGCGATTAAACAATAACGCAAATTTACAAATGCATGAATTTTAAACGAAACAAAATTGCCCATGGGAAAGATTCTTTTCACTCAACTTTCAATTCTCTTCATCTTAAAATGATACATGAATAATAATAGTAAATTATAGATATTAAAAATAAGTTTTTAATTTATCCCTCCAGGCAAATATATTTTCAAAATTCCTTTTTCACAACTTTGGTCATGTACCGATTGTTTAGGTTTTTATTCTCATACGAAAGAAAGCGGAAGAGATATTTCAAAAGTTTTAAGGAAAGTTTTATTTTCAAACCTTTCTCTTCTCTCTCTCTCTCTCTCTCTCTCTCTCTCTCTCTCTCTCTCTCTCTCTCTTCTCTCTCTCTCTCTGTGTGTGTGTGTGTGTGTGTGTTTATTACATAAAATGCCTTATAAACGTTGAAATTTAATACTGGCATAAAATCTATTCATGATCTATAATTACAATTAATAGAAAGTTTGGTATGTACATATCAACTTGTAACTCCGTAAAGAGACGTGATAGATTCGAAATCTTGCATATACCTTAATATCCTTCTAACTAAGAAACAGGTCAGTTTAGCTTAGCCGTTTTTTTTTTACTTTGACTGAAAATCGCATAGGCAAAAGAATGTCTCATACGAAATAGTTGATTTCATACGTTCCTTACCCTAAACAAAACATACATGCACTATCAATGAATATTGAGCTCTCTTCACCAATAAATATTCAAAATAATAAATATAAATATATATATATATATATATATATATATATATATATATATATATATATATATGGAGGATATGTGCTTAATTGAAGTCATACCTAATTTTTGAAAATTAATTAGTTAATGATTAATTAATTTAGGCGGGCATATATGTTCAAATGTAAGGCTAAACAAATCGAGAAAATGTCAATCCCTGTATGTACATTTCGACCTATACATGGATTGACATTTTCTCGATTTGGTTAGCCTTACATTTGAACATATATGCCCGCCTAAATTCATTAATTATTAACTAATTAATTTTCAAAAATTAGGTATGACTTCAATTAGGCACATATCCTCCCAAAATTGTCGGTTAAAAAGGCCATATCAAAAGTAAACACATTGTTTGTTTACTTACTTCAATATATATATATATATATATAATATATATATATATATATATATATATATATATATGTTAAGAGTAAGGAAATGAATCCGACGGTATAGGTATAGATAAAAGGATATGAAAACACAGAATTTCTGTTAAATGAAAATATTTTATATCATATTCATAGCTGATATTGAACAATATTTCGATTTATAAAAATCATCTTCAGAGCTTGTTTTTCATTCCGGACTCACCGAGAGAGAAGTTGAAAATAATTTGAATTCAAAACAACATTGATCTCGATGAGTCCGGAATGAAACAAAGCTCTGAAGATGATTTTTTATAAATCGAAATATTGTTTCAATATTAGCTATGAATTGTAACTCCGTAAAGAGACGTGATAGATTCGAAATCTGTCATATACCTTAATATCCTTCTAACTAAGAACACGCCAAATTTGATTATTGATTTTTACTGATTAAGGGATATAATAATTAATTAAACAAAAATCAAACGATTTTCGGAAAGCATAATTTAGATGCTGCTGCTGCTGTTGTATCAGCAGGTGCTGCCTGCTAGCTATATCAGCTACCTGCTGGCTATATCAGCAGTAATTCAAAATCTCCGCTACAACTATTACTTCTTAATAGTAAAACTTGCTCTATTTCTACTAAAAAGAGTGTAGGTCTTAGTTTTATGAAAAGAACTTCACATGAAATAAAGAAAATGTCATTACTTTTTGACTCATTCCTGAATATACAGAATCAGAAATTTGTTCACTATTGAAAATTTGATCAGTGTAATAATTTCCTATGTGTTTCCCACTGTTGTTAGCACTGCATTCAATTCATACACTTTTATCATTTCTTATTATCTAAAAAAGTATTTTCCGCCCTGTCGGTGGGGCGTTAGAATGCAGCGACTGCACCTCTGCAGAGGGGTAAGAGGGGCCACCTGTTGGCCGTGGCTGGCGACCCGTGATGCTTAAGGATAGAGCCCAGGTGGATGAGCAGTTTATGACATGCAATACTCCACTTTGGCCCTATCTTGGACTAGACGGGCGGTCGGAGAGGCCCCTCCGATCAATCGGCTGGTCACGTAAAGCCCTAGCTATATGATTTCCCAACCCTATTGCCCTTATGGCAAGCCCTACCTATATGATTTTCCCAACCCTATTGCCCTTATGGCAAGCCCCAACCCTTTTTATAATATGGGTGCTAGAAGGCGGTGGCTGCGGGTCTACATGTCCTGGGAATGACGTTAAACTCTATCTGATGGTGAGGTTCCAGTTTTGGAGTTTGGGGATTATGGAGCACCCCTTCATCACCATTTGCTCCCTGGTCCACTCTGACCCGGAGTGGTAGTACCTGTTAGGGTCCCATCTATGGGTTAAATAGAAAAATGTATTTATAAAAAAAATGTATCATCCATTAAGAATTGATTTATTTCAAAACTTTATCGGCATTAAATGACCCACTGAGGTTGATATGCCGTAAAACAAAAACACAAACAAACAACCAACATCTATCTATTTTGTACATAATTGCAATTTGGTTGATTTTACAAAGGATGTGGAATGAGATAATAAATGTTAAAATTAATTAATTTAAGATAAAATTAAAATTCCACAGCTTTTAAAGTTTTGTACTCTTTAATATTTGAAGAAAAATTTTGGACAATTTTTGCAATTAAAAAAAAAAAATTCCAACATTTTTTGCAATTTTTAATCAACAAATGTTTTATTATTTTAAAGGTAATTTTCTTTTTCTTTTTTTAAACACCCCTCAACTGGAAACACATCAAAAGGGAAAGAGTCAAAAAAGTTGAAGAGTGCCTAAAATTGCTTATGATAAATAAGAAAAAAATAATTTTAAATTATCAACCTTCCTTAGAAATTATTAAAATATTTGAAGCAAAAAAAAAAAAAAAAAAAAAAGGAAGAAAATTACCTTTAGAATAATAAAAACATTTGTTAATTAAAAATTACAAAAAAAAATGTCAGGAAGTTAAAGGGTGTCACAATATATTTATTATACAAAATTTTAATTTATAAAGTTCTTTTTTTATGTAAAAAAAACAAACAAAACAAATAAAAACTATTTATTTGCCATATATTCTTACTGTGTCAGTAATGTCTTTTCATTTGATATCTTATTATATGGAGATTGTGTGTTTTTTCTGTCTGTAACCGAAACTATATTCCTACTCAAGTCACAATTCTCTTAGTTATTGACATCACATTCTCCATGATTTATTTTTATTTAAACCTCAATTATTAATAAAATTTTCTACATTATTAATACTGTTAACTATGTCTTACTGACAACATGCAATTAATTTATATATACAACAAATAGCGGTTTACAGTGTGAACGGGAAGGCTAATTTGCATAAAATGTTTATTATAAGTTTTTTTAATTAACAAATGTTTAGGTACACCATCATTTTTTTTGGTCTTTAGACATTTTTTTGTAATTTTAATTACAAATGTTTTTATTATTCTAAAGGTAATTTCTTCCTTTTTTTTTTTTTTTTTGCTCAATAATTTTAATAATTTCTAAGGAAGGTTGATAATTTAAAATTATTTTTTCTTATTTTTATCATAAGCAATTTTAGGCACTCTTCAACTTTTTGAACTCTTTCCCTTTTGATGTGTTTCCGTTGAGGGGTGTTTAAAAAAAAAGAAAAGAAAAATTACTTTAAATAATAAAACATTTGTTGATTAAAAATTGCAAAAAATGTTGGAATTTTTTTTTTTTTAAATTGCAAAAATTGTCAAAAATTTTTTCTCAAATTTTAAAGAGTACAAAACTTTAAAGCTTGTGGAAATTTTAATTTAATCTTAAATTAATTAATTTTAACATTTATTATCTCATTCCACACCTTTTGTAAATCAACCAAAATTGCAATTATGTACAAAAAAGATAATTTGGTTGTTTGTTTGTTTGTTTTTGTTTTAACGGCATATCACCTCAGTGGGTCATTTAATGCCGATAAAGTTTTGAATAAAATCAATTCTTAATGGATGATACATTTTTTTTTATAATACATTTTTCTATTTAACCCATAATGGGACCCTAACAGGTACTCCACTCCGGGCAGAGTGGACCAAGGGAGCAAGGTGATGAAGGGGTGCTCCATAATCCCCAGACCTCCAAAACTGGAACCTCAACCAATCAGATAGAGTTTAACGTCATTCCCAGGACATGTAGACCCGCAGCCACCGCCTTCTAGCACCCATATTAATAAAAGGGGTTTGGGGCTTGCCATAAGGGCAATAGGGTTGGGAATCATATAGTGGGCTTGCATAAGGGCATAGGGTTGGGTAAAATCATATAGCTAGGGCTTTAACGTGACCAGCCGATTGATCGGAGGGGCCTCTCCGACCGCCCAGCTAGTCCAAGATAGGGCCAAAGTGGAGTATTGGCATGTCATAAACTGCTCATCCACCTGGGCCTATCCTTAAGCATCACGGGTCGCCAGCCACGGCCAAAGGTGGCCCTCTTACCCCTCTGCAGAGGTGCAGTCGCTGCATTCTAACGCCCACGACAGGGCCGGAAAATACTTTTTAGATAATAAGAATGATAAAAGTGTTGAATTGAATGCAGTGCTAACAACAGTGGGAAACACATAGGAAATTATTACACTGATCAAATTTTCAATAGTGAACAAATTTCTGATTCTGTATATTTCAGGAATGAGTCAAAAAGTATGACATTTTCTTTATTTCATGTGAAGTTCTTTTCATAAAAACTAGAACCTACACTCTTTTTAGTAGAAATAGAGCAAGTTTTTACTATTAAGAAGTAATAGTTGTAGCGGAGATTTTGAATTACTGCTGTATAGCCAGCAGGTAGCTGATATAGCTAGCAGGCAGCACCTGCTGATACAACAGCAGAGCACATCTAAATTATGGCTTTCCGAAAATCGTTTGATTTTTGTTTAATTAATTATTATATCCTTAATCAGTAAAAATCAATAATCAAATTTGGCGTGTTTCTTAGTTAAGAAGGATATAGGTATTGACAGATTTCGAATCTATCACGTCTCTTTCCGGAGTTACAATTCATAGCTAATATTGAACAATATTTCGATTTATAAAAATCATCTTCAGAGCTTGTTTTCATTCCGGACTCATCGAGATAATGTTTTGTTTTGAATTCAAATTAATTTTCAACTTCTCTCTCCTCGGTGAGTCCGGAATGAAAACAAGCTCTGAAGATGATTTTTATAAATCGAAATATTGTTCAATATCAGCTATGAATATGATATAAATATTTCATTTTAACAGAAATTCTGTGTTTTCATATCCTTTTATCTATACCTATACCGTCGGATCATTTCTTACTCTTAACATATATATATATAATATTATATATATGGTTATATATTATATATATTATATATATATGAAAGTAAGTAAACAAACAATGTGTTTACTTTTGATATGGCCTTTTTCCGACAATTTTGGGAGGAGTGCCTATTGAAGTCATACCTAATTTTTGAAAATTAATTAGTTAATAATTAATGAATTTAGGCGGGCATATAATGTTCAAAAATGTAAGGCTAACCAATCGAGAAAATGTCAATCCATGTATAGGTCGAAATGTACATACAGGGATTGACATTTTCTCGATTTGTTTTACCTTACATTTGAACATATATGCCCGCCTAAATTAATTAATCATTAACTAATTAATTTTCAAAAATTAGGTATGACTTCAATTAAGCCATATCCTCCATATAATATATATATATATATATATATATATATATATATATATATATTTATATTTATATTTATTTTGATATTTATTGGTGAAGACAGAGCTCAATATCATTGATAGTGCATGTATGTTGTTTCGGGTAAGGAACGTATGAAATCAACTATTTCGTATGAGACATTCTTTTGCCTATGCGATTTTCAAGTCAAAGTAAAAAAAAAACGCTAGCTAACTGACCTGTTTCTTAGTTAGAAGGATATTAAGGTATATGCAGATTCGAATCTATCCGTCTCTTTACGGAGTTACAAGTTGATATGTACATAACCAAACTTTCTATTAATTGTAATATAGATCAATAATAGATTTTATGCCAATATTAAATTTCAACGTTTAAGGCTTTTATGTAATAAACTATTATATATGATAATTATTACCATATAGATATGATCAAATAATGACATATTTCTACTAATAAATTACGCTTGATGAGGATGATTATGTCGACAATATTCAGGCCCAGATATACCACGAGAATGACTTTTTCTCCGATTGTTTACGCTTTTACATTTAAACCAATATGCGACGCCTAATTCATTTAATTATAATTATTAATTAATAAAATAAGGGTATGACATAATTTAAGGCACATAATCTCCACAAATTTTCGCCCTTTGGACCATTCAAAACAACATTGTTTGAACTAGCTTCATATATACATATATATATATATATATAATAATATATAATAATATATATATATATACTATGTATAGTGAATATTTTTGGATAAAATATATTGATTATACAAAGTAAAATGCAAGAGAAGTAATGAGTTAACCGATTATGCATAAGTGAAATAGTAATCGTACTCTGAGACATTAGGTCAAATACATTTGACTAACACATTCGATAGCCTGGCCGCAATTAAATGTGTTTTCTGACACGAAGAATATTTGCCAAATAATCTTCTCTTCGCAGAAGATTAAGCACTAGACGTTAACCTTTACCCCCTACTAATTTTTCCGCCCGGCCGCGTACTAAAGTTCCTCTCGTTTTTTAAAAGATCTGTCCGATGGCATATTTTCAAATTCACTTTCTATTCATTTCAGAAACTCAGTCTATTCAATTAAAGTCCTATTATTATTGTAATCTGACTCCTTCAGTTCATTAGTCCCTTCAGTTCAATACAATAACATAATGATCAGTTATTTATGCATGTAAGAGGCCGGTGAAGCTCAGTCCGTAGAGGGTTCGGCTAGGAGTCAGAAGGTTCTGGTTCAGATACCGACCCTCGTCAACTCAGCGTATGAATAGCACGGGATCTGTGCGTTAAAGCAAGGAGCAAGAGTGAGGGTGCGCTCCCCCTCAGATGCTAATAATCTCATAGGTCTAGCGCTATGAAAATGGATAGACTCCCTCGCTGTTTGGCGGATACCGACATTAGGGCCGCTCCGACGCTTTATTTATGCATGTACAGAGCCGGTGTGAGCTGCTTTCGAGGTAGTCGCAGGAATTGGAGAGCCGATGTGAAGCAGCTTAGAGAACAGCGTTAGTTAAGTTTTCTTTTCCGTAACAAGCCTAAAGAGCCAATCTGCCCTAACTATTTACGCATAGCTAGTGAGAGGATATTTGGACTGACACGTTTCTCTATATCTGAGCATTAGTGGAATGCAAACAAGCTAGTCCAAGTTTAAACTAGGGTCACCAGGTCAGAATTGCTAGGAGGTAACTGTTAGGCCATGAAATAATTGTAATGTTATTGCAGCAAAAGATTATGAACACGGAAACACGCAGAATATAAATAAATAAATATACAGAGGTGTCAAAAAAAAAATTATCGAGATTTTTTGTACTATTTTGTCACACCTTGTGTTGAGATTTTGCTATATAAGGTGTGTACTAGACGCCTGCTTTTAGACTCGCCAAGAAACATGTGTTTTCTCTTGGCCAACACTGGCAGTGCTCTGTACTGATACAATACTTAAACAAACAGTACTGTCATAACTAATTTGAAACCTTCGTGGGACGACGGATATAGGATTAATCACTGGACCTTTAACAATACGCAGGATAGGACTTATTCGCTAACCAAAAGATTCCATAACTCAGGACTTACTTACTTTAAAACACTTTTCAACTGGCCATGAATGCATTTAAAAACTAACACCTTGTATTCTGAAAAAAAAAAGTTTCCATTCCTTATATTTTTCAGAATACAAGGTGTGTCAAAAGTACAGTTTTAAAGCTGTATTTACCAAAATAGAAATGATGAACGAATTTAACTTTTTTTTTTTCCAGAATAGAAGGTGTGTCAAAAAGTACACAAAATCTCGGCATAATTTTGATACACCTTTGTATGTACGTGTATATATAATAATATATATATATATATATAGTATATATGAGAGAGAGAGAGAGAGAGAGAGAGAGAAGAGAGAGATGAGAGAGAGAGAAGAGAGAGAGAGAGTGTCTGTGTGTGTGTCTGCCGCGAGCTATATCTCAATTATTTCTTTCTATTTGTTTTACCGGGGGACACGGACAGAAAAACTTAATTACCCTGTCTGTTAAAAAATCTTGGGTGTCAATAAAGCGTATACAAACAAATACATTCAACCACTACTCACCCACCTCTGACTTAAAACAATTTAATTTTAACTGCCATTATAGCGTTTCGGTTTGTTTATTCTTTGAGAAAAAAAAAGAAAAACTACTGATAAAGCAGAAGTTTATGAATCTTTGTTTACAGTGTGTGTTAGCTTGCTTGTTTACTCAAAAATATGAGAAAAATACTTAACTTAAAAACCACGTAACATTCGCGTCTCCATTTAAACGAATGATGCAGATCAGTTTCAGAAATCACGGATCCCAATGGAACTGTCTGTGACAATTTGTTTTTAATTTTTGTATATACTATAACACTTCGTATTTACTTCATTTTCATTAATATACTAGCATAACAAAACCGCCCTCCGGGCGGTGTAAAAATATGGTTTGAAAAATATAGCCTGAGCCGAGTGGGATTTAAAATTCAATGTCAGAGGGGCAGTATCCAAGTAAAATTATTAAAATGAATTGAAGTAAAAAAAACAACAATGCCAAAACGATAAATTAGCCGAAGAACTCTTCAAAAAGGACATATCAACTAAATGATTTAGTAATTAAAATCATCACAATTCATAAAGGAGTAAAAAAAAACAATTTGAAATAGAAATTAGAAAGTTACTTTCTACATAAAAAAATTTTCCTGAAATAATATTTAATGATAAAATTAAATTGGTTTATCAATGAATAAAACAATTAACAAATAAACAATATACAAACAATATACAAAATGATTTTTTATTGTTTTTGATTATTGCTAAAATTTTGAAAATAAAAAACAAAAAAACAATATCTCACCTTATTATTTTACATTTAACAAACATTTAGGTTAGTGTAAATAAATATATAAAATAAAATAGACTAATGATACTTAAATCAATTTTAAATCCTAAATAATTCTTAATATTAATTTTTTTTTAATCGGAGTAAATAAAAATTATCTAATTTATAGATTTATTTTCAACTAAAATTTTATTTGGTACAATTCTGTTAAAAATATACATTCTTAAAAATTTCTTCAATAAATAAATCTTTGATAATAGAATCAGTATCAATTTGTCTGTAACTAAAACTGTCACCGTGACTTACACACATACTGTCATTGATAAAATATTATTTAATTAATAATCAATAGATGCATGCACATTTTGATTTGAGGGGGCAGAAGTAAGTTTCCATTCAAATGTTTCATTTTGTTTTTACTCCTTTAATAAATTTGATGTTTATACTGATAATACAAACCCTCTTATATGGAACATTTTAACTCAGGCAATAATCTTTCAAAAATTAATTTTCATACTGCCCAGATGGCGTTTTTGCTAGTTTATGTAAAAATGTTTGTACAATAAATCAATGAATATATGTTGTACACTCTTAATTTATTCTCTAGAGATTTAATAACTGTTATATCCATTAAAAGTAAGCATTAAACTTGAAATATTTTATTTATTAATTTATAGAAACAACAACAAATTGAATATAAATTAAAAGTATAAATTCTATTTTCAATCATGCTAATACAGAATAGTATTCCACTTATTGATCGATGAATGTGTAGTTTTTAAACCATTGAACAAATAACTATTAATTTCTCGCTCCAATTAATTTAAATAAATATCATTGCTGATGTAAAATAACATCAGTAATAAGAAATAACAACCATAAACAGTTTTGCGGCATTAAAATAAATGTAAACACTTCACTATGGATTTGTAAAATTTGAAAATAAAAATTACCTGTTATTTATGAAGGTGCAGCGTTAACAAATGAAACTTAATACGAAAACGAAAATTTTTATACCTTATCATAAAAAATGATCATGCAGCCTAGTTGGTAAAGCCGATGTCTGTACCATTGTTATTGTTTCAAGTGTCTGTATAGCCATCTTGTCTTAGGGGAAATGCAAATTATTTTTCAGT
>CM042158.1:29340239-29363966 GCA_023376005.1 Doryteuthis pealeii | reverse complement strand
GATAATTCTATATATTGTCAGTAGATCAACAAAATAATATGGTTAATACTTTAGTCATTTAACACTTGTCTTAATATTAAAGTTCTTATGCGTCTAGATATTGGCTTCTGCATAGAGATATACAAATAGTCCTGCAGTGTCAATGTAAATTTCTGTGTAAAGATGATGTTGTCCACAAAAGTGCCATCTTTTCCCATCAAATTTCCCATTATTAACCAAGATCTTTAAAATTGTCTCTTCTCCCACCCTGCTCAATGAACATACAGTTGGCCATGAGAGAAAAAAATTAGTTGAAGTAGAGACCCATGCGTTGTAATGCTTGGACCTTGAGCTTTATTTGCTGTCATTCCAAAAGCCAACTTAATTGGAAACTGCTCTCTTCATCTCAAAGTCGGGATTCATGCTCTTGATATGAGGAATTCTTGAATAGGCAGGACATTGCTAGCATAGCTTCCAGTAGCCATACCGCTTCAATGATGTGGTTATGCAGCTGTTTCACAATATATCGAGTTCCATTTGTATTGTTGACCATTGTATGGATCCAGGTTCCTCAAGAGCATGATTGTGGCAGCCAACTTTCAGTCTTAAGATGTGAGGAGGGAATCCTGAAGGATTAAGCCCATATTATAAACTCGAATAGGATATTGCACTCTCATTATCTACACTGTCACTGGCTCTTGTAGATACGTTCATCACCAGGAAACTTTGCTTATCATATATAAATTTACTTTTTCAGCTGCTTTATTGGTTGGTGTGATGATTGATCGTTTGCCAGCCAGTTTGTATTCGATTATCTTCTTAAATTTTCAAAAACAAAAATCACAGAGATCAGACAGCTTGTTTGAATTTAGAAGAAGATCATGTGGCAACTGTATCTTATTATAACCAACTGAGGTTCTGTTGGAAATTCACCATTTCCTATCTTTTGCAAGAGGTCTTGAAAGCCAGTGTCATTACCAGCAGAAGTAACTCGAACATTGGTGGTCAATCCAAAGTTGTCAACTCTTGCCAAAGGTATGACTTCTTTAGTGTTGCTTCAATAATCTGAGGCCTTGATCCATGCAGAACAACTGGTAGAATTGTTTCCAGTCACCAGAGAATAGCACTGTAAGCCTCCAAATGGCTTTTTACATTTACGTACATCCTGGAGACTTCGATCAATACACTCAAAGACACGACGGTCACCCATTGTCACTTCATCAATAAGAAGAAGATCAGCTTTCTGCATCAGTTGTCCCGTGGCATCTCTCTTACTAAATTGCAAGTCGATTCATCTTTTTACTGACAAGGGGACTTTGCATCTGGAATGAAGAGTCCGTCATATGCAAAAAGGGTAGCTGCAAATACCAGACAATGCAGTGCCAAGCAATCTTCTTTGTGATCGAAGGTAGTCCAGGATGACATTCATGGTGTAATTTTTCCAGTGCCTCCGCTAGCAGTTAGACAAAAAGTTTCCCAAGTCTTTCACAGGCTGACTTAGTTACTTCTTGAAAAACCTTCTTCTGTCAGAGTTCAGAATGGGCAACATTGTTCAACAGACGTTTGCAGCTGACGACAGTCAAAATCAGTTTCCTCTTAAGATTCGGTAATTTGTGTCTCTTTGATTATTGTTGGGTCCAGTTTCGGAAGTCCAAAATTGACATGAAGATCAAGCTCATCATGCTGAAGTCTCCTCCTGAATCTTTAATAGAACAGTGTGCATGGATCTTCAGACATGACTGATTCATGATTTTGCCGCATGAATCTTCTGCTTAATTTTTATTTTCCACCGATCCCAGAAGGCAAGCGTATCATTTGGTACCACAGTACAGTAGGATGGTGCAGAATATCTCTCGTAACTGTGGACCAAAAGAATTGATGATGCCTCTTCCATGGCCTTATCCTTCTCGTGTCATCATCCATAGCCCAGTTTCAGGCATGCATTCTTGGTATGTGGGGCATAGCTGACCTCCAATGGTTTTTAAGTCATCAAAGGAATTTTGCACCAGCTTTATGTGATAAAGTAACATACGCAGATAGTACAACTCTGACTGAGCCGGCTCAAAGTATTGTTGTATACGTCCAAGAGTTTCTGCTACGAATTTGTGGTTTTCATCAATATGTCCTCGTTTTTCGGCGCTGCCCACTTTTTTCTGTTCTTTGTTCCAGTAAATACATTGCATCTCTGGATATAGTATTCATGAGCCTCAAGATCTTGGTTAACTCTGAAATAGTCTGTCAACTTGGTAACAGGTTCTCACATGCAAGACAGCACTTTGTCTTGGCCTTCTCTCATATTAATATAAGCTGTTCTCTAGGCATTGGCAAGGAGTTTTTCAACAGCTGGTTTCCGTGAATGTAGGGGAAACTTATAGATCCGCCAAAATGCCTCACTGGCCGAAATGTAAACGTGCATTTACAAAGTTCTCAATTTCATCAGTAACCTGACCCTCATTAGTTTGATTATTACGACTGAAAATGTAATCTGATCATTCCCTTTGCAAATGATATTTGTACAAATACTAATTGCTTGGACACTGTGAACTACCTCACAATTAATATGTGCATCATAGCGAAGGGAGAGAATGTTTATATGGCACAATCCATCTGTTATCAACAGTGAACTGGAAACGTTTTCGTTTCAGAATGTAAACCGAGCCTCCATCTTCAATTGAACGTCTCCTGTACTCTGGGGTAGGACTTTTTCACCAAGGAATTGTGCAAGTATGCAGAGGTTTGGATATCCTTTTGAACAGTGTCTATCTTTTTCCCTCTCCCTCCATGCATGGAGATCAGATTTACTGTACCACAGGGCCCGGAATATTATTTGAAGTGATGGATCTATAAAGAATGGGTTTGTTTTTTCAGGAATCTCACAGCAAACAACTCTCTCAATAGCATCGATATTTCTAGGTTGTCATCATCTTCCATGATCAGTAGTATGTGGACATGAGTCAACCTCTTTTCTGCCATTCTATAGTTGCTGAATGAGCTTTACTCTCCAAGAACCTGCTCTCAGAAGATCTTCCATCAAACTGTTGTATTTTAGATGGAAAACTCTTGCACAGAGGTCTGGGCGGTCACCTGGCTGCTCTCCTGGATTCAAAGCTTCAATGATCTCTTTCCATTTTGGATTTGTTGTGAATGTTATAAAAAATCTGCTTACCCATACTGCGAACCACAGTCATGCTATTTTGAAACATTTCATAATAAAATCTTGGCGATCCATAAACTGAAGGTGGTAATATTACCTTTCGGCCGGCATTTAATGGCATCACCGTCTGCAACTGCATCAAATAGACCTGCATATTTTTCAGCTCGAATTGTCTTTGGTTACTTTCTTGCCCACTGCAAACGGCTCAGCTGAATATTGGCATATGCGTCTACAGCATACTGCTGCATGAGACGACGGCTCCTCATGATCAGATTGAAATTATTCTGTCTGACTTGCAACCGATGTGTGAATAAAAGTCAGCTTGAGTCAGTGTTTGTCTATTTGTTCTTTTCAAACCCAACCTGCCAACCATCAGTGCCATAAGGGAAGACATTATAATATGCAGTGGGTCATATGAACGATGCACTTGGTTAATTCTTTGAAGACACCCTCACGGCAGTGGAGTATTACATCAAGATTTCCAACTGTAGACCCAGGGATGACTGCAGCAACTTCAGAGTTCTCTGGAAGATTATAGGTCCTGCAGTGGGCATTCTGAGGCTTCAACTGTTTCTGAGCATGAAAGGACAATTTGAAAATTAATAATTATATTAAATTCAATGGCTGCCTTGAAGCTTTTAATATAGCAGTTATTCTCATGAAGGACTGTTTGAATTTCTTTTATTATGTCCTCATCCAATGACCTGATGTCTAGTCTATTCTGCAGCTCCTTCTCAGAATCATAAAAGTAAAGCTGGGCAATTTAGGTGACTCTTCTGGATTAGGTAACAGAGATCCAATCCTGTGACACAACTTGCCTTGTATTTTAAAGATTGGATTAAACCCATTGTATTTGATCTCATTGCAACCGAGGCTTGCAAGAGCAAATATATAATTAAGGCCCGGATATTCCTTAGAAAACCATTTCCAGATGCATTGATGTCATAATATCTTGTCAGATTTGCTGGTGGAGCAGGTACAAAATCCAGTAAAACCTTGCCCTGTGCACAACACATTGTTTAGTTCGCCTTCCATCTAAATGCACGGCAATGAGAACATATGGAATCCATTAAATTACCACAGAAATGTTGAGGCATCTGTGCAAAGCAACTTTTCATCAAAGTGTTGAAAAATTGTACAACCTAACCTGTCCAACTCTTCTTTTGGGAACAGAAACTCTTCTTTTTTAATTCTAGAATTTTGCAATTCTGCTGACCTCTGTGTCTCTGATTCTGCAGCTTGGGTGTTATGTTGAAAAGCATTCACAATTAAGCCTATTTGAATGTGCATTTTCAGTCTCACTGCGGATTTGCTGATGATGGAGGGCATCCTGAAATAGTCTTTGCGATCGCTCTGCTGCAGATTTCTGTTCCCTTCGTTCCGCTGCTGTTTTGTTCTAACAGTTCTTCTTTCTTCATCACTTTTATATTTCCTTGGTCTTGGCATTATTTAAATTATACTTCAGGGATATATATAGTTTTAAATAAAACCAGGTTTTAATTTTTTTTTAATAAGAAATTTCAGAGAGAAGTCCTCCTGGAAACTATCACAACCCTCCAAACAAACTAAACTGTGTTTGTTTAATACTCTGTTATTTATTTTCCTCGTGTCCAGGGAAAAAAACGGAAAATCATAATTTTTATGTCTTTAGAAACAAAAGTGAAAATTGAGCAGTGTATGTATATGGAGAATATTTGAAAAAGATTTACACAAAGCCAGAAAAATTATACTAAAACGGAATTGACAGAGAACACCTTTTTCGAGGAAAATAAAAAATGGAAACTTAAACTTACAATTTTCTTGTAGAAAAAGTCTGCCAAAAAGAAGTCTTTTTTTTCCTCCTTTTTTTATTCTCCCCTTTTTTTTTACCCAATCCAGAGAAATGTACTTTTCTATATAAACTCTTTTTTACTATTGATCTCTCGGACAACTTATTGCTACTAACTGCACACTTTCTTTTCAGCGCTTTTTTCCAAGTTATCGTCTGCTTTTATCAAATTCTATCCGCTTTTCTTTTTCTTAAACCAAGACACTTAGCGCCAAATCCATATAGACCCCGCCCCGAGAAAAACACCTTTCATTTTATCCTAATAAATAATACACAAAATATTATATTTTTAAAAAAATTATTCTTTTATTTAATAGATAGATATGTAGAGTGTAGTAGATATAAAAAAAAATACTATAAACTTATACAGGGAAATTGACACCCGTGAAAACTCAAAATTAAAGAACTGTTAAGAAATTTTTTTTTTTACAGTCTGATATATTGGTGTTTAATCGATAATAATCCATTGAAGGAAAAAATTAGAAATAGAAAAAATTTTTTTGAGGTCCACTAAAATCTTACTTTTATTTTGATAAATAAACACTGAATAGCGAATAATAATAAAAAAAACACTCTTCCTTTTTATCTTAATAAAAATTATTAAGATAAAGGAAGGGTGTTTTTTTTAATTATTATTTAGTGTTTTATTTATTAAATAGATAATACACTGATAATAAAATACAGTTTTTAAACAAAATTTATCCTTTCTAGTGTAAAGAGAAAAGTTGGTAGGAAAGAAAGTTACATAGGACATTTTACGTTTTTTCAAAGTTAAAAATGTTGACATTAATAAAAGTTTGGGCGGACCTGAACTTTTGAACACCCCTCTAAAATTTTTTAATTTTTTATTCTTTCAATGGATTATTATCGATTGCCACACCAATCTATCAGACTGTAAAAAAAAAAATTCAAAAAAGTTATTTTTCGAGTTTTCAGGGATGCTTAGTTTCTCGTATAAGTTTATGGTAAATCCCTTATCAGAACCGCTAAAAAAAAATTATTTATTTATTTATTTTTCCTTCAATGGATTATTATCGATTACAGGCCAATCTATCAGATTTTTTTAAAAATTCTTGAAAGTTCTTTATTTTTTGAGTTTTCATGGGTGCTCATTTCCCCGTTTATAGTAAATAACCGCTCGAAGGAAACTGGCGCAAAGATGTCTAAGTTAGGGTGGCCCAGAAAAACAGAACCCAAATTATTTATTTATTTTCCCATTAAACTAACCTTAAACCCAACCCCTACCCCAAACCCTAACCCCCCCTAGTTAAAATTAACAGTTTTATTATAAAATTTGTGGGTTCTGTTTTTTCTGTGTCACCTTAATTAACTGTTTAAATAGAGCGGTTCCGATATGAGCACCCCTTGAAAACTCGAAAAATAAATAACTTAAAAAATTTTTTTTTACAATCGGATAGATTAGTGTGCAATCGATAATAATCCGTTTAAAAAAATTATAAACGAAAATTTTAGAGGGGGTGGGTTCCAAAAGTTCAGGTCCGAGTTTTGAAAATTTAGAGGGGGGGGTCCAAAAGTTCAGGTCCGCCAAAGTTTGCAAATCCAAAATTAAAATAGATTGAGCAAAAGTTATAGATAAATTACTTAATTGATCAGTAAATTTATGTTTTATTTTTTTAAACAATAAACAAAATGTTCTGTTATGTTTTAGAAGTCAAATCCGAAAGAAATATATCTCCGCAAATAACTTATTTTCCTTCCTTAAATAAAATAAAACATTTAATAAATCTAAACTAAAAGAACTGAAAAATGAATTAAATAAACTCACATACATGACAATAACATTTTTTTTTTTAAATCAATTACTTACCTAAAAAGTTCTTGAAAAACATATTTGTTTTGACAAATATCTTTGTTTAAATTACATAATTCTCCAAAAAATTATTAAAATTGAATGAATGAGTTTAAAAATTTTTCGTCCACAGCTTGAAATCTATCATTATTTTCGATAAATTACTTTCTAAAAAAAAATTAGTTTTAATGAAATTTTTTATATTAACAGGTACATAATAATAGTGGGGTCATTTTTTGTTTTTTACACCGATTTTTAAAAAAATAAACAACCCGTTATGCTGAAAAAGATTTAAAAATAAATATTTTTTACACAATTCTACAAATTGTATTTTAATTAAATAAATGGCTTTAAAAAAATTACTTTTTTAATATCTTAATAACTCTATTATCTTTAAAAAAAAATTGTAAACTTTAAAAATGTTTAAAAGTTTTAAAAAACGGAAGTTACTGGCACGGAGAAAATCATATACATAAGAATTTAAAGTAAAGTATTTTAAAGTGGCTCTATCTTATTTATGAATAAATTCTTGCAAAACTATATACATTAAATCATTATAAATACAAATAAAAATAAAACTCACTGTGTAAAAATGAATATAACCAAACATATATTTATTGAAAGATTTGTAAAAACTCGGTTGGACCAGCCGATGTTAAAGAGACAATCTAATACTTTATATAAAGCAATTTGTTCCTTTAATATTATGTATAGCATAAATTGATTACAAATTAGGTTCTCATTGATAAACGCTAGAATTTAGTTTGAAATATCTGACGTCAGCCGTGACGGAGTTTCGCTTCAGACAAAAATGCAGTCTATTTCCATTATATATGTATATATATATATATATATATATATAATATATATGTGTGTGTGTGTGTGTGTGTGAAAATAGTAGGGTTGGAGTGAAATCCAACAGTATGACGTGAGGTATAAGGAAAAGTGAACAAAAATAATGACTCAAACAAGTAGAGGTAAGAGGAAATATTTCTCTCCTACTTCTACTTGTTTGAGTCATTATTTTTGTTCACATTTCCTAATACCTCACGTCATATATGTGTGTGTGTGTGTGTGTGTGAGTGTGTGTGTGTGTGTGTGTAAGATACAAAGAATAAAACATTTTTTTCTGAAAACATAATACATTTTGCGGACCTTTTTTTAAAAATAATATATATATATAATATATATATATATATATATATATATAATAAAGGTATAGATAGATAACCTATTTAAGTTTCACCGAAAATGGATCATACATAAGTAAATAGGTATATGTTCTAAAAAATGTCTTTGGAAAAATTGTCTGGTAATAATTAGGTTGATTTAATAAAGTTGTATGTAAAACAAGACAGTTAGGTAGAAGAGAAGCTAGAAACGGAATTACTATTATTATTATTATTATTATTATTATTATTATTATTATTATACTCCTTTTGAGTTTTCACATCAGTGTTAGCTGATGGTCTTTCACTGGAGTCTGAGTGACAGCAAGTCTCCTCAGGTCTCCAGGACTCTTCTGAGTATTCTGGCAGATTGCAGCAGTGCAGTGTTCTGAATGGTATCAATCCTTCCTCTGATTTACAGACTTTCCAAACCCTTTTCTAATCCTTTTGGGACTGTTCCAAGAGCACCAACTACAATTGGTATCACTTTCACTTTCATATTCCATAACTTTTTCAGTTCTCTGGCAAGGTCCAGGTATTTGTCCATTTTTTTCATTTTCCTTTAACTCCCCCTGTGATCTGCTGGAACTGCAAAATCCACCAGTTGATAAGTTTTTTCTTTTTTGTTAATCAACACTAGGTCTGGTCTTCTTGCTGGGATGAGGTGATCCATTTTTATCTCAAAGTCCCAGAGAATTTTATGCGTTTCGTTCTCAATAACAGATTCATTTTTTTGTATGGTCAAAATTTAATGTTTTGCATAATTCCCACTTGATCATCTTTCCAACCCAGTCATGCCTAGTTTTGTACTCCCGTTGTGCTAGTTTGCTACATTCGCAGAGTACATGGTTTCAGTTTCATCTCTATTACTGCATAGTGTACATTTACTATATTGTTGGGTCCTATCAATTTTCACTGATATATTTTGTCCTTATGGCCATTGTGCAGCAATTATTAATGATTGAGTATCTCTTTTGAGGTTTCCTTTTCTTAACCATGTCCAGGTTTTTTTTCATGTGCAACCTCTCCGATTTGTCGTTTGAAGTGTCCATAAATTGTTTTTCTTCCTATTTTTGTTTTCTAGTTTTTGTTGTTTTTCTGTTTTGTCCATAAATATTCATTATTTTATTTATCATTTACCCATAGCTCTTGCGCAAACAGATGAATTCATGCATTTTCGTAAGGGATTGTCCCGAAATAAAGCACAATCAGATTCCTGTAGAATTTTAACTTGTGTCACAGATTATACTTCTTATGACGTTACATTAAGCCCACATTTTATTATTATTGCAGTAATTATAATTTGGATTGGGAGAAACGTTCTGCTAACAGCAAAAAAAGAATTGAGTTCTCTAATCAGAAGAACATACTGAACGATTCTGATTCATCGGAAAATTGCAGAAAATAAATAATAAATAAATGACTAACCATAACAAATGTTCTACTCGGGCAAAGTGAATTAGAAATGTCTCTAGCAAAAAAATTGTCTGATAATAATTAGGTTGATTTAATAAAACGTTATATAAAGCAAAAAAAATATATATTATGAGGGATTGTTAGAAGAGAAGATAGAAACGGAATCGGTGAGGAGTGCGATGTCAGCTAATCATGTTATCAAGGAAAATATGTCTGCCGAATATTTACCGAAGTGATTAAGATTCTCCGAATGGACATGTGAAAAATTCCTAAAGATTTCTCCATTCCTGTGATTTCCATTAGTTCCGGAATTGTCTTGGAGACTGATGGGAGATTGAGAGGATAACGAAGGAGCTAAAAACATTGAGAAATTAGTTGATTTATCGACGATTTCACAAATAATAATAATAATAATAATAATAATAATAATAATGGTGATGTGTGTTTTAAGACAGGCTAATTAGCATGGATTGGGGTAGAGAGGAGCGTTCCGTTTATCATAATATTTTAATTTCCTTAAATTAGGGGACATTGAACTGATCAAAAGTAGAGAAAAAGAAGAAAAGTGCGAGGTGAGAGATGGAAAGAGAGAAAAAAGGAAGAACAATGAAAGGGAAGAAGAAGAATGAAAATGAAGAAGAATGAAGATGAAAGCCACATGAAAAGAAAAAAAAAAAGTAGGAAGGAAGAAGTGTAAAATGACAATAATGCAGGAAGAAGAACAAAAAGAACTAGAATTACATATCAACGATAAAAAAGAAGAAAGAAAAAGAAAGGATGAAAACATTGCCGGGAAATAAGAGAAAGAAAGCGACATTGAAAGAATATGAAATACGGGAAGGTGTAGAAGTTATCCCCCAGATAGCATAGAAACAATACAATACTCACCGTCGCAGCGGGATTCTAACTAGCGTCGAGTTTGCAGACAAGAACAACATGCAAGCTGTAACTTAAATACAGTCCTTGCATACTGCTGGCATAGTGTAGACTGGTGGCTGAAGAGTGGGTACTTATCCATCTGAAAACCATCAGCCAATTAAAACCCAGGAAGTGAACTTGCCAGAGTTCATAATGGAATAACCCAAAGTTGTATATAAACCACCTACCAACGCTCTAGAGTTAGTTTTGCATTCATCTTGTAACAGAGCTGAATACTTGACACAAAATCCAACAGAAGGCTGAAAAAATCGGGAAACAATACAAAAAAAAATAACGTTGAATAACGAACAATTCAAAGAAAAAGAAACGAGAAAAAGAAACAGAAAGTAAAGAAGAAAAAGAAGACTGGAAGTGAAAATAGGAAAGAAAAAATAGACCATATGACCTTTAGGTACCCCTTTTGTGATCTCGATTCGTGGGGACATTTTTTCATTTACACCGTCAAAATCCGGTTAATTGTTAACAGACGATTTTTAGAGTTATTTTTTAAATATAAAACTAAACCCTAACCCTAACCCTAACCCCAACCCCAAACCCCTAACCCTAATCCCTAACAAACAACCGGATTTTGACTGTGCAAATGAGAAAAGTGTCCCCACGAATCGAGATCACAAAAGGGGTGCCTAAAGGTCATATGGTCCGAAAAATTAAAGTGAAGAACAATAACAACACGCGAAAAAGGAAAAGACGAGGAGAAGATTATGAATGAAGGAGAAACAAAAAAAAATATTTTAGAATAAAAAAGAGAATTATATTCATATTTGTATATCTATCCATCTATCTTTATTTTTGTTTATAAATTCCGACAGTATAAAAAACTTCCGACTTTATAGTCTGTAATTACACAATAAAAACTTTCGCCTGGAGAAAAAAAATCATAAAATAGACTAAATCATATGCATGTCCTGAAAATTATCAGTTGATATCATTTTAATAATGGGCAAAAGAAAATATGCTGCAAGAATCTCCTAATTTAAATATACTCAAGTGCTCAATACAATAAGTAGAGCCAATAAATAATAAAACAAACTTAATGAGTCAGAGATTATCTACCTAGGTTTCTTCTAACGGATCATCAGGATAATTCAGAATTATTCTGATGATCCGTAGGGAGAAACCTAGGTTGATATTCTCCGACTCATTAGGCTTACTATATATATATATATATATATATATAATATATATTATATATATATATTATATATATATATATGAGATTTATCGAAAACTTGGTAGTAAGGATGATTTCATGTGATTTCTAAGATACACTGTATTAATATTGTATGATCCAGTAATGTTAAATACAGCGAATCTTTAAATCACTAAAGAGAGCTCAATGTATAATAAACTTTTTAGATTATATACAGAGCAATATTTATCTTTGAAAGGAAGGAAGAACTCAACACCGTAATTCCATAATAAATTTATTTCGACCAAAATTGGGGCCTATATAAATCTAAGTTGATTTAATATAGCTCCCCAAAATTCAGTCTCATCAAATGGGTATCAATTATGGAATTACGGTGTTGAGTTCTTCCTTCCGATCTTGATATATATATATATATATATATATATATATATATATAATATTATATTATATATATATATGAGTTTAAGTAAACAAACAAATGTGTTTATTTTTATATGGCTTTAAGCCGACAAATTTTGGAGGATATGTGCTTAATTGAAGTCGTACCTAATTTTGAAAATTAGTTAGTTAATAATTAATGAATTTAGGCGGGCATATATGTTCAAATGTAAGGCTAAACAAATCGAGAAAATATCAATCCCTGAATGTACATTTCGACCTATCAGGTCTCATCAGCAAGGTTATAGACATGGGAGACTGCTCCGTGTGTGACTCGAAACCTCGACTTTCAAGCTGACAGGCGGAGATTCTAACCACTACACTAGCTTACCATTCCCACATTCTTCTTTCGTTTTGAAACTTATTTATATTCCACTTTTTATTGACTTGCTACACGACAGTATGAGGTTAAGTAAACAAACATATATGTTTATTTTTATATGGCTTTAAGCCGACAAATTTTGGAGGATATGGGCTTAATTGAAGTCATACCTAATTTTGAAAATTAATTAGTTAATAATTAATGAATTTAGGCGGGCATAATATATATATATATATATATATATATATATATATATATATATATATATATAGTGTGTGTGTGTGTGTGTGTGTGTGTGTGATAGACTAAGTTTATGTATAATTATATTGTTATTCAAGAGAATTTCTTTTAAATCTTCTAAAAACGAGACATGGTTAACACAACGGAAATGAAATTATAATTGACAAAGAAAAAATATCAACAATTTAGACTGGGCTACAACATAAGTGAAGAAAAATTGATCAAGGGAAAAACATTGATCGCAGATGCAACTGAAGTCCCTACTTAGACTGAAAGAAATATGAGACAAAATAAATTCGTCGCCTCAGCTGCCTCGTTTGCAAGTTGAGAAAAGGATTCTAAAGACGCAAAGGAAGCCAAAATGAATTAGGCGATTGAATTCATCCATTTAATTCATTTTGTGTTGAAATGAAGAAATCTATAGACACTTGGCAAAGTTTAATATTCTTTTCTCTTCTTTGTGGCGATATCATAAAATCACCTGCCAGAAAGAAATAGAACTTTGAATTGACAAAAAGGAGAGATTGCAGAGATTGGCAGTGATTCTTTGGGATGATCGCCAACTTCACAGTAGTTTGTCAAGAGAAAAGATGTGTCCCAGGCATGACTCTAAAATGCATCGGATGGTGAGCCCCCACTTCTGGAGATCTGGGGAGTGCGGAGTACTCTTTCATTCTAACTGCTGCCAGTTCTACTCTGAACCGTGGTGTTAGTATCAGTTGACGAGCCTCCAGGGTTAGCTCAGTCGGTTGAGCGATCGGCTAGAAGCCACAAGGTTCCTAGTTCGAAACCGGCGCTCGACAACTCAGCGTGTCCCTGTGCTACTCATACGCTGAGTTGGCGAGGGTCGGTTTCGGACTAGGAACCTTGTGGCTTCTAGCCGAACGCTCTACCGACTTAGCTAACCCTGGAGGCTAATCAACTGGTGCAGTCGGTGTATTATCCATAATAATAATAGTAGTGTAGTTAGCATATTCTATTGCCCCAGTCGACAAGGGGCCCTTACTCACCTACAGGGGTGCAGTCGGTATATTCTACTGCCCCAGTCAACAGGGTGGCCTTACCTACCTACAGGGGCGCAGTCAGCGTATTCTACTGCTCCAGTCGACAAGTGGCCTTACCCACCTACAGGGGTACAGTCGGCGTATTCTACTGCCCCAGTCGACAAGGGGGCCTTACTCACCTACAGGGGTGCAGTCGCATATTCTACTGCCCAGTCAACAGGGTGGCCTTACCCACCTACAGGGGCGCAGTCGGCGTATTCTACTGCTCCAGTCGACAAGGTGGCCTTACCCACCTACAGGGGTACAGTCGGCGTATTCTACTGCCCCAGTCGACAAGGGGGCCTTACTCACCTACAGGGGTGCAGTCGGCATATTCTACTGCCCCAGTCAACAGGGTGGCCTTACCCACCTACAGGGGTGCAGTCGGTGTATTTTACTGCCCCAGTCGACAGGGTGGCCTTACCCACCTACAGGGATGCAGTCTGTGCATTCTACTGCCCTGGCCGACTAATCTTTTACCATGAAACTGCAAATGTATTATTTAACAAAGAAAAAAAAATGGATAAGAAAATCCTTTTGTTTTTAAATTGTAATAACCTAACAATGACGAAAACTGCATGAATAATGAACAAAAAGTATTTTAGAATGATTTACTTCTTTTATTTAAATATACTTTTGCTGCGATTAAACAATAACGCAAATTTACAAATGCATGAATTTTAAACGAAACAAAATTGCCCATGGGAAACATTCTTCTCACTCAACTTTCAATTCTCTTCATCTTAAAATGATACATGAATAATAATGAAAATTATAGATATTAAAAATAAGTTTTTAATTTATCCTTCCAGGCAAATATATTTTCAAAATTCCTTTTTCACAACTTTGGTCATGTACCGATTGTTTAGGTTTTTATTCTCATACGAAAGAAAGCGGAAGAGATATTTCAAAAGTTTTAAGGAAAGTTTTATTTTTCAAACCTTTTTTTTTTCTCTCTCTCTCTCTCTCTCTCTCTCTCTCTCTCTCTCTCTCTCTCTCTCTCTCTCTCTCTGTGGGTGTGTGTGTGTGTGTGTTTATTACATAAAATGCCTTATAAACGTTGAAATTTAATACTGGCATAAAATCCATTCATGATCTATAATTACAATTAATAGAAAGTTTGGTATGTACATATCAACTTGTAACTCCGTAAAGAGACGTGATAGATTCGAAATCTTGCATATACCTTAATATCCTTCTAACTAAGAAACAGGCCAGTTTAGCTTAGCCGGGTTTTTTACTTTGACTGAAAATCGCATAGGCAAAAGAATGTCTCATACGAAATAGTTGATTTCATACGTTCCTTACCCTAAACAAAACATACATGCACTATCAATGATATTGAGCTCTCTTCACCAATAAATATTCAAAATAAAATATAAATATTAAATATATATATATATATATATATATATATATATATATATATGGAGGATATGTGCTTAATTGAAGTCATACCTAATTTTTGAAAATTAATTAGTTAATGATTAATCAATTTAGGCGGGCATATATGTTCAAATGTAAGGGTAAACAAATCGAGAAAATGTCAATCCCTGTACGTACATTTCGACCTATACATGGATTGACATTTTCTCGATTTGTTTAGCCTTACATTTGAACATATATGCCCGCCTTAATTCATTAATTATTAACTAATTAATTTTCAAAAATTAGGTATGACTTCAATTAGGCACATATCCTCCCAAAATTGTCGGTTAAAAAGGCCATATAAAAGTAAACACATTGTTTGTTTACTTACTTTCATATATATATATATATATATATATATATATATATATATGTTAAGAGTAAGGAAATGAATCCGACGGTATAAGTATAGATAAAAGGATATGAAACACACAATGCTGTTAAAATGAAAATATTTTTTATCATATTCATAGCTAATATTGAACAATATTTCGATTTATAAAAAATCATCTTCAGAGCTTGTTTTTCATTCCGGACTCACCGAGAGAGAAGTTGAAAATAATTTGAATTCAAAACAAAAACATTGATCTCGATGAGTCCGGAATGAAAACAAGCTCTGAAGATGATTTTTATAAATCGAAATATTGTTCAATATTAGCTATGAATTGTAACTCCGTAAAGGACGTGATAGATTCGAAATCTGTCATATACCTTAATATCCTTCTAACTAAGAAACACGCCAAATTTGATTTTTGATTTTTACTGATTAAGGGATATAATAATTAATTAAACAAAAATCAAACGATTTTCGGAAAGCATAATTTAGATGCTGCTGCTGCTGTTGTATCAGCAGGTGCTGCCTGCTAGCTATATCAGCTGCCTGCTGGCTATATCAGCAGTAATTCAAAATGTCCGCTACAACTATTACTTCTTAATAGTAAAACTTGCTCTATTTCTACTAAAAAGAGTCTCAGTGTAGGTCTTAGTTTTATGAAAAGAACTCCACATGAAATAAAGAAAATGTCATTACTTTTTGACTCATCCCCGAATATACAGAATCAGAAATTTGTTCACTAATGAAAATTTGATCAGTGTAATAATTTCCTATGTGTTTCCCACTGTTGTTAGCACTGCATTCAATTCATACACTTTTATCATTTCTTATTATCTAAAAAAGTATTTTCCGCCCTGTCGGTGGGGCGTTAGAATGCAGCGACTGCACCTCTGCAGAGGGGTAAGAGGGGCCACCTGTTGGCCGTGGCTGGCGACCCGTGATGCTTAAGGATAGAGCCCAGGTGGATGAGCAGTTTATGACATGCAATACTCCACTTTGGCCCTATCTTGGACTAGACGGGCGGTCGGAGAGGCCCCCTCCGATCAATCGGCTGGTCACGTAAAGCCCTAGCTATATGATTTTCCCAACCCTATTGCCCTTATGGCAAGCCCTACCTATATGATTTTCCCAACCCTATTGCCCTTATGGCAAGCCCCAACCCCTTTTTATAATATGGGTGCTAGAAGGCGGTGGCTGCGGGTCTACATGTCCTGGGAATGACGTTAAACTCTATCTGATGGTGAGGTTCCAGTTTTGGAGGTTTGGGGATTATGGAGCACCCCTTCATCACCATTGCTCCCTGGTCCACTCTGACCCGGAGTGGTAGTACCTGTTAGGGTCCCATCTATGGGTTAAATAGAAAAATGTATTTATAAAAAAAATGTATCATCCATTAAGAATTGATTTATTTCAAAACTTTATCGGCATTAAATGACCCACTGAGGTTGATATGCCGTAAAACAAAACAAACAAACAAACAACCAACATCTATCTATTTTTGTACATAATTGCAATTTTGGTTGATTTTACAAAGGATGTGGAATGAGATAATAAATGTTAAAATTTAATTAATTTAAGATAAATTAAAATTCCACAGCTTTTAAAGTTTTGTACTCTTTAATATTTGAAGAAAAAATTTTGGACAATTTTTTGCAATTAAAAAAAAAAAAATTCCAACATTTTTTGCAATTTTTAATCAACAAATGTTTTATTATTTTAAAGGTAATTTTCTTTTTCTTTTTTTAAACACCCCTCAACTGGAAACACATCAAAAGGGAAAGAGTCAAAAAAGTTGAAGAGTGCCTAAAATTGCTTATGATAAAAATAAGAAAAAAATAATTTTAAATTATCAACCTTCCTTAGAAATTATTAAAATATTTGAAGCAAAAAAAAAAAAAAAAAAAGGAAGAAAATTACCTTTAGAATAATAAAACATTTGTTAATTAAAAATTACAAAAAAAATGTCAGGAAGTTAAAGGGTGTCACAATATATTTATTATAGAAAATTTTTAATTTATAAAGTTCTTTTTTTATGTAAAAACAAACAAAACAAAACAAATAAAAAACTATTTTATTTGCCATATATTCTTACTGTGTCAGTAATGTCTTTTCATTTGATATCTTATTATAATGGAGATTGTGTGTTTTTCTGTCTGTAACCGAAACTATATTCCTACTCAAGTCACAATTCTCTTAGTTATTGACATCACATTCTCCATGATTTTATTTTTATTTAAACCTCAATTATTAATAAAATTTTCTTACATTATTAATACTGTTAACTATGTCTACATACTGACAACATGCAATTATATTTATATATACAACAAAATAGCGGTTTACAGTGTGAACGGGAAGGCTAATTTGCATATTAATATTAAAAAATCGAATTTAATAAATATGTGCTTAGTATCATTGATTTCTAACGGTTTGGTTTTATTTTAATGAATATAAGCAAACATCTCTTCAATGAATCTTAAATGAAATCCATTAAGAAGATAAAATAACTGTCATTTTATTCTTTACTTCCTCTTATAACTAAATACTTAAATCAGAAAAAATAACAATGAAAAACGAGTGATGGAAGAGTAAGTTTCAGTTGTTCCATTTTATATTATACTCCCTCTGTTTAAAATCTTTTATTATACTCCCTCTGTTTTAAATCTTTTTATCTGTATTCTTATTTAGTTTCATTAGCCTTTCTAATTTAATACAATATTTTATTACAATAAAACTTAAATACTTGCACCCGGCGGGTGCATATATTTGCTAGTTCGTTTAATGTTAATACGATTTGATTACCAATTAAGCTATTCAATTAAGAACATTATATCTATTGGAATACAATAAGAAGAGAGAATTGATATTGCGTGTTTCAAGGCAGTATTTATGTTACTCGTCTTAATAGCAATGGGGATACCAAAACACAGACGAGACACCGTGGGAAGTTTACGTGCAACTATTCGATAAAAGCACTAATTGATAACTGTTGAATGCGTGTCATGTTTTGACTTACAGTGTGACAGCCAGTGGAAAAAAAACATATATAAGGAGATATTATTTCATTTGTTGAATATCAATAGTTGCGAGGGATAATTTGATTTGTTGACGCGCGAAGGAAAGTGCCATGAGTGAGAAAATCGGTGGGAGGAGAGAAATGAAGAGAAAACCTTTACGAAGAAGAGGAAGACGAAATAGAAGAAATTAAATATAAAAAGAAAGAATATAAAAGTTATGTTAATGTCTTCGTCTTTAACGAAGACATTAATATAACTTTTATTTTGCCAAATTTCCTTTTTATGTCTACAACGATAGTCTTCTATTCGGTTTAGGTAGCCGAGTTATATATATATATATATATATATATATATATATATATATATATATATATATATATATATATATATATATATATATATATATATATATATATATATATATATATATATATATATATATATATATATATATATGTATATATATATATGTATATATATATATATATATGTATATATATATATTATGTATATATATATATATATGTATATATATATATGTATGTATATATATGTATATATATATGTATATATATATATATATATATATATATATATATATATATATATATATATATATATATATATATATATTCATAAACACACCGTTGGGTGAAATACTAGGCCGCAGTCATCAGTGATGAACCCAAGGTCAACAGGTGTTTCGGGTCTTTACTCACCATACACCCTCGCCCAGGCGACCCCAACCGGACAGATCAATTCCCGGTTTGCGACCTAGTGGCACTTATCCAAGCATCGCCCCTGCGGATCCAGAGCCATCTCGATGCTTTCTCAGCAACTCCTGATATTTCTTTTATGGCTCTTCTACTTTGCTGGCCCTTAATGCCAAGGGTCTTAAACACCTTCAAAAGTGACCTGCCAGCAAAGCCACGGCATCCAACCTCGAAAGGTTCATTTCGGGCCTTATCCACGTCCTCATCGCAGTGGAGCCATTCTTCGCTGGCTGTTAGCCACTTAATTCGGTGTTGTACAGGCTTACTGCTTTTCGGTTGGACTCTTGCTGCTTGGAGGCTCCGAACACTGTGGGGTGACTCCGGGCCAGGCTCCTCCTCCGTCTTATCAGGTTCTGCGACCAACACTACATTTACTGTGGTATTGATGTATATATATGTGTATATATATATATATATATGTATATATATATATATATATATGTATATTATTATACATATATATATATATATACATATATATATATATATACATGTATATATGTATATATATATATATATATTGCTTGAAGGCAATTATAATGCATGTATCGCATAAAATTCGATAATTATAGAAAATAATCTTGACAAGTGAATCCCGGCAAAGCATGGCTCGCTATGCAGAACACCGTACAGACTGTTTCGACTTTATTAAGTCTCTTCAGCGATGTATACTAACGACTCCCCTCCGACAGGAATCGAAACCGGGACTTCACAGGCATAGTCAGAGACCATATCCGTTCGGCCGCCGGTACATAGCGAACAATCCCTGCGAAATTAACCTTGTCAGTGATACTACACGCCTCTACCATAGTAGGTAAGTGGACGTTTATTGAGTAGTAAACAAACCCGGCCGTAAGCTCTTCGGCGAAGTGAATAAGATTTTTGGATGTTTGTTTGTTTATAGAAGCATTGTTGAATAAATTATTATTTATATTTTGCTTGAAGGCAATTATAATGCATGTATCGCATAAAATTCGATAATTATAGAAAATAATCTTGACAAGTGAATCCCGGCAAAGGATGGCTCGCTATGCAGAACACCGTACAGACTGTTTCGACTTTATTAAGTCTCTTCGGCGATGTATACTAACGACTCTCCTCCGACAGGAATCGAAACCGGGACTTCACAGGCATAGTCAGAGACCATATCCGTTCGGCCGCCTGTACATAGCGAACAATCCCTGCGAAATTAACCTTGTCATATATATATATAAATATATATGAATATATTAGAAAAAACAAACACATGATGTTAAAATTCGCTGACAGAAATCTGTTTCGACCCTTTATTTGAAGTGGTCTTCATCAAGAGTGAGTTGTGTATGATAGAGATAACGGTGTGAGTTTTTTTCTAATATATTTATTTCATACTGTCGGATTCCCTTCCATTCATTTTTCCTATTGTCTTTCGAAAAAACAAAAATACCCGGATTTCTACATCTACATCGTGGTCTACAGTGCTGGGATTTTTTTTAACTTTTTGATACTTTCTTATACATTTTTATAACATTTACATCAAACTCTTTTCAGTTTTCTCTGTGGACTATAATGCTTCTGATTTGATAAAATAAAATAAAATTTATTTTATTCTATTTTCAAAACAGAAATGGCATTTTCTAAATTAAAGAAAAAAAAATACCGGCTATAATATTGAACGTTTCATCTGCACCACTTTCGTCTTATAACGGTCCACTCACACCGTTATCTCTATCATACACAACTCGCTCTTGATGAAGACCACTTCAAATAAAGGGTCGAAACAGATTTCTGTCAGCAAATTTTAACATCATGTGTTTTTTTAAAATAATATATTTATTTCATACTGTCGGATTCACTTCCATTCATTTTTCATATATATATATATATATAATATATATATATATATATAGCGTTCGGCTAGAAACCACAAGGTTCCTAGTTCGATAGCGGTCCTCGCCGACTCAACGTATGAGTAGCACAGGGATCTGTGCGGTAAGGTAAGGAGCTGATGGTAGGTGTGGCGCTCCATCTCAGACACTAAAATAATCTGCTTGGTCTAGCGCAAGTGAAAAGGGGATAGACTCCCTCGCTGATTGGCTGATACAGGCTTTAGGCCGCCCCGATGACTTTACTTTTATATATATATATATATATATATATATATATAAAGATAATCTAATGAGTCAGACGAACCTACTATTAGTTTCGTATAAAGCTCTTCAGGGCTAAAATCTGACTCTGATGTTTGGTAGTATATTTTTACAATCAAATTTTCTGGTGTTTTTTTCTCTCCGCAAGGATCCACCAACACGCTTGGTATATTAAATTATATATATATATATATATAAGTCTGAATACTCAAGTTGGTAAACACTTGGTACGAGTCAGTTTACCGCCTATACGATTTTGACTCCATATTTAGTTTGAAAGTTGCATTTGTTTGTGTGTGTCTGTGTGAATATATATATATATATATATATATATATATATATATATATATTATGAAATGGGTACAAGAGATAACATACTCGAGTTTCACCATAAGGATCTTCAGGGTTAATCCACTGAATTAATCGAGACACCGATTAATAGCAGTCGATTTCACGTGTGTGTTCATTGCAATGAACATACACGTGAAATAGACTGCTATTAATCGGTGTCTCGTTTAATTCAGTGGATTTAACCCTGAATATCCTTATGGTGAAACTCGAGTAGTTTATCTCTTGTACTCATTTCATAATAAATTTGCTCTACTTAGTATTGAGCACTTTGTATTTGTTATATCGCTGACTTACCCACCTGAATTCCACAATTACTAGCCATCGTGACCAAATTCACCGGTAAGTCAACTTTTCCATTTATAAATATATATATATATATATATATATATATATATATATATATGTTCGTGTGTCTGTCAGTTTGTGTGTGTATATATATATATATATATATATATATATATATAATATATAATAGATCGTGATATCCATAAATAAATAGTGCGCTTGAAATCAAGTTAGTTTGAAAATAACATAGGCGAGAAACTGTCAATAACCAACGGCCGTTGACTATGACCACGCTACACCTAACTTATATATTTGTATGTGTGTTAGACAGTATATATATCATCATCATCTTCATGTCGCGCTGTTGCCACGGATATCCATGACAATCCCTCTCCATCCGTACCTATCGCTCATAATTCTCGGGAGGTCCTCTGTCCAGCATTCTGTATCCGCACAGAGCTGATATATATATATATATATATATATATATTATATATATATATATATATATATATATATATATAATATATATATATATATATATATATATATATATATATATATATATATATATATATATAACTACTTTTTTAAAAGAGAGATAAAAAGAAACCGAATGAGTTTTCATTTTGACTGCCGGAAAAAGAACTAAAAACCAAATGAGTCAGGAAAATCAATATTGAAAAATTCCTTAGCACTTGTCGATCTGATTTAGATATTTGATTCAGTGACATAAATTGGTAACTAGATGATACAAATATATTTTTTCTGATATGGTTTCCATATATTTAAATTCTGCTTTGTCTATGTTTTTTTTATGGCAAGAAATATGTTGATCTCGCAAAATTATTTGTTTTGATGTTATTCAAAATGGCGACAAATCAAACAGTGCACCATGTTTGAACATGAACTGTCGTCAAATTGTCGTCGGCTGAGAAGAGCAAGCCATGTGAAATTTATAGAAAAATGTGTTATGTTATTAGGGAGAATGAGAAGAATTTTTATACGCAGGTTAAAAGGATGATGAAGAGAGGAAAAAAAGGTTACCAATCGAAGAAAAAAAAATGATGAAGAATAATAAACAAGAAGAAAAAAAATGAAGGAAAAATAAAGGGAAAAAAAGAAAATAAAGAAGGAAATGAAATAAAGGAAAAAAAATAAGATGAACATGAATACAAAAGATGAATAAAAAAGATAAATAAATTAACTGTTCCCCTTATTCGTATTCAAGAGGATAAATCAAGAACTTTAAGGAAAAGAAAACAGGAAGATAAATAAAAAGATGAAGAAGGTGAACAATTGAAGTAAAAAAGATAAGCCAGGAATAATAATAATAATAATAATAATAATAATAATAAAACTCAAAAGGAGTAAATAATAATAATAATAATGATGATGATGATGATGATGTTGATGATGATGATAACAATAATAATAATAATAATAATAATAATAATAATATGAGGGTGAAAGTGATACCAATATCCAATATTAGTTGAGGCCGTAAGAACGGCTCCCAAATGCTTAGAAAAAAGACTGGAAATCAGAAGAAATGAGACCATCCAGACGACAGCATCAGTTGGATTACTCAGGAGAGTCTATGAGAACTGAAGATACTTGTTGTCACTCAGATTCTAGTAAAAGACCATCATTTAACGCTGGTATGAAAAACTCACATGAGTGAAAATAATAATAATAATAATAATAATAATAATAATAATAATAATAATAATAATAATAATAATCTGGACTTTGAAATAAAAACGGATCACCTTATCCCAGACCTAGTGTTGATAAACAAAAAAGAAAGAACTTGTCGACTGGTGGATTTTGCAGTTCCAGCAGATCACAGGGTGAAGCTAAAGAAAAATGAAAAAAATGGACAAATATCCGGACCTTGCCAGAGAACTGAAAAAGTTATG
>CM042158.1:29320239-29335239 GCA_023376005.1 Doryteuthis pealeii | reverse complement strand
TAATTTGCGTTTGAGTTTTGTTTAACGGCATATCAACCTCTGTGGGTCATTGAATGCCAAAAAAGGTTATTTTGGATTTCAGTCTTTAAAGTAGTGGTTCTATGGAGATATTCGGTTATGTTCTGTTTTATCTTGTTGGAAAGGTTGCTTCTTTTAATAAAATTTAAAATGTTTTCAGGGTTTGTATTCTTAAAGATGTTTCTCAGGTTTCTTGCTTGATAGTAATTGGCGCGGATATGTTTAAGTTTCTTACAATTTAGTAGGATGTGCTTGGTTGTAAGTTGTACTTTGAATGTTGGGCACACTGGGGCATCCTCCCCTTTTAACAGGTACGAATGGATAATGTGGGTGTGCCCAATACGCAATCTGGTGAGTATTACTTCTTCAAATTTGCAGTGTTCTAAATTAATATGACTTTATTTTCGGGGTGTATGAGGAAATTTGTTTGGCCTTGAAAAATATAGCTTCATCCAATTTTAATCATGTCTAGACAGTTTTCTCGCGATTGTTGATAAATTGTCCTACGGCCATTGCCTGCGATGGACGTTAATCCAAGAAGCGTACGAAAATTGTAACGTTGCTCGCACACACTGGCAATCTTTGTAGAGAGATCGCGGATATTATAATATCTAGCAGTGGATATAGCACAGTATGATAATTTAGTTATTACAACGTTTGATATGTTTACTTAAGAGTAAAATAGTTCAGTATGTAATAAGTATAATAATCTTGATTTAAATCGCTCTCTCTCTCTCTCTCTCCCTCTCTCTCCCTCCCTCCCTCTCTCTCCCTCTTTCTTTGCTTCTTTTTATCTTTTCATTATATTCAATTGAAAAATATTAGCGTTATCACATCCGCGTGCTTACCCCCTAACTTTGTGTTTCCCTACTCTTACTTTTCTTTCTTAATAATAAACACGGAATGGTACATTATTTATCTGAGGTGATGACACTCGTAAGATATAAGATTTTGGCGCATAAGCAACAGCAGATAATCAGGATTTAAATTTGTGCCTTTCGTGAATTCATTTGCTGAGTCACCGGTAAAACGTTCCCCCATTTAGCTTCAAAGAGTTAAAATGATTGTGACAAGTTTACTTATTCAAAGAATTCATAATTCTGCCGTCCTTAATGCTTTTGTATAAATTTGATTTTTTAAAACTGTTGTCCTCATCTTTATCAGGATATATAGGAACACAATGTTCTGGTCGTAGTACCTTTGTGGGGATTAAAATAAAATTCAAATAATTCAAACTCCCATGAGCCTCCACCGGAAAACCCTCCGAGCATGTGCGGGGAAAAGGACCCACTTGCGACCCCCCAAAACATGCTCTCGGCCATTCAGATTTAGGACTTGTCAGGGACAATACACTACTACTGTCTAGGGAGAAATTTCCTCGCCACCTGGTGGCTATGACCGCCGATTAAAGTCCAAATCCAAAAACTACCTTCTGTCTTTATCTCTTTCTTTTCATTCCCTGAATTCCATCCGTTTCATCTCGACCACCAAATAAGATGGGGTTAAAAGCAAAATCCTAAGAACATGCACCAAGAATATCCAGATACCTTTAACAAAAGACAAAAAGGCGTGAAAAGAGAGAGGAAAGAAGCCGCCACAGAAAAGAGAGCCAGAAGAAAGGAGAAACAACTATAACCCCAGGAAGCATCACTGTTTGCAGTCACATCACCAGGGATTGCAATTAAAAAATTGGCCTGTTCAGCCAATCGCAGCCAGATGCAGTTTAAAAAAGTTGGACACTACGCCATCGTCTTTAGCATACGGAAAGATGCCAACATCCACTACGATGTACCATAAATATATGAATTGTAATTAAAATTTTTCAGTCATATGTAAATTAATATGTTAAGTGATTAGTTAAGGAATACGTCAGAGTATTACATGAACAAATTTATAAATTTCACTTCTTAAGAATAATTCATTTTCAATTCATAGTGTTTGAACATCATACAGTGCTAAAGCTGGGTGAATAAAATAAAAAATATACATTTTATATATACTACCAAAAAACAATACAAGGCTGTTGCTTTGTCAAAATTCCTGTGACCAGATTCAAGAGCTTTTCAAAATAATTCTCTTTAATTGAAAGAAAGAAGAAAAAAAAAAAAGAAAAAGAAAAAAAAGATATATAAATTTGATTAGATAACTTTTTGTTGGAGTGAGTTAATATACTGTTGGTTTGAACATTATTTTTTTAGTATTATCAGGTTAAAATCATACTTAAATATAAGTGCATGTTACTGTTTCCGTTATTATCTATATTTATATCATAGGTATTATTCCGAGAGTGAACATAATAGAAATAGTGGAGCTCGAACTCACTTACTATGATGTCTCAGTCCAGCACTTTAGCCACGAAGACTCTCCCCACTATTATTTTTTTTTAGAGTTATCAGGATATCATTAGAAAGAGTGAAATTTGAACTCACTTACTACGATCTTACAGTACAGTACATTAACCACAGGGACTCTCCCCACTGTCATTTATAGAATCATCAGGTTAGCATATCACCGAGATGGAGTTCGAACTTGCTTACAACGATGTTACAGTCTAGCACGTTAGCCACGATAACACTCCCCACTCTTATTTTTAGAGTCACCAGGTTAATATATTAGCAACAGTGGGGTTCGAACTGGTTTACTACGATATCACAATGCAGCACGTTAGACACATTTCTCCCACCATTATTTTTAGAATCATCAAGTTAAAATCATACTGAAATATAACCACGTGTTACTGTTTATGTTTTCAACTACTTTTTTCTAATGTATGTATTTTAATCAACCCTTCTTCGCTGTTTCGAATGTTTACTGTAATATAACCCTAATAAGAATATCCAACAAAAATACGTGCACAAGACAATGACCACATAGCAAAACAAATAATTGTTTTAGAGTTTTTTTTTCCAGGGCAGAACAAAGTAAATCAAATGAAATCGACAAAACCCGATTAGTCGATGTTTTTGAGTTTATTTTACCTTTCCTTGATTCAACCATTGGCTATGGCGCTGTTTCTTGTTTCACCATTACAAACATAACCGATAAACATAGGTCGCCGATGTCCTAACGAACACCGGGAACAGGAACAAATAATAAACATGAATAAGTCGATTGGTCTTTAACTAATCAATTTCTTTGAGTGCTGACCTCAGAGCTAGGCAAAAAACAAAAACAAAAAAAAAACACCCCCAAAACATTAAAAAAAAAACACAAATTAAAACAAGAGCTGATTTGTTTCCTTCTTCACTTAAACTATCCACCTATACTTTATTTTGTAATTCACTTTGTCGAAATATTTGTGATCAAACAGAAAAACGAACAATATTGACTTTGTTGTTCAAAGCTTTTTACTTACGTGTAATATTAAGCTGATGTAAAAGTTCTCAGCATTTCTCATTGGCTCAATTTTAGGTTGGTGTCGGCGTGTAGAGTAGTGATTACCATTGTAGAAAAAGTACACCACGAGACGAGTTCAAAATCTGGACAACGATCATTGTATTTTACATAGCGGTAATGCACTTAGGAAAGGTATGAATTCTCCCCCAGCTATGGGTAAATAGTAAGGCAAACTAGGCCTTTGACTTTAGTATGACAATCAGTCTTGGTGAAGGAACACACTAAATTCAAACCATAGAAGTCCGCTTAAGAAACTGACCTTATGCCACAATCTGTTCAAGCGGAGATATTTTGTTAAATGGACAACGATCATTACATTTTACATAGCGATAATACACTTAGGAAAGGTAATAAACTGACCTTATGCCACAATCTGTTCAAGCGGAGATATTTTGTTAAATGTACAACGATCATTACATTTTACATAGCGGTAATACACTTAGGAAAGGTAATAAACTGACCTTATGCCACAATCTGTTCAAGCGGAGATATTTTGTTAAATGGACAACGATCATTACATTTTACATAGCGATAATACACTTAGGAAAGGTAATAAACTGACCTTATGCCACAATCTGTTCAAGCGGAGATATTTTGTTAAATGGACAACGATCATTACATTTTACATAGCGGTAATACACTTAGGAAAGGTAATAAACTGACCTTATGCCACAATCTGTTCAAGCGGAGATATTTTGTTAAATGGACAACGATCATTACATTTTACATAGCGGTAATACACTTAGGAAATGTAATAAACTGACCTTATGCCACAATCTGATCAAGCGGAGATATTTTGTTAAATGGACAACGATCATTACATTTTACATAGCGGTAATACACTTAGGAAAGGTAATAAACTGACCTTATGCCACAATCTGATCAAGCGGAGATATTTTGTTAAATGGACAACGATCATTACATTTTACATAGCGGTAATACACTTAGGAAAGGTAATAAACTGACCTTATGCCACAATCTGATCAAGCGGAGATATTTTGTTAAATGGACAACGATCATTACATTTTACATAGCGGTAATACACTTAGGAAAGGTAATAAACTGACCTTATGCCACAATCTGATCAAGCGGAGATATTTTGTTAAATGGACAACGATCATTACATTTTACATAGCGGTAATACACTTAGGAAAGGTAATAAACTGACCTTATGCCACAATCTGATCAAGCGGAGATATTTTGTTAAATGGACAACGATCATTACATTTTACATAGCGGTAATACACTTAGGAAAGGTAATAAACTGACCTTATGCCACAATCTGATCAAGCGGAGATATTTTGTTAAATGGACAACGATCATTACATTTTACATAGCGGTAATACACTTAGGAAAGGTAATAAACTGACCTTATGCCACAATCTGTTCAAGCGGAGATATTTTGTTAAATGGACAACGATCATTACATTTTACATAGCGGTAATACACTTAGGAAAGGTAATAAACTGACCTTATGCCACAATCTGATCAAGCGGAGATATTTTGTTAAATGGACAACGATCATTACATTTTACATAGCGGTAATACACTTAGGAAAGGTAAAAACTGACCTTATGCCACAATCTGATCAAGCGGAGATATTTTGTTAAATGGACAACGATCATTACATTTTACATAGCGGTAATACACTTAGGAAAGGTAATAAACTGACCTTATGCCACAATCTGATCAAGCGGAGATATTTTGTTAAATGGACAACGATCATTACATTTTACATAGCGGTAATACACTTAGGAAAGGTAATAAACTGACCTTATGCCACAATCTGTTCAAGCGGAGATATTTGTTAAATGGACAACGATCATTACATTTTACATAGCGGTAATACACTTAGGAAAGGTAATAAACTGACCTTATGCCACAATCTGATCAAGCGGAGATATTTTGTTAAATGGACAACGATCATTACATTTTACATAGCGGTAATACACTTAGGAAAGGTAATAAACTGACCTTATGCCACAATCTGATCAAGCGGAGATATTTTGTTAAATGGACAACGATCATTACATTTTACATAGCGGTAATACACTTAGGAAAGTAATAAACTGACCTTATGCCACAATCTGATCAAGCGGAGATATTTTGTTAAATGGACAACGATCATTACATTTTACATAGCGGTAATACACTTAGGAAAGGTAATAAACTGACCTTATGCCACAATCTGATCAAGCGGAGATATTTTGTTAAATGGACAACGATCATTACATTTTACATAGCGGTAATACACTTAGGAAAGGTAATAAACTGACCTTATGCCACAATCTGATCAAGCGGAGATATTTTGTTAAATGGACAACGATCATTACATTTTACATAGCGGTAATACACTTAGGAAAGGTAATAAACTGACCTTATGCCACAATCTGATCAAGCGGAGATATTTTGTTAAATGGACAACGATCATTACATTTTACATAGCGGTAATACACTTAGGAAAGGTAATAAACTGACCTTATGCCACAATCTGTCAAGCGGAGATATTTTGTTAAATGGACAACGATCATTACATTTTACATAGCGGTAATACACTTAGGAAAGGTAATAAACTGACCTTATGCCACAATCTGATCAAGCGGAGATATTTTGTTAAATGGACAACGATCATTACATTTTACATAGCGGTAATACACTTAGGAAAGGTAATAAACTGACCTTATGCCACAATCTGTTCAAGCGGAGATATTTTGTTAAATGGACAACGATCATTACATTTTACATAGCGGTAATACACTTAGGAAAGTAATAAACTGACCTTATGCCACAATCTGATCAAGCGGAGATATTTTGTTAAATGGACAACGATCATTACATTTTACATAGCGGTAATACACTTAGGAAAGGTAATAAACTGACCTTATGCCACAATCTGTTCAAGCGGAGATATTTTGTTAAATGGACAACGATCATTACATTTTACATAGCGGTAATACACTTAGGAAAGGTAATAAACTGACCTTATGCCACAATCTGTTCAAGCGGAGATATTTTGTTAAATGGACAACGATCATTACATTTTACATAGCGGTAATACACTTAGGAAAGGTAATAAACTGACCTTATGCCACAATCTGATCAAGCGGAGATATTTTGTTAAATGGACAACGATCATTACATTTTACATAGCGGTAATACACTTAGGAAAGGTAATAAACTGACCTTATGCCACAATCTGTTCAAGATATTTTGTTAAATGGACAACGATCATTACATTTTACATAGCGGTAATACACTTAGGAAAGGTAATAAACTGACCTTATGCCACAATCTGATCAAGCGGAGATATTTTGTTAAATGGACAACGATCATTACATTTTACATAGCGGTAATACACTTAGGAAAGGTAATAAACTGACCTTATGCCACAATCTGATCAAGCGGAGAATTTTGTTAAATGGACAACGATCATTACATTTTACATAGCGGTAATACACTTAGGAAAGGTAATAAACTGACCTTATGCCACAATCTGTTCAAGCGGAGATATTTTGTTAAATGGACAACGATCATTACATTTTACATAGCGGTAATACACTTAGGAAAGGTAATAAACTGACCTTATGCACAATCTGATCAAGCGGAGATATTTTGTTAAATGGACAACGATCATTACATTTTACATAGCGGTAATACACTTAGGAAAGGTAATAAACTGACCTTATGCCACAATCTGTTCAAGCGGAGATATTTTGTTAAATGGACAACGATCATTACATTTTACATAGCGGTAATACACTTAGGAAAGGTAATAAACTGACCTTATGCCACAATCTGTTCAAGCGGAGATATTTTGTTAAATGGACAACGATCATTACATTTTACATAGCGGTAATACACTTAGGAAAGTAATAAACTGACCTTATGCCACAATCTGATCAAGCGGAGATATTTTGTTAAATGGACAACGATCATTACATTTTACATAGCGGTAATACACTTAGGAAAGGTAATAAACTGACCTTATGCCACAATCTGTTCAAGCGGAGATATTTTGTTAAATGGACAACGATCATTACATTTTACATAGCGGTAATACACTTAGGAAAGGTAATAAACTGACCTTATGCCACAATCTGTTCAAGCGGAGATATTTTGTTAAATGGACAACGATCATTACATTTTACATAGCGGTAATACACTTAGGAAAGGTAATAAACTGACCTTATGCCACAATCTGATCAAGCGGAGATATTTTGTTAAATGGACAACGATCATTACATTTTACATAGCGGTAATACACTTAGGAAAGGTAATAAACTGACCTTATGCCACAATCTGTTCAAGCGGAGATATTTTGTTAAATGGACAACGATCATTACATTTTACATAGCGGTAATACACTTAGGAAAGGTAATAAACTGACCTTATGCCACAATCTGTTCAAGCGGAGATATTTTGTTAAATGGACAACGATCATTACATTTTACATAGCGGTAATACACTTAGGAAAGGTAATAAACTGACCTTATGCCACAATCTGATCAAGCGGAGATATTTTGTTAAATGGACAACGATCATTACATTTTACATAGCGGTAATACACTTAGGAAAGGTAATAAACTGACCTTATGCCACAATCTGTTCAAGCGGAGATATTTTGTTAAATGGACAACGATCATTACATTTTACATAGCGGTAATACACTTAGGAAAGGTAATAAACTGACCTTATGCCACAATCTGATCAAGCGGAGATATTTTGTTAAATGGACAACGATCATTACATTTTACATAGCGGTAATACACTTAGGAAAGGTAATAAACTGACCTTATGCCACAATCTGTCAAGCGGAGATATTTTGTTAAATGGACAACGATCATTACATTTTACATAGCGGTAATACACTTAGGAAAGGTAATAAACTGACCTTATGCCACAATCTGTTCAAGCGGAGATATTTTGTTAAATGGACAACGATCATTACATTTTACATAGCGGTAATACACTTAGGAAAGGTAATAAACTGACCTTATGCCACAATCTGATCAAGCGGAGATATTTTGTTAAATGGACAACGATCATTACATTTTACATAGCGGTAATACACTTAGGAAAGGTAATAAACTGACCTTATGCCACAATCTGATCAAGCGGAGATATTTTGTTAAATGGACAACGATCATTACATTTTACATAGCGGTAATACACTTAGGAAAGGTAATAAACTGACCTTATGCCACAATCTGATCAAGCGGAGATATTTTGTTAAATGGACAACGATCATTACATTTTACATAGCGGTAATACACTTAGAAAGGTAATAAACTGACCTTATGCCACAATCTGATCAAGCGGAGATATTTTGTTAAATGGACAACGATCATTACATTTTACATAGCGGTAATACACTTAGGAAAGGTAATAAACTGACCTTATGCCACAATCTGATCAAGCGGAGATATTTTGTTAAATGGACAACGATCATTACATTTTACATAGCGGTAATACACTTAGGAAAGGTAATAAACTGACCTTATGCCACAATCTGTTCAAGCGGAGATATTTTGTTAAATGGACAACGATCATTACATTTTACATAGCGGTAATACACTTAGGAAAGGTAATAAACTGACCTTATGCCACAATCTGATCAAGCGGAGATATTTTGTTAAATGGACAACGATCATTACATTTTACATAGCGGTAATACACTTAGGAAAGGTAATAAACTGACCTTATGCCACAATCTGATCAAGCGGAGATATTTTGTTAAATGGACAACGATCATTACATTTTACATAGCGGTAATACACTTAGGAAAGGTAATAAACTGACCTTATGCCACAATCTGTTCAAGCGGAGATATTTTGTTAAATGGACAACGATCATTACATTTTACATAGCGGTAATACACTTAGGAAAGGTAATAAACTGACCTTATGCCACAATCTGATCAAGCGGAGATAAAATGGACAACGATCATTACATTTTACATAGCGGTAATACACTTAGGAAAGTAATAAACTGACCTTAACAATCTGTATTTGTTAAATGGACAACGATCATTACATTTTACATAGCGGTAATACACTTAGGAAAGGTAATAAACTGACCTTATGCCACAATCTGTCAAGCGGAGATATTTGTTAAATGGACAACGATCATTACATTTTACATAGCGGTAATACACTTAGGAAAGGTAATAAACTGACCTTATGCCACAATCTGATCAAGCGGAGATATTTTGTTAAATGGACAACGATCATTACATTTTACATAGCGGTAATACACTTAGGAAAGGTAATAAACTGACCTTATGCACAATCTGTTCAAGCGGAGATATTTTGTTAAATGGACAACGATCATTACATTTTACATAGCGGTAATACACTTAGGAAAGGTAATAAACTGACCTTATGCCACAATCTGATCAAGCTTAAAAAACTGACCATATGCCACAATCTGTTCAAGCGGAGGGGTTTGGTCGGTTTGATATTTTGTTAAATGGCATATCAGCACTTGTGGGCTATTTAATGCTGAATCTTTTTTTTTTGTATATATGATTTTTGTAGTGTAATGGTTACCGTCGTATAAAATGGATATCACGAAGCTAGTTCAACTCCTGGACAACGCTCATTGAATTTCAGATAGCACTTATATCCCAGAAAAAGGCATGAATCCAACTATTCTATCCATTTAAGTAGACATAAAGATCAAGTAAATACGTTCACGCATGCATCTATGATATCATTAGAGTAAGAAACGAACGCATGAGCTAGAAATTTACGCCCTTCAGGTAAATAATGGAATAATTCCATGTCAAATCATCCAGAAAAAAGTAAAATTGTCACGCCCCTCTCCCTTCAATTTTTCTGAATTTTTTCCAGCTGTAGACTATTAGCATTAGGCGATCCCAAAAATTTGAGTTATGTCAATTTGTTTGGGTTGGCGAAAATGGCGACTTTTTGTAACCTATTTTTCGCGCCCCCCCACCTTCAAATTTGGAGAGCTAAAAATTTACATAACTCCGCCAATTTTGGAACTGGAAACTAATATTTTTTGATTTATTAACTTTATCATAATCCACAGTTGACAAAATTTCAGAAAAATTGAAGAGAGTGGATGACATGACCTGGATGATTTGACATGGAATTATCTAATGGACAAATTCATTTTGACTTTGAGGAAATAATTGTTAGAAAAGGAACGGGACATGTCAGAGAGAAAAGAAAACGAATAGATAAGAAAAAAGTAAGAAATGAGGAGCGTGAGATGAAGTAAAAATGTTATACATCAGGCGCTTATCGTCTGATTCAATAGAATTGGAAAAAGAATAATATTAGATGAATAAAAAATGAGTATTCCCTGTTGTCAAAAATCAAAACCCATCTCCATGGTCACTATTTAATTAGTGTTGAGAACATGAAACAGGTTATTCCAAACCAACTGAACTCTTTTAAAACTGTTACCAGGAAGGGTGACATATTCTTCGTTGGTGTGTGGCCTTCCCATTCTGTTACGATTCTGGTCAACATTTTAGGCGTTTAGGTCTCCTATCGGTAAATCCAGTTTTAGAAAAGGGTGTAGTCTCAATAGTAGAAAGTTTGTTGTATTCCTTTGGTCATAAAACCAGTAATGAAATTGCATTCTGTTTATAAACTTGTATTATAATTGCAAATAAACCATATATTCTATATTCAATGATAGAATACAAAATTTGAACTATTATTACAATTGGACATTGCTTTATTATTGAAGAACATTTTACGATTCTGGTCAACATTTTAGGCGTTTAGGTCCCCTATCGGTAAATCCAGTGTAAGAAAACGGTGTAGTCTTAGTAGTGGAAAGTCTGTTGTATTCCTTGAAATCCTAGATATACACTTTGGGACCATATGACCTTTAGGCACCCCTTTTTTATCTCGATTCAGAAGGACATGTTTTTCATTTACACCGTCAATGTCCGGTTGTTTGTTATGGGTTAGGGTTAGGGGTTAGTTTTATAATTAAAAAAAACTCTAAAAATCGTCTGTTTACAAACAACCGGATATTGACGGTGTAAATGAAAAACGTGTCCTTCTGAATCGAGATCAAAAAGGGGTGCCTAAAGGTCATAGGGTCCCACTTTGTAATCGTAGTCCTTGAAGTGCTTGGTAGAACACGAGTGTACATTTGTAGCAGAGAATCCAGTTGGAAACTGATTTCAAATCAATTTTAAACGACAATAAATGACGTCTTTCATTGGTTAATGTGTGCCATTATAGTATGTTCCCTATGAAATTATATCTCTCTTATAGTATGTAGCCTACCATAAAAATCTAACCCTAACCTCTAACCCTATTTCAGAATTTTAGAATATTTTAGAATTAAAATTATAATTGATTAATAGACCTCTGATTCATGTAGAATATGGATAAATTATTTTTTAATTATTCTTAATTACTATATATAGGTTATGATTGAATTGCATTTCTTGAAATTGAATATATGTGAAAAATAATTAGTTTCAATAAATTGCCTACTACTTATATCTATAAATATACTGAGGTAGGACACTTTCAAACCGGGTAGGCCACATACTATAACAGAATCAAAAGGGTAGGCCACATACTATAACGGCACCGGTTAATGTCTACAGTTGATTTTTGGCGATTTCTCTTACATCTATAGTCCAACACGGTGAAACTCTTTTGAACCAATCAACCAACCAACCTCATAAACGGTGTCAGTAAAGTGTCATGTACTGAGGCTGACCTTTTTTTTCAGAGTGGAATGACGCTAATGTCTTAGTTCTTTGGTGCGAGGTATTGCTCCATTTAGTAAATAACAATATCTTATTATAATAGAGATTGTGGGTTTGTCTGTCTGTAACCGAAACTATATTACTATTCAAGTCACAATTCTCTCAGTTATTTACATCACATTCTCCATGATTTTATCTTTATTTAAACCTCAATTATTAATAAAAACTGTCTTACATTAATAATACTGTTGACGATATCTACATACTAATAACGTGCAATTGTATTTATATATACAACAAAATAGAGGTTTACAGTGTGAATGGGAAGGCTAATTTGCATATTGATCTTAAAAAATTGATTTTAATAAATATATGCTTAGTATTATTGATTTCTAACTGTTTGGTTTTATTTTAATGAATATAAGCAAAAATCTCTTCAATAAATCTTAGAAGAAATCCCTTAACAAGAAGAAATAACTGTAATATTATTCTTTACTTCCTATTTTAACTAAACAGTTTAATTAGGAAAATTTACCAATGAAAGACGGGAGTAACGGAAAATGATGGAAGGGTTAGTTTCAAAGTTGTTCTATTTTTAAATCATACCCCCTCTGTTCAAAATCTTTTTATCTACATTCTTATTCAGTTTCATTAGCCTTTCTAATTTAATATGATATTTTATTATAAAATTTAACTAAAATACTTGCACCCGGAGGGTGCATATATTTGCTAGTATTACTAAATATTTTTTTAAAAATTATGATATAATACGTGATCTTCAAGAGGCGGCATTTATTAAAAAATTGTGCAATATAATCAAATTGTAATTATGAGTTTATCTCTCTCTCTCTCTCTCTCTCTCCTCTCTCTCTCTCTCTCTCTCTCTCTCTCTCTCTCTAATATATATATGTGTGTATTTGTGTCTATATTTATGTGTATAAATATACGTACATATATGTGTATGTATGTATATATATGTATATATGTGTGTATATATGTATATATATATGTATGTATATGTGTGTGTTTGTGTGTATGTTTATGTGTATAAATATACGTACATATATGTATGTATGTATGTATATATATATATATATATATATATATATTATATATATATATATAGAGAGAGAGAGAGAGAGAGATAGAGAGAGAGGGGGAGAGTTTTTTTTCAGGTGAATGTTATAAGTTCTGATTTCATAAGGTTAATATAGCTAAAGATCATCCGCCAAAACTATATATATATATATATATATATATATATATATATATATATATATATATATATATATATATATGGGTCATTATTGCCAAAATTACGAAAACGAAACACTTTGACAAGACAACGTGCCAGCGTGGGGAAAATACTAATAACCATGACTCGTATTAAATATCAGAACATTTATATCATCATCTTATCTTTTCCATCAGAAAGGAAATAACACACAGAATACAATTAAGGAAGTTCATGATGAACAGCAACGGTTTAGAAATTAGTTTGCCTTTTTATTTATCAATTTCGATTTGTCAAATGTACGAAAGGGAATAAGGGACATTTACTAATGTTCTCAGCCGGTAGAGCATCCGCCTAGTAACCACAAGGTTCCGGGTTCACTACTGGTCCTCGCTTAGTCAGCGCATGAGTTGTACGGCTTGGATATGTGCAGCAAAGTGGGTAGCTGATAGTATGTAGGTGCTCCACTCAGACAAAAAATCTCGCTTGTCTTGCGCTAGCGAAAAGGTGATAGACCCCCCAATGTCCGGCTGATACTGACAATAGGCCACCCTGCCGGCTTTACTTACTTAGGATAGAAATGTTTGGAAACCTGACCCTAAAGTAACGAAAGGTATTGCCACTATGTCTTAGTAAATATCCTTTTCATGTGGGTTTAGATCTGCAACTACAGATGTTGAAAAGAGTTTATGACCTCGACAGCAACACCTTCATAAAGTGTGATTGACAGGCTGGTGTCAACGGTCATTTTCTGTGTCGTCATCAGTGTGTACGACGATGAGATTTTGGTTTTTGTGCAAGTTTGAGCGCTAATTGGTGCAGGGATATCACATAATGGAAGACATTGATGTCATATGATTTTGGGCGGAGTTACTTTAGAGAGTCTCGCTTTGTGTAACGGTTATCATCGTAGGAATTGGAATCGGCGATCCTGGTTCACATCCTGCATGTCGCTGTTTGTAATTCATTTCACACTAATACCCATCGGAATGGCATGGATTAATCGTTGATACTGAGAGAAGTCCATTTGCAATTATTGACGAAGACTTTCAAGACTGAGGAGCAACAAGGAACAACTAAAGGATTTTTCACTAAGGATAGTGCCCTGCTTAACACAAAGGATCTCCGCTGGACAGCGCTATTGCTTGAAGCCTAAAGGATGGCCACACAAATCGTAATACAAACATTAAACATTTAAGGTTTCAGATCTAACCTCAATTGAAGCATGAGGACATACTGAGAGAACACAGATGTAAACAAAGTTCAATAAAATCCACACATATTATTATTATTATTATTATTATTATTATTAGTAGTAGTAGTAGTAGTAGTAGTAGTTTCTGTACTTTTCTTGGGTGGGGTATGCTTAGAATTGGAAACTGCTACGAATGACTTAAAGTGGGCAAAGATTTAAAAGAAACATAAACACATTTATTCACGTACATAGGTCGGCTGAAAATTTTATAGGCAAACTAAGTCTCTCTCATTAAATGTGACCAAATGAGGTTTATTGATTTGGCGTCATCACACTTCTTCCATTGAGGTTGATTTCTATTATTATTATAGTTTAGAACAGCATTAACTGATGGTATTTCCCTAGATTATGAGTGACAATAAGTTTCCTCAGATCTCCAGGACTCTTCTG
>CM042158.1:29300239-29315239 GCA_023376005.1 Doryteuthis pealeii | reverse complement strand
CTCTGGAACCTTCTTTTTAAACTCGGGAACCTTCTTGTCGTATTAAGGGTTAGGTTCAAATTCCGAGATTGCTCCCGATTACGACAAGAAGGTTCCCGAGGCCGATAGGGTTCCCGAGTCCGACAAGAAATACCTGAAGAAGGCCGGAGGGCACATCGGCCGAAACGTTGTACAGATAACAATGAAGATGGGGACAATATTCCGAATAATACAAATGATACTAATTATCACGCCCCATCTAAAAAAATTCAGATAAATTTAAAAATCTCAGAGTACGAAATAAGACCAAATTGTAGAGTTAGTTTATAACCATTACACAAATCAATGATTACTTTATACAGCATTTCCACGCTTTATTTATCCATTTCTAAAAATTAATAATCCATTTCTATTAATTACTCAAAAAATGGATTAATTATTTTTAGAAATGGAACAATAACGCTGGGAAACAAATGTTATATTGATATCAGCCACTGTTATTATAAATTTTATTATATATAATGAATAACATAACATTCATACATCTTCTAACTTACACTTAATTAACAATGTTTCAAGTTCGCTTGACACTTGTTGACTTGAAAAATCTTAAGTGTACGAAATAAGACCGAATTGTTAAGTTAGTCGATAAACCGTTAGATGGACCAATGCTTACGTTATGTAACAGGATTTGTTAACCCTTTTCCAGAAATTATTAATCCATTTTTATTACTTACTCAAAAAAATGGACTAACAATTTTTAGAAATGTATCTATAATTTTCAAGAAATCGATTAATACCCCATGTAAATGTGTCCAATTCCTCTCTCTCTCTCTCTCTTTCTCTCCGCCGCGCTCTCTCTATATCTATCTCTCAATATATATATATATATATATATATATATATATTTAAACTGTTAAAGAAAGAAAAACTTAACAAACCATCATCCCGTAATATTTTTATTTCGACTATATACTCAAAAATGAGTCTAGCCTCACCAGACGGTTTTACAAATACAGGGAATCTCAAGAAAATAAATATCACCAGAAAAAATATTCTGATCACAAAAAAATTATGATAACAACAATATTACATTTAAATTATTATTGATGTTGTCATAATTCATGGAGTAGTAAGTATGAAAAACATCATTGACAATAAACAATAAACGTTTCTGTGATTTCTAAATCTTTTGTAGACTTTACCATTTGGATAACCATTGTATTTCACTGGATTTGGGTTGATCAACTTTCTCAAATCAATACATTAGTTTTTTTATAGTGTGTAAGTTTCATGATTTATCCCTCACACCATAAATCCGGTTAGTTAGCCAATTTTTCTTATAACGACGTTTCTGGCCATTTTTAGGTGAGAGAACATTACAATGGAGTTCCTTAGTGTTACGTAGAATCCTTCGGTTCCTTAGTGTTAGGTAGAATCCTTGGTTGCTGACCAGACCGTCTGTGTTGAATACCAGCAACTGAAGGCTTTCAAGATCAGCGATTAAATAGTTAACTAACAACGTATTCGAGCGTGTTGGTTGGCTGATTGAATACACGCGCTCACACAGTGTCTATAAGTTTAAGTGGTGGCCTACAGCACACCTTATATAACAAATATTCAAACATTTATTCCTGTATTTTCCTCATCTTTATTATTATCTGTCAACGTTTCGACCAATGTACCCTCCGGCTTTTTTTTCAGGTATTTTTTGTTGGACTCTAGAGCCTTCGGCTGGAAGCTGTACAGATAAAATAAAGATGAGGATAATAGTCCGAATAATCCAAATAATACTAATTATCAAGCCTCTCAACAATTCAGAGAGATAGCCTCATCCTAGATTTGAACTCGGTTTACCGGCTTCATTTCTTGCAATGAAAAGTTTTGTGAGATAAGTATTATGGGGCCGTACTACTGCTGTTTTGTTGAGGGCTACATTCAGGATTTGTATAAAAACAGCACGGAGCGTTCTAGAATAGTTTTCCTCTAGCTTTTTTTTTCTTCTTTTCAGTGAAGCCGTACTGTAGTATTGGTATAGCGATAATTTTGAAGATTTCCTGCGTAACTTGTTAAAGATTCTTTTAGTATTGATTACAATGTTACTATAAACTGAAAAATGTTCTTAGTTGTGTGTTCGTATCATGTCAGGTTCAACAGTTATTAGAAGTAATGTTCTTATAATCAGTTGGAAGGCTCAAAGTAACCTTCCATCGTAGGTACATATATGTACGTTAAAAAGTTATGAGATTAATAACAGACTTATTCTGTGAGCACATAAGAAATACATACAAGACAGGAATACTTATTACAAGACTCATTACAAGGTACAATATAGATATATAGAATAGATACATAAATACATAAGAATGTAGGACCGCGTCCCAGAGAAGTGATGCAGAGTTTCTGAAGGAATGTTACTTACTGATAGCTGGTTGGGGGGGGGGGCAAAGTCACCCACTTAAGGGGCTGAGGCGCCAAGACTAAACCATGTGAAGTCATTGCTTGCCCTAGAAAAGAGTTACTACTTAAATACTCTAGCCCTCAACTGGTGAAAACCTGCAGAAAGGGAAGATAACCATTTTGGGCCCCACATCGATTCAAACAGGGGCAGACAATCGTTACTCTACTATTGTACAGTAATATCTAGACCTCTGAGGTTTCCGAGTTACCAGCTGTCACTCAATCGACTTTTTTGCTTTGTCCTGGGAGTTAAAATTTGAGATACGAGTGGGCTTCAGATGATGATGTTAATAAACATAATAACCATAATTAAAAAAAGAAAAATATCATTACATATGCAGTTTATTATTAATAGATTAAAAAGTATTTGTTTTGGTCAATTTCGACGATATCAACCATTCAGCCTCGTTTTCGATGTTTTTAAGTACTTGTTTACAATTTTACTCTAACATTCGCATTTGCAAAAAATTTACCAAAAATCAGGTAATTATCCGATTTTAATGAAATTTTCAGTATTGATTTAACAATTAATGAATTTCATAATAATCAGTTATTTTATTTCAAAACTGTAATTTAGTATTTTTGCTATGAAAATTTATTACGCCATGACCGAGTACAAGTGTTAAGATATGTTGCATTTGATTTTTATTTTCGCCTGTTACCAGGGCTCAAACTGCAAGCTCCAGATAAGTGTCAATAGGAATTGTATTAACACAAGTCTTATATCCATTACGAGAACTATCAACCCCAATGGTTAAATAAAGGGTTCGGTTTGAAGTTCTATGAAGGCTTCCGATTGCCACATAAAGGCTCCCGAGTTCAACAGAAAGGTTTCTGTGTTCGACAAGAAACAGTTTAGGAAGACTGGAGGTGCATTGGTCGAAACGTTATATATATATATATATATATATATATATATATATATATATATATAGAGAGAGAGAGAGAGAGAGAGAGAGAGGTCAGGAGCACCTGTTGATGATAAGATTCACTAAATATACTCTGCAATTTTAAGTTACCAACTATATATCTTGTTGGAATTATTCTGGTATATAAGGTGTGCTCCAATTCCCACCCTGAAATTATAGACTCACCAAGGCCATGTGGTTTACTCATCCGGCCAATCAACAACCATAATGCGTGGCTGATTCACAGTTCACTTGCAATCATTAAAGAGGAACTTACGATCATTGACGAAGGAACTGAGGACTCTTTACCAGAAGAACCAAAGGATTCATTATCAGAGGATTACCAAGGATCCAATCCACTGGACAAGCGCTCTTGCTTAGAGCCTACAGGATGGCCCAAAAGAAGATTTAGCATGTTGATTCAAGCGATGCGTACTTTAAAAAGGTTTACTTTTCTAACTATAAGAATAAGCAAATGTAATACTGGTTGTAACACGTCTTCGTAAATTTTACACTCTGCAGAAGTCTTAGTTTTTCTGAACTATAGAATAATGTTTTCTACATAAATATTTGAAGAATTCTGGAGGGCACATCGGCTGAAATATTGTGTATATAAAAAAAAAAAAAAAAAAATCAGGACAACAGTCCAAAAATCTTATAATGCATATTCGGTAACTGTCACTGCTTACGTCACAAAACACCAGGAATGGCGTATGTTTATCAATGAGTATTAAATTTATATTCAACATTAATCCATTGAATAAATAATATTTATTAACGATGCATATGAAAATGTGAGTTACATTTGCCTCAAAACAGCCCATGTTATTAGAGCTTTTCAAATACTGCAACATGTCGTATATATGAATAAGAAATAAAGGTTTAAATAATATATGGTGAGGTTAATTGCATACTGGTCTTAACGCAACTGGGTTTGATAAATAATTACTTGATGTTGTTGATATTATTGTTTTATTTTCCAACGTGTTAAAATCAATCCTACGAATGATTTCATATAAAAAACAATTAAAATATCAAAATAAGTGTAATCTTTTTAGATGCATTCCTATTCAATTTTAATAATCTTTCTCATTTGATATATTTCATTACATTAAAACTTTAATACTTACACCCGGGGGGGGGGGCATATTCTTGGTAATCTAAATAATATGAACATTTTTGAATGAATATTCTAACTTGAAAGACAATCTAATGTCATTTGTCGAAAAGGCTAAATCATCATCATGTCGCGCAGTTAGCACTGATATCGATGACAATTTTTCGCCAACCTTCTCTATCATTCATTGACCAAGAGAGGTCGTTAGCGCAGCATCCAGTGTCCAAACAGAGCTGGTCTATGTAGGTCATATCCAGGCGGCCAATACTAGCTTGTCCATGTGTTGGCTTCCACAGGAGAACTTCGCTTATGAGTTCGGCCTTGCTTCTCCAGCCGTGTCCAGCCTGTCTTGGCCGTCGTACTCAGATGGTTTGTGAAATAGGTGACAAGTAGCCGTACATTTGCTTTCTTGTGGGGTGCTGTTTCCACGACTTAATATTTTCCTTTGAGGAAAGAGTATTATTGGTTACCGTGATGAGTTGTTCCGAGAATTTCAAAGATTTAATGTCATTTAGACACAAACAAGAATTTGTCGGATTTAAAACTCGGTTTGTCAAGTTGCATCAACCCTGGATACCCAATAGGGGACACATACATATTTCAAGCCTCAGGGCACCTCGCGTGGTGTAATGGTTAGCAAGCTAGATTAGCAAACCATTGTTAGTGAGTTCGATTCTCATTGGGCGCCCCATGCTTCTGGCCTTGTGCCACATCTAAGTCGAGCTTAGTAAATAACTGGGCACCTCACGTGGTGTAACGGTTAGCAAGGTAGATTTGCAGACCATTGCTTAGTGAGTTCGATTCTCACTGGCCTTGTGCCATATCTAAGCTAAGCTTAGTAAATAACTATTTCAAGCCTCAAGAGACATTATCAATATCATTTACGAATTTCACGAAATGAAGCAAAAATGAAGGTGGGTTATTTAAAGCAGAAACAATGATTTGCAATTTCATTGCATATAACTCCTACTGTTGTCTTTGCTATAAATAATACAAAAATAAAAGTGACAAGAACACGACTCGGAAAAAAAAGTTCAGCTGGAAATTCACCTGACACTGGCTCGCTGAAACATGGCGCATATTAGGGCAGGACGACTGAACGACACGAGATCAAAATGATCAAAATCTCTTCCGTAATTCCCAATTTCAATATTACAAATAAAACAAGCATGAAACTTTTTAAAAATTCATTTTGATTTTACGTTGGGCATTTAAGCGATGCCAGACCATTTAGAATGTTTCATTTTAAAAATTGGGTGAAATAAAATGGGACAAATAAGAAATGTGCGAGTAAACGACACCAGATAATATGTAATCACATTTTTGCCTTGTATCATGGAGAATTTGGACGGTCTCATTTCTAACCAGAGGGTTGTTGCAGGAGGATAACGGATAAAAGATTTAAGAACTGTATTAATGTACAGATTATAGTTTAGTATTAGATATTCAAAAAGCAAATGTGTCGGTCACAAGGCCTGATGGTCAGTGGACTTGGGAGTAATATTGAAAAAGGGGTAATCCACATTCTCCAAGATATCTAGGATTGGAACTTCACAATCAGATAGTTTAACGTCATACCCAGGATATTAAGAACCTTCTAGTACATATATTATAAAAAGGGTTGGGGGTCCATAAGAGTAATAGGGTTGGGACTATCATATAGGTCCCAGGGCTTGACGTCACCAGCCAATTTATATGAGGGTCCTCTATAACTACCCGTCTAACCTAAGTAAGGTCCAAAGTGGTGTGTTGCATGTCATGGACTACTTAGCCACCAGGGTTCAATCCTTAAGCATCACAGGTCACTACATACGGCCAACATGTGGCCCCATTGGGGGAGGGGTTACTCCTCTGCCGAAGTGCAGTCGGTGTATTCTACAGACCCAGCCAACATGGCGGCATTGATATTGAAGTGCATAAGTATGACACTTAAAAGACGAATTTTAAGCATTTTATGATTTAAAAAACAAACTTTGAAGAGACAACCTCACTCCCTAGAACACCAGAATTGGAAACTCACCCCTAAATGAAGTCTAGCGTCAGGCCCAGGACACACAACAGAATAGCAAGTGTAATATGTGTGGAAACTGACAAAACGATTAATCATATGAGTGGATGCAACAAATTAGCACACAGAGTCAATGTCGGTACTAATGCACAATAATGCGCAAGAGATGATATCATTAGATTACGTATAAAAAGCATTAAAATGGCAACAACACTGGAATAACAACATCCACAATAAACTCTTCCTAATCAAACCCATTTTGGGAGACTGGAGACCAACTTGAAGGAAGTCTAGAAAGGAACAAGTCATTGTGTACTGATTACGCATTGGTCATACAAGACTAACGCACTCCAATATAATCAAACAAGAACAACAACCACAATGTGGAACATGTCAAACACCTTTGACGGTTAAACACTTATTCGTGGAATGCAGGTTTCTTGCTCACATGAGAAAACGTTATTTTAAAGCAAACAATATGAAAGATCTGATTGAAAATGTCAACATGGAGGATATTCTCTCTTTTTTGAGAGAAATAAAATTATACCATAGAATATAGACATGAAACAAATCAATACCATACAACATAATCCCCAATAATGATAACACATTTTTAAAACCAATTATTAAAAAGTATAAATATAAATACACAATATGTATAACTTCCTAACCGTTAGGCATGACATAACCCCAGACGGGTTGATATGCCGTTAAAATCAATAAACAACAACATTAAGTTTCACGGGAATGCCCAAATCCTCCGAGAGTTAATATTTGGATTTGGCTTAGGATTAGGCTACTTCGGGAGTTTCTGACATCTAATGCTATTTATACGTAAAATGTGATTCTAATGATATTATATCTTGCGCATTATTGTGCATTAGTACCAGAGTGTCAATGGGTTTATATGTACCTTTTAACCAATTTTAGTTGTATTTTCATCCGCCTTTTTTTTATATACAGTGATATTTGAGCTGATAACTACGTCATATAAAAGGCGAAGACATCATTTTATGATAAAAACTTTGAAGAGACGATCTCACAGTTGCAACGACTCGAGAAAAACGTCATTTTCGCAATCGATAGACAGGGAATTAAGCACGTCAACTTAAGCCTCATAAAAGGCGAACATTTTATTTATATATACGTAAGTCTTTTAATTATTATGACGTCAGTAGACACATTAATCCGACCTTCAATAAATGTCTATATTTTTTATTTAAATTTTTGTTTAGCGTTACAAATCATATTCTATTGAATATTCTATTTTTGTCGAGTCACATCTCCAGAAAAAGTCTCTTCGTGTTTTGGTTTTTATTCTGGTTAAAGTCCTTTTTTTTCTAGCCAATCTTTTCATTTTATGAGTCAGCAGACAGGTCTCTTCCTTCCGCCGATTCAGTAATACTTCCGGTCAAAAGACAAAAAAATGGAGTCTTTTATTTTCGTATTTTCTTTTTATGGAAAGACGTGTTGCTATAGTTACTTCTTAGCTTAAAGACACTGTCTACAGAGTTCTTAGTTTGTTTTTTTTGTTTTTTGGTATTGTACTTTTCTGTCGGAATTCCAGTTCACCAATGTTAAGAGCTATTTTTTTCTTTTTTTCCCTTTTTTTTCTTCTTTTTTTAGAAAACTATGGATGACTGTAATATGTATGAATCTATGAAAATGTCATCGGGTATAAGGTTCGTGTTGATAAGAAAGAAGTAGAAGTTATTTCCATTGGAGAATATTTTATGGAATAAAAAGAGTGAAATAAAAAGTTATGTAAAACACTCTTTTAACAGATATAAACACTTTCAATAGATATAAAATGATTTTACTGCCGTGGGCCTATCATAAAATCTCTAGAGCCGTGTTCTGTGCGACTATAATTGTTTTTTAGCTGAAAGTTACAGTCTTAGGAGTTTAAAGAAATTTTTTTTTATTTTCTTTTTCTGTAGTGTGTGGGTAGGTTAGAGTAACCTCCCTTTATTGATAGTTAACTTAGAGTGACTGTTCGTGGTGTTATGCAAATATTAGTGGCAGGCCTTCGGTAAGTCTCTAATTAATGACTGGTGTGCGCCGCCATTTGCATTCTAGACTTCGTACGTTGTATGAGACGGTCGATTCGTGTTACTCTTCTTACCTGTAGGCATTCCAGTTAAAAATTTTAAGTTATTTTTTAGTTAGTTAAGTCGGTAAGAGCGTTCGGCAAGAAACCACGCGGTTCCTATTTCGATACCGGCTCTCGCCAACTCAGCGTATGTGTAGCACAGGGATATGTGCGCTAAAGTAAGGAGCTGATGGTAGGTGTGGCGCTACACCTTAGACACAATGACAATCTCCTTGGTATAGCGCTAGCGAAAAGGGGATAGACTCCCTCGCTGATTGGCTGATACCGACTTTAGGGCACCCCGACGACTTATATTATCATAACTCTATATCATTACACTTGTTCCTTAATTTTTCGACCTTTATCATCTAGTTAAAAATGAGATCATCCAAATCGCCCAAGATGAAATGCAAAAGTGTAAATCCTGATTCTCTTGAGTTGCTTATCCGCCGAATTCCTATTTCTTATGGACCATTTCGTTTTTATCTTTTAAGAAAGACAAAGAGTAGGTAGATAAAGGTAGATAAAGAGTGTGAGCGTGCGGAAGCAATGATGCTAATCTGTTTCAATTGAACTCCGAAAAGAAAAGAAGGAAAGAAAGAAAAAAGGATTAAAAGAGTTAAATCAAGATTATTATACTTTTTACATATTGAACTATTATAGTTATAGCTCTTAAGTAAACATATGAAACGTTGTAATAATTAAAATATATTTTTGTATATCAAAAAGTCATGCTAGTAAATATATAATACTCGAGTTAAATAAAAGTACGACCGTTATCATCTTACAACACCTTCTAGTTAAAAATGCGACCGTCTAAATCGTCCAAGATGAAATGCAAAAATGTAAATCCTGATTATCTGGTGTGGTCTATCCATCGAATATAAATGTTGTCACCTCAGCTAAATAATGGACCATTCGATTTTTATTGTAAAGAAAGGGAATTAAAACGTCATGCTAAACAGAAAATGTATAATCAAAAAGAAAGATTAGCGGAAACATAGAGAGATGGTGAGAGCGCGGAAGCGATAACGCTTATAGGTTTCAATCGAACATAATGAAAAGAAGGAAATAAAAGAAAAGAAGTGTGTGTGAGAGAGAGTTAAATCAAGATTATTATACTTTTCACATATTGAACTATTCGGCAATAGCTTTTAAGTAAACATATCAAACGTTTTAATAATCAAATTATCATACTGCGATAAAAAGTAACATTGAAACATATTACAATAATAATTCATTAATTCTATTTTATTATTATTTGATGATTTGCTTGAAGCATTGTTAAGTAAAGTATATTATTATTTACTAGCAAAATAAAAGGACGACCTACGGGCGATGTAAAAATATTTTTGAATGATATTGCCTGAGGGGATAGGAGCTGAAATTCGATGTCATAGAGTGTGTACCATAAGTATGTAAAATCGTCAAATTTAAAAGAGTAAAAAAAGAAAAGAAAGAAAGACAATTTGAAATGGAAACAGTTCCGATAACTTTAAATATTATATTAGAATAAAACAATCTATATATAAATATATAACGCCGGGCATCTATTTATTGAAACAATGAGGATTGTCTAACATGCTCACATTTTGAGTATATTTATTCTATGTTATGACATTGGATTATGTGTTTGGTAATGTGACGTAAGCAGTGACGTAATTTTTGTTACAGACAAAAACCGGAAGCGAATCTCCGTTATTAATAGATATTTTGAAGGTAATTACATTGCGTATATAATAAAATAAATAATGTCCAATGTCTAATCAATTTCGAACAAACTTCATCTTCAGAGACTATTTTTGAAATGGACGCGGTCTTGTGTGTTTTTTGTTTTGGACGTTATAGACACACGTCGCGTGGGTTGTTAGAACGCCACGCGGAAGAGACGTGATTTCAGTTGTTCAATCAATTTCATTTTCATTACTTTTTTTATATGTGTATTTATGGGATGTGTATGTTAATTAATTATATATTCGGTGTTTATTTTATTATATTCTTATACAGTGCTATTAACTCGTAAAAAAATAACGTAAAAAATATTAGCCTTATGGTCAAGTCACGCTGAAAGTATCGGTTCTTGATGATCACCGAAGTTGAGCAGTGATTAGCTGTTCAATACTTAGTTGGGTTACAACTTAAGCAATGGCTGGTACTGTAAGCAACCCAATAAAAATGATTTGATTCTGCACAAAATGACCCAAAAAGGGTTGATTTGCCGTAAAACAAAACAGCCAAGACAAAAATATTAAGTGGTTACAGGATGGGGGATGGAACGGAATAATGGCAATTCAGTTTATTTTAATGGAGAAATTGATTTGTTATACAAGGCGACCACTGCACTCCTCCTGATGTAATTTTACAAGCCAAACATGTTCGTGCTCGCTTTGAGCTACCACGTACAAATGTCTCTCGCTACAATTAGGCATTCTTTTGGAGACTCGAACGGATTAATGGCATATTAGTTTATCACAATGGGTGAAATTATTTTTATATACGAGGGAATTGAGTTACTACCGAACGAATTAACTCGTAAGTTAAGGTACCACTGTATAATTTCGAAGACTATTTTCGTGTAAGGGGGTAATTTCTACATCATTCAGCATTATTAGGGCCCTGAACCAGACTAAATTAAGAACAGGATGTATCTTATATAGAATGATATATTTACTTTTTCTGTGAGTAATGTTCGCTGGAGGGAAAGTGATTAAATTGCGAATCGGATACATTGATCAGAAACTCTTTGTTCGCCTCATGACGAAAAGATCTCTAACATGTGCTTGCTATCAAGACCCTAGATAACAGATTACGAAATACAGATGTCAGATTTCGGAATTGATTTCCAAACAAGATGTGATACGTCTATTTTAGTTTTCCACCTCCTTTGTCAAGACAGTCATTTCGAGCAGAGATATTAACTTAATTTGCCGATCTACGCCAGCCGAAAACATATGGACCTTGTAGGCACCGAAATCAATGTAAATCATATTGACAAAGCAAGCAGTGTTCGGATTAAGTAAAACGAACACCAGGGCTTCAGAAACTTTTGAATACGCGTGATTCTTCTCTAAATTTGTTTAAACTTACTACTGTAAGATTTGACGTTTAGTTCTCTCGGCGTTAGTATGTTTTAATACGATATTTTGGCTGCTATACCCTCTCCATATATATCATTAGGTTTCCACTGTGCTTGATTCGTTGAAACTTGTTTTGAAGTCAGGAGTGGGCAGTTCTATGAAGTGACAGATAAAGGTCTGATGTGTATTGAAAAGGAAGAGAACGCTTTCTCAGAACAAGATTTGGCCTTTTGTTATGTTAGAAAGTATCAAAAGAATTTATTTTTCCTGACTTTAAACCAAATGATATAATATGTACGTATCTAAGGGCAATCTTCGATTTCACTGTAACATTCTTAGATACCCGAAAGGAATTCGAAAAGTAAAATCTCTAAAGTGCGGGGACGCAGGGAAACTGTTCGTGCGGCTAACAACAGAGTTGTCTTTTTGTCCTGGCGTCTGTGCCATTCCCTGCACGCTCTTCGCTACGACGCCTAGTTTTGGCTTGCAGTCGTTTCTGATGGAGCTCCCGATTGACTCTACAGCAAAGAGTGAAATTCGCGCAGTTATTCGGTTTTAGAACCTAAAATTCATTAAAACCACTTAAATTGATTGCTAAATAATGGAAGTGTATGGCCGGTCGTGCATGCATGTCAAAAAAGTCCGCAAGTGATATAGATAATTTTCAACGACGACGATGCTTCCTTAACACGATTGTAGTGAGCTGTACGCCCATGTTGTACCATCTCGCCAGCATGTAGTTGAGGAAGCATTAAACCTCCCAATGAGTGCAAAGTCTTTACACCTCCTGCGGACGTTTTTGATAACCATGCACAATTCACCATACACTTCCGTTAATTAGCAATTACTTTCTATTATTTAGATTATTCGGTCTATTGTTCTCATCATTATTGTTATCTGGATAACGTTTCGGCCGATGTGTCCTCCGGCCTTCAGGTATTTCTTGTCGGTATCGGGAGCATACCTTTCGAACCGGAACCTTCTTGTCGGGAGCCATCACGGAACTTTGAACCCAACTCTCTATTCAATCCATGGGGTATACTTTTCCCATTCAGCTAACCATAGCTGGATACAAGTGTAAAGCTGTTTTAATTATTAGTCTATGTTACTGTCGCCCTTGACCTGGATTGAACTTGCAGCCTAGAAATAAATGTCGCTTAGAACTGTATTAACGCAACGCCTATATCAACTACGCTATGTGTCCAATTTGATACGTCTATTTTAGATTGTCATCTCCTTTACCAAGACAATCATTTCGAGCAGAGATATTAACTTAATTGAATAAGGCGACAAACGATCCAGTGAGAATCGAAATGACAAACAATGGTGTGAAAATCAAGCCTACTGACCATCCACCCCGTAGTTGCCATCCACCCCGTGGCGGTACTACTTATGAGAAAGGTATGAATCCAACTATTCTTCCTCCAGCTATGGGGAAAATAGTACGGCAGACAGGGTTATAATATTTTCGTATAGCAACCAGTCTTGGAGAAGAAAACCTCTCAATTAAAAGCTTTTAAAAATTGATCTTGAGTCACATCCTGCCATTTGTAAAGGATATATATATATATATATATATATATATATATATATATATATATATATATATATATATATATATAAGTAATTGGTAATTTGCTTGAAGCATTGTTAAGTATATTATAAAATAATAAAATTCGAAGCAATACAATGCGTAAAATAAAGACAAAAAAGATGTTTTATATGTCTATCGATTCAAAGCAAAGCTTTATCATCAGAGTGTATTTCTGAAAATACACTCTTGATGATAAAGCTTTGCTTTGAAACGATTAACATATAAAACATCTTTTTGTCTTTATTTTTTACGCATTGTATTGCTCGAATTTATTATTTATATATATATATATATATATATATAATTAATAGAGAATAAATGAGAAAAGTATTGGCATAAAAAGGTGCTCAATGCTATTAAAGCAGAGCAGATTTACAATCAATAATAATGATATTATGGATATTATAAACTCATAACTATAAGTTTCATTCTTACGCAATCTTCAGATAAACAAGCCACAGTTTAAAAACAAACAAAAGTTTAGCATTATAACATTCCATCACGTGAAAACGCTTCACGTTTATATAAACGCTAAAAACTACTGGTTTTTAAAATCTCAACCATTTGACTCATCTGAAGATTGCGTAAGCATGAAACTTATAGTTATCAGTTTATAATATCCATAATATCATTATTATTGATTATATATATATATATATTATTGATATATATATATATATATATATATATATATATATAATTTTATGGAAGACATTTTGATTGAACCTGGCAACCATTTAAGGGTACAGATTTTGATCAAATGAATGTCATTAATTTTGAGGAGATAAGGTTAATTAAATCTTAGTTCGTTCCATAGGCGATTTGTTATTTTGATTTTTTTTGTTGTCATTAGTGACTGAAAATTCAAAAAAATATTTCAGCAAACCAATACCAAAAAGAAAAATCAAATTTATTTCTCTCTTTGTGTTTTTATCTTTATTTTCTTTCTTTCTTTTTTGTACAGTTTCTTTTTTTTTAACTTTTTTGATGTTCGCTCTTTCCTTATTCCATACAATTTCTTTCTTTCTTTTTCTTTCTTTTTTCTTTTCTTCTTTTCTTCTTTTTTTTCTTTTCTTTTTTTCTTTCTTTTTCTTTCTTTTTCTTTTCTTTTTTCTTTCTTCTTTCTTTCTTTTTCTTTCTTCTTTCTTTTTCTTTCTTTCTTCTTTTCTTTCTTTCTTTTTTCTTTTTTCTTTCTTTTTCTTCCTTTCTTTTCTTTCTTTCTTTTTCTTTCTTTTTTCTTTCTTTCTTTTCTATCTTTCTTTTCTTTCTTTCTTTTTTTTTTTCTTTTTTCTTTCTTTTCTTTCTTCTTTCTTTTTCTTTCTTTCTTTCTTTTCTTTTTTTCTTTCTTTTTTTCTTTCTTTTTTTCTTTCTTTCTTTTCTTTCTTTCTTCTTTCTTTCTTTCTTCTTCTTTTTCTTTCTTTCTTTCTTTTCTTTCTTTTTCTTTCTTTTTTTTTTCTTTTTTGTTTCCTCTTTTCTATCTTTCTTTTCTTTTTTTTTTTTCTTTCTTTTTTTTCTTTCTTTCTTTTCTTTTTTTTCTTTCTTTTTTCTTTTTTTTCTTTCTTTCTTTGCTATTTCTTTTTTGTACAGTTTCTTTTATAAACTTTCATTGTGATGTCCGCTCTTTCCTTATTCATAGTCTTCCTTTTTTTATTTTTTTTATTTTTTTCTTTTTTTTCTTTTTATCTTTCTTTTTCTTTCTTTCTTTTTCTTTCTTTTTTTCTTTCTTTCTTTCTTTTTCTTTTCTTTTTTCTTTTTTTTTCTTTTT
>CM042158.1:29292739-29295239 GCA_023376005.1 Doryteuthis pealeii | reverse complement strand
TATACATGTATATATAATATTTATATATATATATATATGTGTGTGTGTGGTGTGTGTTGTGTGTGTGTATTTAAGAAATTGACCTGCGGAGGGGTTGGTAAATATATATAATATATATATATATATATATGTGTGTGTGTGTGTGTGTGTGTGTGTGTGTAGAATTAAACGAAAGGCACGTCTCCTGTTAGACAATTTTATTGATGATACTTTTTAAGGTTTTTGGCCAACATTTTTATATTTGGATAGTATCCGTGGATTAGTCCAATCCGAGTACTTCGGCACAGTTTTTTTTCAAGTTTTTTTCAATATCACACGGGCCATCCATTTATTTAAACAGACACTGCTGAAGAAGCATCGGCGAATTCCTAATTGACGTTCTTCTGTGGGCATCTACACATGGACACACCAGTGTAGACTGACCATTGAAAAATCTACATTAATTAATGCGAGTTCTGGATGCTGTGTGAAGTAGCTGTGCTGGAGCTGGGGCTGACGGGTGATGACCGATAGAGAGTTTGGCGAGAGATCCCATAAGTATCCATGCTTAGCGCGTGACCCTAATACAACACACGGTCACACAGGCACCACAGCACACACACACACACACACATAATATATCAAATATATATATATAATATATATAATATATATATATATAGCGTGGGATTGTCACTGTTTCAGCTTTTGCTGGAACGTGTGCCAAAGGCAGTATTATTGGTAGAGTGCTCAATATAAAATAGAGCTGTTATATAATATAATAAAATAAATATATAAAGGTTTTACATATCTATTTATTTGGTGACAAAGTGACATTCACGTCCATTTTGGTTTATCCGTCACAATCATCAGGTGAACGTTACAAATGCAAGGAAAATCGAAAAACTGCAGAAATTTAAAGAAAAATTCATGATTGTTGACACATGAAACCAAAATGGTCGTGAATGTCCCTTTGTCACCTAAATAAATAGATATGTAAAATTATATATATATATATATATATATATATATATATATATATACCAACCCTTACTCACGAGCAGGATGTGACACAAGAAGATTATTTTTAGTGGAGTTTCACAGGTGTGACTCAGTTTTTCCTTCTCCTAGATTGAAATTCCTTAAAACGGAAATCTTTTTTCTTTTAATGAAATAATCTAATAATTAATTATCATTTTTAAGGAAGTTTTTTCTTTTTTTTAAATGCTTTTCTATCTGTTCTCATGAGTCAATTATCAATTGACCCAATGGAATTCTGAAGGATATTGTTGTCCATTAATACCAAAATCTACTAACGATTGACAGTCATTTGACCTCTAACCCCAATGATTTGACCTCTAAACCCACCCATAAAAAAATGAAAAGAATTATAAGTTCCTTTATAATTAATAATTTCTTTCATTCGTTTTTCCTTTCCCGCTTTTCAGGTTTCCTTATTTGTTTCTTTTTCATATAGTCTTCAATTTTTTTTTCTCTTAATATTTTCTTTCTTTGTGACAATTTTTCCTTCTTTTTTTTCAATATCATTCTCGTTCTTTCTGTCTTTCTTTTCCAATATTCTTTCTTTCCTTTTTCTTTCAGCTTTTTTCCTTTTTTTTTCAACCTCTTTTTTTTTTTTTCGTTTTTCTTTTCTACTTTCCTTTCTTTCTTTGACTTGCAGAAGATTTTGATTAAGTTTCAGTTCCACAAATGGGAGGATCGAGAACAAGATGAATTGAATTATTCTCATAAAAAAATTACCTTGTCTTTCAGACAGAAGAATAAAAACCATATGACGTTAAAACAACACAATGCATTATACAGTATATTTATCAGAGGGTTCTGTTTAGCACAGTCGGTAGAGCATCTGCATCGGAACCTCAAGGTTTCAGGTTCGATACGGGCCCTCACCAACTCAGCGTATGAGTAGCTTGGATCTGTGCGATAAAATGTGGAGATGATGGTAGATTTAGCGCTCCATCTCATACACACACTTATAGCACTAGTGAAAAGGGGACAGACTCCTTCTTCGTCCAGCTGATGCTGACAACATTTCGATCCGCATACTTTACTTTTTTATGAATTTACCAAGACCTCCTCACAATCAATCTTCTAACTCCCAACCGGGAGGTCTAGTGAGATTCGGCCGCTGGATTAGGTTTTTGTAAATAATAGCGTCTATCCCAGGGGGCTATCCTCCCAGGCAATACCTGCCCCCTTGATTTAAAGGGCAGGGCTGGGTTTATTGCCCAGCGCCTGTGTGGGGAATACCGACGGGATCGACGCAATTTTTGTTCTTTCCCACCCAATGAGCTCGGCTTGTGGGTGGGCCACGTTAAAACGAGCCTTGTGCCCAGCCCATACAAGTGGGGTTATGAGGCAAATACACAAATACCCATAACCAAAGACTCTCACGATTAGGATGTACCCACAGTTCAATGTTATTAAGCCACGTTAGAACAGGTTTTGAATCGTAAAGTTTTTGGCTTTTCGTAATACTGCTTATATAGCCAAAGGTGAA
>CM042158.1:29270005-29292639 GCA_023376005.1 Doryteuthis pealeii | reverse complement strand
AGTTGTTGGGTTGAACTTACGGGATCTCAACCCTTGTTGGTTTATTTTATGACGAAGATATTTTTTGTTTTATTCATACTTGATGAGTACTGAAAATTCTTTTATGAAACTCATTTTAAAAAAAACAGATTTTATAAAAACTCATTTTTCTATTAATCTCTTAGATCTGACCCTAACACATACTACCACTTCGGGTCAAGTTGGCCTGGGAGTAATTGTGATGAATGGATACTCTAAACTCTCCAGAGCCCCAGAACTGGAACTTCACCATTGGATGCATACACAGGACGCTAAGACATTAAGACCCTCAGCCACTGCCTTCTAGCTCATATATGATAGAATTTTCAACACAAAAATCCGCTCTTTCGGCTGGGGCGTTAGAATGCACCGACTGCACCTCTGCAGAGGGGTAAGACTCCCCCAATGGGGCCACCTGTTGGTCGTGGGTGGCGACCCGTGATGCTTAAGGATAGAACCCGGGTGGATGAGCAGTTCATGACATGCAATACTCCACTTTGGCCCTATCTTGGGCTAGACGGGCGGTCGGAGAGGCCCCCTCCGATCAATCGGCTGGTCACGTCAAGCCCTAGCACCTATATGATTTTCCCAACCCTATTGCCCTTATGGCAAGCCCCAACCCCTTTTTATCATATGGGTGCTAGAAGGTGGTGGCTGAGGGTCTACATGTCCTGGGAATGACGTTAAACTCTATCTGATGGTGAGGTTCCAGTTTTGGTTTGGGGAATGTGGAGTACCCCTTCATCACCATTGCTCCCTGGTCCACTCTGACCCGGAGTGGTAGTACCTGTTAGGGTCCCATCTATGGGTTAAATAAAAAAATGTATTTATAAAAAAATTGTATTATCCATTAAGAATTGATTTATTTCAAAACTTTATCTTATTTTAATATATATATATATTCATCATCAGCAGATTTTCATTTTTGTGTTGAAAATTATAAATGGGGTGAGGTTATTTGATAAAAGTAATAGGGTCGGGAAAATAGTTGTTAGGGCTTGAGATGACCAACCGATTGATCGGAGGGCCACTCCAACCGCCCGTCTAGGCTAAGTAAGGCCAAAAGTGAAGAGTTGCATATCATGAACTGCTCATTCGCCAGGATTCCGTCTTTAAGCATCACGGCTCACCACCCGGCCAACAGGGTTGCGGCATTTCTAAGTCTATGATATCATTCTGCTGGACCCTGTACAATATAAGATGTAAATAGTTAGTTTTCTATGCCATTAAAGACACTAATGTCATTGAGACTTTTCCAGTATTTCAATCAGTCATTGTTGTAATCTTTATAGTCTTCACAATGTAATTACCCGTGGCAGAGATTTAAACATTAATTGCAATTCAACTCAGACAATGAAATTAGCACTTTAAAACGAGAGACACGCATACGATTTTCTTGTTCAGTCAATCTCTTTGCGAGTAAAAGAGGCCTAAGACGTTTTGATATTAATTACAAATTACCGCTGGATTTACGAGCAAATCACACTAAAAGCATTGATTCGTGTCAGATCACTGAACTTAGGCGAAAATAATCCTCTTCGCCAATCAAGTAATACACAACGTATCAAAATAGTTCAGATTTAGTTGAGCTCTATTTGAAAAGTAATTGGAATTTACACACAGTCATGTTGTATTATTTCCATCTAATATGAATTCAAAGAGATCGTTTTGACCAGTATCAAAATAGATAATTTCTAGTTTACCTTTATTTGAAAAGTAATTGGAATTTGCACACAGTTATATTATATTATTTCTATCTAATATGAATTCAAAGATATCTATTTGATCTGCATCAAGAAATTTCAGTTTTAGTTGAGCTCTATCTGAAAAGTATATAGAATTTGAATACAGTTATAATGTATTAAGTATTCCTATATATATGAAATCAAAGATATCTATTTGATCCGTATCAAATTGATTCAGTTTTAGTTGATCTCTATCTGAAAAGTCTATAGAATTTGAACACATTTAAATGGTATCAAGTATTCCTAACTAATACCAATTCAAGGAGATATATTTGATCCGTATCAAAATAATTCAGTTTTAGTTGAGCTCTATCAGAAAGGTAATTTGAATTCTAGTACTGGTCTTATTTTTTTTTTCCTGTCATTTTCATTCTGGTTTAGTTTCAATCTTTATATATATATATATATATATATATATATATATATTAGTAGTGTGTTCCTTAATTGTATGACCGTTATCATCTTGCAACACACTCACCTTTAGAATGAGACCGTCAAATTCGTCCAAAATGAAATGTAAAAGGTAAATCCTGATTATCTGTTGTTGGTTATCAGACGAATTCTTATTTCTTAAAACGATTTGTACGGTCTCATTCATAACCAGAGGGTTTTGCAACATGATAACGGCCGTATTTTGTAGTAACACTTATACTAATATATAAATAATTTAAAACACTTATTAGTAACTAAAACGAATGAAAAAACAACTATATATATATATTTATATATATATACATATCAAGGATTGATATGCAGTAAAATATATCCAACATACAATAGAAAAACTAGTTTATGTCTGAGGAGGATAACAATATTTTTAATAATAATAATGATAATAACAATAATAATAATAATAACATTATAAATAACAATATTATTAATAATAATAACAATAACAATAATAATTATAATCATAACAATAATATTACTACTGCTACTAATACTAATTATAATCATAACAATGATATTAATAATAATCATAATAATCATAATCCTAAAATAATATTAATGATTATAATCATAACAATAATATTACTAATAATGATAAGAATTATCATAACAATGATATTAATAATAATTATAATCATAACTATAATATTAATAATAATGATAATAATAATAATTATAATCCTAACAATATTATTAATAATAATGATAATGTATAACAAAACAGTAAATGTAGACTGTGCGGTGACAGAGATGAGATTGTAAACAATGTATTAAGTGAATGTAGCAAACTAGCACAACGGGAATACCAGCCTAGGCACGACTGGGTTGGTAAGATGATCCACTGGGAGTTAGGCAAAAAATTAGATTTTCACCATTGCAACAAAATGTTATATACATAAACCAGAATCTGAAACACATAAAATTCTCTGGGACTTCAAGATAAAGACGGAACAACCTATCCCAACCAGGAGACCAGATCTAGTGTTGATTAACAAAAAAAAGAAAAAGAAAAAGAAAAAAGATAACGTGTCAACTGGTGGACATTGCGGTTCCAGAAGATCACAGGTGAAGGCGAAAGAAAACCAATTGTATTTGGTGCACTTGGAACGGTCCCAATAAACTTGGGAAAAAGAGTGGAGGATCTGGAAATCAGAGGAAGAATTGAGACCATCCAGACTACTGCACTGCTGCAATCTTCTAGAATACTCAGAAGAGTCTTGGAGACCTGAAGCGACTTGTTGTCACTCAGGCTTCAGTGAAATACCATCAGCTAAAGCTGATTTGAAAAACTCAAAAGGAGTGAAAATTAATAATAATAACAATAGTCATAGCAATAATAATAATAGTAATAATAATAATAACGACAATAATCATAACAATAATAATCGTCTCAGCAATAATAATAATAATAATAATAACAATTGTCATAGCAATAATAATAATAGTAATAATAATAATAATAACGATAATCATAGCAATGATAACAATAATAACGATAACCATAGCAATATTATTATTATTTGAGTTTTCACATCAGTGTTAGCTGATGGTCTTTCACTGGAGTCTGAGTGACAGCAAGTCTCCTCAGGTCTCCAGGACTCTTCTGAGTATTCTGGCAGATTGCAGCAGTGCAGTGTTCTGAATGGTTTCAATCCTTCCTCTGATATCCAAACTTTCCAAACCCTTTTCTAATCCTTTTGGGACTGTTCCAAGTGCACCAACTACAATTGGTATAACTTTCACTTTCATATTCCATAACTTTTTCAGTTCTCTGGCAAGGTCCAGATATTTGTCAATTTTCTCATTTTCCTTTAACTTCACCATTATTATTATTATTATTATTATTATTACGATTATTATTATTTTATTATTATTATTAATAATAATCAGAGGTTCATGTAAAGAATAAAAATACAAACATCAATTTACAAGATCCTACAATAGAATAATGTGATTAGGTTGCGAGAGGGAGACAGTTTTGTCGTCCATGTTATCAAATTTATTTATACATTGCAGGGCAGATTTCGGCTTCTTACGCCATGTTTGCTTTTAACAGAAAAATCTTTTCTTTTTCATTGCTGTTATTTGCTTAATAGAGTTTAGGTGCGGTTTGTATCCTTTTCTTTTCCCTTAAAATGTTTTTCTCATTTTTTTTTTCTTCATTTCTTGTTTCTCTTTGCAAACGAGAATTAAATGTCAGCTCACTAACGTAAAACAAGAAATCGTTGCGGGGGTTTATCATAACATTTCAATCTCCCTGTCGGCTCGGACTTTAGAATAAACCCAGGTAAAAATCCCACCATGGGGGGCCACCTGTTGGCAGTGGGTGGCAACCCGTGATGTTTTACGATGGAATCCTGGTGGCTGAGCAGTCGAGGAGATGCAACACTCCAACTTTGGCCCTTACTTAAGCTAGACGGGCGATCGAATAGGCCACCTCTGATCCTGAGTAGGACGTTAAACCCTATAAATTCCAGTTCTGGAGCTCCGGGAGTATGGAATACACCTTCATCACCATTACTCACAGGTCCACTTTGACTCGGAGTGGTAGTACCTGTTAGGGTCCCAGCTATTGGTTGAATAGAAAAAAAATTCTTTATATAAAAAAGTGTGCCCATCAAGAAGGAATGTATTTCAAAACTTTGTCGGCATTAAATAATACACGGAGATTGATATCTGTAAAATAAAACAAGCAAACAAACAGACTATTTCTGTGAATGCTTGAAATGTAGCTTAATGATTAGTATTATCTGCGTTATTCGGACTATTGTCCCCATCTTTATATATATATATATATATATAATTATATATATATATATATATGAGTTGTAAACACAGTTTGTTGGAATGGCTTTTTTGCCGATAATTTTTTGGAGAATAAGTGCTTAATTGGAGTCGTACCTAATTTTGAAAATTAATTAATTAATAATGAATTGATTTCTCTCGATTTGTTTAGCCATACATTTAATAGGTATTCCCGCCTAATTCATTATTAAATTAATTTAATTTTCAAAATTAGGTACGACTCCAATTAAGCACTTATTCTCCATATATATATATATATATATATATATATATATATATATATATATATATATATATATATCCACGCTACATTTACAGCCTCACACATACACAAATTATATATGCAATATTCAAAATTTTTTCTAAAGTTACCTCCTACCCTCCTTTTCCCTTACACACACACACATATATATTCACGGCTACACACGCACAAATATGTATGTGTAATATTCAAACATTTTTCTCAAGTTTTCTCCACCCTCTTATACGCACATATATATATATAATATATATATATATATATATATATATATATATATATAACTACGAGCAAAGGAATAAGAAAATATTAGATCACATAATAATTTTCTGTGCCTCGGAAACATGCCACTGATAATATTACATTAGTTGTGCCGACGACAACTCTCATCATGTTTTACTCATTATGTTTCAGCCGATGAGATCTTCAGCCTTCCTTACTGCATTTAGATGAGATATTACAGCCTTGGTATGTGAACTGGTTCATTAAATTTAGGTGATTACCGTCTAGCGTTGAGATATCTCCATCTTTGTAACACATAAACTCTGTTGTAATGTACATACGCATAAGCCTATAGATGTGATGTATACTGTAATGCTATTCGATATGTTGAGTTTGAATTTCAGCGGAAGCTCCTCGTATTTACTTAACACTGGGCGCCCCAGGCTAAGCCTGTAACTCAATCCGTTATGTTTGCTTAGATATATTGATTAAAATATCTCAATTATTCCCTCACAAGTTGTTGGAATGATCAAGAAACTGAGTGAAAGATTGAGTGAACCATTCTTCCCTAACCTATTTAAATAAAACTCAGTAACTACCTTTACTCAACATGAAATCTTATTATAATGGAGATTGTGTGTTTGTCTGTCTGTAACCGAAACTATATTACTATAAGAGTCTCAAATCCCTTTGTTATTGACATCACATTCTCCATGATTTAATTTTATTTAAACCTCAATTATTAATAAAATTGTTTAACATTATTATTACTGTGGACCAAATCTACATGCTAATAACATGCAATTGTATTTATATATACAACAAAATAGCATTTTACAGTGTGAATGGGAAGGCTAATTTACATATTGATATTACAAATTTGATCTTAATAAATATATGCTTGGTATTATTGGTTTCTAATTGTTTGGTTTATATCTTATTGAATATGAGCAAAAATCTTGGGGATAAATCTTAAAAGAAATCCATTAACAAAAAGAAATAACTGTCATTTTATTCTTTACTTCCTATTTTAACTAAATAGTTGAATTAGGAAAATTTAGTAAGGAAAGACGGGAGTAATGAAAAATGAAGGAAGAGTTAGTTTCAAAGTTGTTCTATTTTTCAATCATACCCCTCTGTTCCAGTTTTTTTTTTCTGAATTCTTATTCATTTTCATTAGCCTTTCTAATTTAATGTGACATTTTATTATATTAAAACTTAAATACTTGCACCCGGAAGGTGCATATATTTGCTAGTATTTTTAATTAAATATCTATCTATTCTATTTTTTTTAAAAGTAAGTTTAATAATCATGTTAAATAAGACATGTTTTCCAAATTTATATATATTCCTTTTTTTTTACTAACGATTGTTCTCATTTATTTACATCAGACTTCGCTAGAGTATTCGGCTAGAGTTTCGCAAATAAGTTGATTTGAAATAATTCTCTGATTTAGATTATTAAAAAAAAGCAAGTTTACTAATCTTGTTAAAGCAGACATATTTTCCGAATTTTTATATATTCATTTTTTTTTTTTTTTACAAACGATTGTTCTCATTTTTTTTTTACAGCAGACTCCGGTAGAATATTCGGCTAGAAGCCTCACGGTTCCTGATTCTATACTGACCCTCGCCAACTAAGAATATGAATAGCTCAGGGATCTGTATGGTAAAGTGAGGAAGAATGCAGTGAAAAATGTGTAACCTCATTACACACATTGTTAATTTCAACATTAATGTTATATTAAGGGTAGGTTTAGCTCAGTCGACAGAGCATCCGACTAACGAATCACTAGATTCCGGATTCGATTGATTCCCTCGCTGTCTGGCTGATACCAATATTTAAGCCACCCCGTTGAAGTTACTTACTTATGTCACTAGTTCATTTTTGTCACTTTTCTTATAGCGTATCCACTCTTTTAAAAACAACAGATCTTATTTAACTGTTCAGATTTTCCGAATAACTACATATACTAGCAGAATATGTGTATATACCACCTCAGTCAGTAGAGTGTCCGACTAGGCACTACACGGTTCCTGGTTCAATATCGTCCCTCGCCAACTCAGCGTATGAATAGCACGGGGATCTCTGCGGTAAAGTGAGGAGCTTATGGTAGGTGTGGCGCTCCGTCTCAGACGCCAAAACAATCTCCTTGGTCTAGCGATAGTGAAAAGGTGGTATACTCCCTCATCGTCTGGCTGATACAGACTTTAAGCCACCCCGACGAATTTACTTACCTGGACCAGACCGGAGGTATAGTGAGCTTCGGGCGATGGACCGATAAAGCAATTAACGGCGTTATCCCTGGGGGCTACCCCTCCAGACAACACCTGTCCCCTTTATTTAAAGGGGCAGGGCTGAGGTTATTGCCCTGTTCCCGAGCTCCCCCTAAGGTGAAATGCCGACGAGATCAAAGTATTTTTTGCACCTAACATCCCATGAGCTTCGACTAGTGGGTGGTCCCACATTAAAAAGACATTGTGTCATACCCACATAAGCGGTAAATATCAACTTTTTATATTGGAAGCGCATGATACAATGGTTATAATCGATGGAAATGGACTCATCAACCTGAGTTCAAATCCTGGACGAGGCTAGTTACATTTCACAAGTGAACGTAAAAATGTGGTCATGTTTTTAATCCATACCACTAAAACCAATTTAACGATGATGTTTCTGAAGTCTATTTTTGTTCACGGTCTTATCGAATGCGAATAATTACTGTACAGACTATGGTAAATGGTCACCCGTCTCAGAATTGAACAGTATCGCCGTTGCTTAACGTCGATTACCTCACCAGAAATCTTGCTTTCAATGTCTACATCATCATCATGTCGGCACGGATATCCATGACAATCTTTCGCCAACCGTACCTATCATTCATTGTCCCCGGGAGGTTCTCGGCGCAGCATACAGTATCCACACAGATCTAGTCTATGTAAGTCTTTGCTGAACAGGCATGTCCATGTTTTATGATTTTAGTGGCCGTCTTTTAGGCTTCAAGCAAGAGCGCTTATCCAGCGGAGATCCTTTGTGTTAAGCAGAGCGCTATCATTAGTAAAGAATCCTTTGGTTGTTCCTTGGTGCTCCTCAGTCTTGGTCAGTCCTTCGTCAATGATTGCAAATGGACGACTCTGATTATCAGTGATTAAGTAGTTAACCACCCATGTATTCGGGCTGTTGATTGGCTGAGGTTTAAACCACATGACCTCGTTCAGTCTATAAATTTAAATGGTTGATTGCAGCATAGCTTATATACTACAAATAATCCAACACCATATACAAATAATCCAACACCATGCTTCCACAGGAGGAGGTCGTTTATGAGTTGATCCTTACTTCTCAAGCAGTGTCCAAGATGTCTTGCCCGTCTTAACCGGATGGTTTGTGTGGTAGGGGGTAGATGACCATCTAGCTGATTCCTTGTGAGGTGTGGTTTCCACGATTTGTTCAAGATCACACGCAGCATCCTTGTGCAGCTCCCATCTAGCCAATTCTCCAGGTACCTCGTCAGGAATTTTCTGTTTTCAGCCCATGCTCATGGTACCTGCGAAGTGGTGACTCAGGTAAATTCTGAGCAGGCTCATCTCTGCTTAACTTCGATCAACTACTGATAATTGAGGATTACATTGTGACTTGCCCGTAATCTACGAGGGTGAGTCAAAAGGTAATGACTATTTGCTTTAATAAATAACGTGATACTAAATACATTATGTTTTAAGACAGGGTCATTTTTCATATATATATATATATATATATATATATATATATATATATATATAGTAGAAACCTTCTACTCATCCTTACTTCATCCTCACTTAGTAATTCAACTTCCAGACCCCGACCATCTCTCTCTCTCTCTCTCTCATATATATATATATATATATATATATATTATATATATATGCCCCCAACTCCCATGGTAGAGCACTGTAGTGGAGACATTAATTGAAATTTCACCGTTTAGCGTAACCCGTTACTCGCCTGTTGTTGTTTAGAGACTTGAGTTCTCTGGTGATTGTAAACACCTATCACGTAAGTATGTATCCATTGATTGTTCACCCCAGACTAAACGCCGCTGATGGCCGCAAGGGTAAGGAACTTAGCATGAGAAGTAAACTTCGAAACACGTGTCTCTTGATGAGTGATTATATATACTAGCAAATATATGCACCCTCCGGGTGCGAGTATTTAAGTTTTAATATAATAAAATATCATGTTAAATTAGAAAGGCTAATGAAACTGAATAAGAATTCAGATAAAAAATATTTGGAACAGAGGGGGGTATAATCGGAAAATAGAACAACTTTGAAACTAACTGTTCCACCATTTTCCCTTACTCCCGTCTTTCAGTGGTAAATTTCCCTAATTTAACTATTTAGTTAAAATAGGAAGAAAAGAATAAAATTACAGTTATTTCTTTATGTTAATAGATTTCTGTTAAGATTTATCCCCGAGATTTTTGCTCATATTTATTAAGATAAAACCAAACAATTAGAAATCAATAATACTAAGCATATATTTATTAAAATCAAATTTTTTAAGATCAATATGCAAATTAGCCTTCCCATTCACACTGTAAACCGCTATTTCGTTGAATATATAAATATAATTGCATGTTATTAGTATGTAGATATTGTTAACAGTCTTAATGATGTAAAACAATTTTACTAATAATTGAGGTTTAAATAAAAAATAAAATCATGGAGAATGTGATGTAAACAACAAAGGGAATTGTGACTTGAATAGTAATATAGTTTCGGTTACAGACATACAAACCCACAATCTCCATTATAATAAGATATATATAAAAAGTGTGAGAGAGATGAATGGGGTTGGTTGCTGGCAGTTGAATTAATAAATGAGGATGGAGTAAGGTTGAGTAGAAGACTTCTTAAGAGATGGAATAGGAATAATGGGAGAATAAGAGACACGTTTGAATAATAATAATAATAATCCAAACTCCAGCACTGTTAAGATCGGCTAGAATACTTAGAAGATTCCTGGAGACTGGAGGAGACTTGCTCTCACTCAACCTTCAGTCAACCACCGGCTATGGCAGGTGTGAAAAACTCCATAATAATAGGGGTGGAATTTAACATCATGCCTTCGATCGTCGTCCTCCTTTTTCTTCTATTACGATTACGTAACGATAGATCACCGAAGTTAAGCAGCGATGAGCAGGTTTAATACTTAAATGGCTGACCATTTAAGCAACAGCAGGTACTGTAAACAAGCTGACCCCATGAGGGCTGATACGCCGCAAAACAAAACAACTATCTTCTTCCCTCGTCTCGCTTTATCTCCCACTACCCAACTCTCAATCAGATTCTGTTAGGTTACGTTAGGTTTGTTTTGTTTTACGGCATATCAACGTCAGTGGGTTATTTAATGCCAATAAAGTTTTGAAATAAATCAATTCTTAATGGATAATACAATTTTTCTATAAATACATTTTTCTATTTAACCCATAGATGGGACCCTAACAGGTACTACCACTTCGGGTCAGAGTGGATCAGGGAACAATGGTGATGAAGGGGTGCTCCACATTCCCCAAACCTCCAAAACTGGAACCTCACCATCAGATAGAGTTTAACGTCATTCCCAGGACATGTAGACCCGCAGCCACCACCTTCTAGCACCCATATGATAAAAAGGGATTGGGGCTTGCCATAAGGGCTCAGATTCTGTGTAGTGTCATACAGAGGACAACTGTTTTGTGGGGAAGGTGTTCTTGCCATTTTGCAGGGTAACCCCAGCCAACTGTATGGTAAGCAATCTGAGATTTGTGTGAGACTATACAAAATGAAGTAAATTTTAAGTATACGTAAGTAGGTTTTAGAAATTTTAGCGCGAAGATTCCACCGGATTTGTGATTTGCTTGACGCCTTTTATTAATCCGAAGAAATAGACGAAAAAGATAAAAGAAAAATCGATAATCCAAAAAAAACATCTTTTTCGCAAAAATCCCAACGAAAAGAATTTATTGATTTAAAATTCACTGATTTAAATTGAAGCGTTGCGACAAAATTTAATAAGCGGCGGAGAAAAACCAGTAAACGTATAAAATGTGAATTCTTTTTTTTTTTTCGGGAATTCAATTTTGAGTCTCAAAGTTTTAACACAATTTCAAATTTCGACTGCGAAACTCACTCGAAGAAATTAATCGGACAAAGTGGGGGTTCAATCAAATTTCATGGAAGGGTGTGCACTTTTTTTTTGGTAATTTCATTAGAAAACTTTTGGATGAAAGTTGTCAGGTCACTGTATACCTGAGATAAACATTTTGAATAAGGGTCATATTGCAATCAAATCTCTTAGGTTGTTACAAAAATAATGGCCGATTGAAGTGCTCGGTTTTGAAATGTCATTTTAACATAGAATTTGTTGTTTATTTCAGGTGAATTTTTGCATATATAATAATTAATGTGTGCTCAAAAATAAAATTTAATTTATTTTCAGATAGAAAGTATTTTTGAAAAATAGGGGCCTTCAAAGACGAACATGTCTAAACATGACCTTCATGGGGAGTTGAATCCACAAGTGATCGGACTGTACGAAGGTGGTTCCAGAAATTCCGCAGTGGAGATGAGAGTCTTGAAAATGAAGAAGGTAGAGCACGGACATACAGTCTTGACAATGAACAATTGCAGGCATTTGTTGAGCAAATTCTTGTTAAAATGAGATTTCAAAACCGAGCACTTCAATCGGACATTATTTTTGTAACAACCTAATAATAGTAAATAAAAACTGAATTAAAACGATATAATTTAGTAGAAGTGAACAGGTTAATAAAAGCAAGTATATACTGAGATAGGAAAACGGGATAAGTGTTGAAGTTAGATGACTGGATTACAAATTAGTTTTGCCTGATCAGCGTATTGAAAAATAATCTCAATTTAAAATGGGAAACAGTTTAGATTTAAAGAATAAATTTAATACTAATTAAAAAACAGGGAGAGAAATAAAAAATAATTCTAGACCAGGCAAGTATATATAAGATTAGCTACATATAATTATTTAGTTATCCCGAGGAACGTGTAACTTGAACAACGAAACCGTGATTGAGATTTTAAAAAATTCAACAACTTTAAGTGCTCTATATTTTACGAAATATACGTAAAAAAAAAGAAAAAAAAAAAAAGAAGCACAGTAATATTACACGTGTAATTTATTTTTAATACATTTTATACCATGCACGGCCAAGAATGGCAAAAAATACGTACTTTACAAAATAAATTACCCCCGCCCCACACGATTGAATAAAATTACCAAAAAGCTGGTAATTATCCGATTTTAATGAAATGTTCAATGTTGATTTATCAATGAATGGATTTTATAATGCACCAGTTATTTCATTTGAAAACTTTCTGATTTTTTTCATGTCATTTAACTTTGCACCCCCTTTTTATTTTTTTTTTGGGGGGTAAAATATCGGAGCGGTCTATATATGGTGCTATTCGGAGAATTGCGTGTCCCGGTTCTCCCGCCTTAAAAACGCTAGGAGGTGATAGCTGAAAAAACAACCCTACCTACGAATGAATTCAGTAGCTGAAGCCGTGCCCGCTGAAAAAAAAAAAAAAAAAAAAAAAACAACCAGTGCTTACGGTGTTTTTTACCGAAAATTTAATGCGATATTTTACCCATCCAGTCTTTTTTCGACAAGTAAATGTAAATTTTTTAACCCTCCCTCTCTTTAAAACATTTTAAGAGGGGGGCTAAATATTTACATTTACTTGTCGATAAAAATCTGGCTCACTTGTAATGTCTTCAAACCGCTAAAAAAAATATTTGTAGATAAAAACGCCTTCAGTCCGCTAAAAAAGTTTTTTCGGTATTTTCATTTTATTCTAATACATTTATATAATATATTTATTTCCAACAAACAATTACAAATAAAAAAAAATATTTAGATATTTTTTTTTATTTTAACTAAAAACAAGACAATAAACAAACATAAATGAAAAAAAAAACTGAAGATTTAGATATACTTTTATATTTAAAAAAAATGTCAGGTCACTTTTAATCTAGAAAAAAAAATTCTATGGTATCACTATTGGTACGATCAAAATACGTCACGTGATCAGTTTAGGCCATATTGAAGGAAGAAACGTAAATATTTTTGAACATTCTATTTTGAAATCTTGCAAAAACAGAAATACCGAAAATAATGAGCTGTTACAAAAACAAAAAACAAAAAAACAAAACAACAAAAAAACGTTAATTCAAATATCAAATTATCCGATTAGGGAAAATTACTCACCGTTATCTTGAAAAATAAGTAAAACAGTCCGTTTTTTTTACAACTGTATCTTTTTTACAACTTTATTGATATTTTTTAGATCCTAGATCCTTAGATACATAAAAACTGGCCTTGTTTACGATATATATGAGCACAATTGACCGAAAATAGTTTCAAATGTATTAAAAATAAATTATATGTGTAATAATGTTTTGCCTTTGTTTACTGATGTTCATTATGTTACTACTTTTCGACTTAGACACACATTTGATCTTAAATAATCGATTTAATTAATGTTAATTGGTTTTTAAAATGAAAATGAGTGAACAATTGGCAGTGCCTGTTATATAGTATAATTTTCGGTCAATTTTGCTCAAATATTTAGGATTTTAAGGCTTATAACAATTTCTTCTTATAAATCAATAATAAAAAAAATAATAAACACACTCGTTACAGAAGAATTGATAACTTTTAAATGAAATGTCTTGGTCTTATTTTTCTGCGTGTTTAGACCAAAAATACAATCTACAAAATGTTGTTTTCTTCTATTCACAGCGTCAATTTTTTTGTTTTTTTAAATTTATACTCTAATTAGTTTCCCCTTTATATAATCCCACCTATATTTTGCGCCCCAAAAATAAGGAAGGTGTCAAAATTAAGTGACTTGAAAAAAATCAAGTATATATATATATAAGGAAGTGAGGAAAAGCTAAAATATTCTTACTATTAAAGGCCATGGATGATGCAACAATATAATAAAATTTAAAAAATAAATGTAGATATATGTGATATTTCAAAGCAAAAAGAAACAGTCGCTTCAAACAGGGTGTCAATCTTACATACAACTGATTAGTGAGACCTGGGTTGTCAAATATATCCAAAAAAGTAAACGTTTTTGTAGTATTTTGAGAGTTATGCTGTTCTATATATATAAATAAGACAAAATAATATCTATTTCTCGGAATTTATTAGATGAGGCTTGCTAATTAGTATTATTTGTATTATTCGGACTATTGTTCTCATCTTCATTGTTATCTGTACAACGTTTCGGGCGATGTGTCCCCCGGCCCTCTTGAGGTATTGCTTGTCGGACTAGGGAACCTTCTTGTCGTAATCGGGAGCCATCACGGAACTTTGAACCCAAACCTTTATTCAGTTCATGGGTGTATCCTGTTCTCATTCCGCTAACCATAGCTGGAGTAGAGACGTTAAGCTGTGTTAATTATTATTCTATGTTACTGTTGCCCTTGGCCAGGATTGAACCTGCAGTCCAGAGATAACTGTCACTTAGCACTGTCTTAACCTAACTCCTTTATCCACTAGGCTATGTGTCCAATTAGACAATCCAGTCTGAATTTTGGGAACTTATAAACCTTATATCTTGTTTTTTTTTTTTTTTTTTTTTTGCTAGAATATCTACTAAATAGGTGGTGACGTATTTTCAGTTGCAGACAGATACATAATCTCCTTTAGCATAAGATGTCTACGACAAATTATTATTTTGAAAGTTCCAATTAGATCATCCATCATTCTTCTTTCTTGTGAAAGTTTTTATGTATCTATTCTTTCCCTGAAACCGTAATCTTTTATCATATTTATTAGTTTTGTCACTTTTCTTTGTATGCCTTCCAATAGTAATATTACACTCCAATTTCCATGTCTAGACATGTCTAGAGCCAACGCCTTAGTATAATATTCTATACGAGGTGGTCTAATGATTTGGATATTTTTTAAACAACCTTTGCAAATCATAATGACTTGGTAATATATTTAGATGACTATAGGTAGAGACTCATCTTTGGCAGAAGTGTTAGAGAGTGACATTTTGATCCTAATCAGAAGAGTATACAAATACTATACTCTCATCAAAGTTAAGAACATAGAAACAAATAGAAATGTCACATTGTTTATCATGGTTATGGTAACTAGTACAAAATAAAAAAACACCCTCCGGGCGATGTAAAAATACATTTTTGAAACATATTGCCTGAGGGGTGGGAGTAAAGAATTCAATGGCAGCGAGTTTGAACCCTAAGTAAATAAAATCATCAAATTCATTAAAGGATTAAAAAATAAAACAATTTGCAATGTAAACTTTAAATATGTATTAAAATAAAACAAATTATATATAGATGTATAATACCAGTCATGTATTTATTAAAACTTGTTTTAAAAAACAATGAGGACTGTCTAATGTTGCATGTTCAAATTTTGAGTGTATTTATTGAATAAATACACTCAAAATTTGAACATGCCAAAAATTGTAGAATAAATTTTATTCTATGTTATGACGATTTTGGGTAATGTGACGTAAGCAGTGACGTAATTTTTGTTAAAGACAAAAACCGGATTTACCATGCACGCATGAACTCTTCCAACTATAAATAGCAGCAGATTCTGCACTTAAGCGAGAGTTAATATTTCAGCAGACAGTTGATAAGACCGTCTCGCGAGTATATCCTTCTCATTTGTATATGTTTGTACTACTGTTCTTTATTAATATATTTGTTTAACTCACTCTATCCTTGAGATAACATTTCTAACCATCCAGCCAATCTTTCTATTTTCCCTTGACTGTTGACTTGATAAATAACATCAAAACCAACCTCTATATAGAATTCTTTACTTTAAATAAAATATATTCCAGCTGTTAAAGTCAGAAAGACCTTTAATGGTTTTGTGGCCAATATGTTGTTGGCATCCTTCCGTCTACTAAAGACGATGGCGCACTGTCCACATTTTGTATCTGCAACTGCGTGAGTGGCTTATCAGACCAATTTTTGAATGACAATCTCTGCTGCAGTGACTGCAAACAAACAGTGATGTTTGCTGGAGTTGCTGTTGTCTCTCCTTTCTTCTGGCTCTCCTTTCTGCAGCGGCTTTTTTCCTTTCGTTTTCCCTCCTTTTCACCCCTTGTTTGTCGAGGAGGAACAAGGTCGCTCGGTCTTCTGCACAAGCCTCCCATGTGTTGGTGTTGATGTGGCATGTCCAATATGTAATATTCTACATTTTTCTATGTTAAACAGTAGGGCAGACTTGGCACTATAACATTGCTTAGGCAAGCGGACTTAAAGGTGGAAAACGATCTCAACTAAAGGGGCTCACTTCTCGTTAGTCACCCGCCCAGTCAGCTGGGGCGTTCGAATAAACCAATTGCACCACTGCTGAGGGGTAAGACTCCGCCAACGGGGCCATCTGTTGGCTGGGGGTGGCGAAGATAGAAGCCAGGTGGCTGAGCAGTTCATATCTTGCAACACACCACTTTGGCCCTTAAAGAGGCTAGACGGGCAGCCGGAGAGGCCGCTTCTGATCAATCGGCGGCTACGTCAAGCCCTAGCACCTATAAAATTGTCTCAACCCTATTTATTACCTTTATGACAAGCCCCAAACCTTTTTATCATATGTGTGCTAGAAGGTGCTGGCTGAGGGTCTTCATATCCTGGGAATGTTCCAGTTCTGGAGGTTTGCGGAATATGGAGCACCTCTTCATCACTATTGCTCCCAGGTCCAATCTGACCCGAAGTGGTATTACCTGTTAGGTTCCCGTCTATGGGTTTAGGAAATTGTGTTTATAAAACAAAATTGAGTTTCCATTAAGAATGAATTTTATTTCAAAGCATTGTCGGCATTAAATAACCCACTGAGGTTGATATGCCGTAAACCAAACCAAATCAAACTCGTTAGTCAAAACTAATTTGAGAGCTCTTCCTCATCTCAGAACAGAACTATATATGTCAAAGTAGATTACAAATCAGCAATTTTCTTTTTATTGGTAAATTTTCCCCAAATTGTATTGTATATAATTAAGTTTAATTTCTATCATTGTCGGTAAAGGCCAAATCAATCAGTCAATAATGTAACGAGATTTAGGTAAAGAAAATAAATCACTAGTCGATGCAATTAGTTCTGTGTACTGTGAAAAAAAAAAAGAAAACAGACCTAAATGTATCTACAGCAATTTAGGTCACTTGCCTTTTTCGATAGTCATAGCAATTGGGTAAAGATTATTAATATTAAAATAATAACTAATAGGTAAATATTAGGTAATAGATATATTAAATATTATATTTAATTTAAATATATATAATTTAATAATATTTATAATTTATAATATTTATAAATTTATATTATAATATAATTTATATTATATATATAATTAAAATTCCAATTTTATTGACTTATTATTTTATTGATATTTATTGAAATTTTAATTAAAATTAAAATTCCATAATATAATTTATATTATAAATTTATAATATTTATAATTTAAATATTATATTTAAATATTAGGTAATAGATATATTCAGGTTAAAATTGATGACAAATAATAAAGTTATCGGTAAAGCCAAATCAAATCAGTCAATAATGTAAGCGAGATTTAGGTAAAGAAAATAAATCACGAGTCGATGCAATTAGTTCTGTGTGCTGTGAAAAAAAAAGAAAACAGACCTTAAATGTATCTTACTAAGCAATGGTCACTTGCCTTTTTCGATAGTCATAGTAATTGGGTAAAGATAAACACGCTAATAAAACAAATGGAATGTATTGATTGAGGCACGTGCGAGTAAATTTGAATTCAGTTCATTCGATTGATCCACTAGAGAGTCGAGGTACTAATTTGAGGTGTCCATAATATTCTCCTGTCAGTAGCAGTCACAAGTAGCTGCTCATCTCCTTTCAAGAATAGAACGGCACATATTTCTTTGGCTACAAAGGTAACAAGCGGGAAGGATTATAGCTCATATATATATATATATATATATATATATATATATATATATATGAGGAAGAATGGATAATAAAGAGAATTAATCAATATCACTTACACATGTTGTTTCGATCAGTTTATCTATGTGTACACGATTTCAAACGTGTACACATAGATAAACTGACCGAAACACATGTTTAAGTGATATTTGATTAAATTCATCTTTATTATCTATTCCGTACTTTTTTCTTTATTCATTCTTCCTCAATATCGTCAGATTCAATTCCAATTCCATTTTTACACACACACACCCACACACACACACACACACACACACACACACACACACATATATATATATATATATATATATATATATATATATATCCTCCGCACGAGCAGGATGTGACCAGATCAATTTTTTAAGCGGAATTCAACAGGTTTGAATTCAGAGTTTTCCTTCTTCCTAGATCGCTTGGCCTAACCCACCTAGAGGTTAAAGAGCCCAGTCTGTCCTACTATTTACCCATAGCTGGAGGAGAATACGATTCATACCTTTCCCAAGAGTATTATTTAATTACCACGCCCAGGATTTGAAACTCGGGGCGACGAGTCCAACTTCCCATGACTGTTAACCATTAAACCACGCGCTTCCTTTATATATTATTATTCTGAGAGTCTAAAAATTCTCTGTATATATATAATACCACACACATGTACACACACACACTCACACACAGACACACCACACACACCCACACACACACACACACCACACACGATAGTATATAATCTTAATTATATATAATATATATATATATATATCGTTATAAGTACTATATATAGTCTAGAACATGTATTTTGGGATTTAGTGCAAGCATGGGTAATGTATTAAATAAATGAGAAACTGAGTTGGGTGTTATGTACTGTGTTTTGTTTTATTTCCTCTAATATTTCGAAGGAATGACTTCTTTTCAAAAGATGTTTTAAAGACAGACTGATTACAGTAGTCGCTTGCGTTTTTATGGGTCAGGGGCGTTCACTTCCGGCCTGCCTTCGAGGAACAGTGTTCTTTGCTACCTCTTCATTAGCCCGGAGTAGGGGGAGGTGTATGTGTATATGTCGATGGTCGGGGTTGAAATATTTTGTAAGCGTTTAAATTATATATATTAATATATATATATATATATATATATAGTAAACATACACTATTACCTCCTTTAACCCAATCCTTAAAATCCAGTATATATAAGCCAAACACCTTAACAAACTGCAGACCGGGTACCATTACCAGAAACCCCTTTTGATACACTCCCGTATCAACGAGAAAAGTAAAATCCAACTACCAGCCCCGGACCACCCCTTGCCTTGTTACATCACGACCTCCTGTTTTACCTGTTTGAAAATGTTCACCATTGAAGCAAGAACTACTATCCAAGTCCTGAAGAAGGTCTACCAGACGGAAAACATTACACGTCAACAAAAACCCAGTTACTAGAGATAAACATCCATTTTCTTCAACATCCCGTGTTTGTCATACCTTGTGCTGCGCTCAGTATGTAGTATATATATTATAATATATATATATATATAATATATATATGTAGAAAGGTTTGAGAAAAACAAGATGTTAACTCTTTTGAGCTTTTTTTAATGATATAAATCTTCTAATTTTTTAAAATTTAAATTATTTTATTTTTTACATTAAGATACGCATTTTTAATTTTTTAAAAAAAATTCCGGCCCTGATCGGACGAGCGTTTTGACCTCATGATTAACGATCTATTATTTCGACTTCCTTAATACATAGTTGCTTTGTGATGAAAGACGCTTTATATGGTCGAAACAGATTTCTGTCAGCAAAAACTTTATTTAACACCTTGTTTTTCTACAAACTTTCTACACATACTGTTCGGATTCATATCCATTTTTTACTTTCATATATTATATATATTATATATATATACTTAATATATAAACTCTACCGGTATATTATATATTAGCATAGTCTTGCTTCTCAGAAAGTTGTCTAGCCATTACTTGTCCGGCTTAAGCGGGTGGTTTTATGTTGTGGGATAGAGAGTAAAAAAACAATTAACAACAAAAATAAATAAATAAACACCACAATACCGTGAAAAAGTTCAAACGTGAACACCGTAAGTTTTTATCTTATAAAAAACATAACAGTGGTTCACGAGACTTTACGAAAAGTTATTACGTTTTCTCTATACATACCTTTATTATATGTCCCAGGTAATTTATACGGCCAATGCACGACCCCGTGTTTACAGAACTCACTCGTGTGACCGCTGGACTCGTCGCCCCGAGTTCAAAGCCTGTACCGTGGTAATGGCATTTACTTGGCCGCTAAATACCCTGGGAGAAGGTATGGAATCTCATACTCTTCCCATCCAGCCTCAATGAAGGTTAAATAGTAGGGCAGATGGGCTCTTTAACATGGTTAGGCAACCGGTCTTAGAAAGAAGGAAAACTCTGAATTCAAAGATGATAAAATGCCGCTTAAGGAAGAAAAATTGACCTGTGATAGTCGAGTTAATAGCTCATAGTAGAGACAAAGAATTGGTAAAAAAAAATATTAAAAATCTCATGTCAAAAGGAAAAAAAACCCCATAATAATAGTAGAGTATAACTAAATTTTATGCCTTTGCTTTAATCAGAAGACAATTTTTTAAAAATCATCAGTCTGATGATTTAGATTTTTCTTAATTATCGTATTATGTTCTAATTCTTATTGGTTCAGATTAAGGTGTATTTAGAGGTTTTAAAAAAATTGTTGGTAGACCCCGCGACGACCATATTTAAAAAAATAGGCTCTTATTTAAGAAATAACTAATTTTACTATAAGAGAGCAGATGGTGCTTAATATAAACCAGTTGAGTTAGGCGCCGTGAGCAGATAAGGATCCTTTACTGAAAATCGGCCATTATAACTCAGAAAACATTACAACCGATTAGTGGAACCATATATTGATATATATATATATATATATATATATATATATATTATATTATATTAGGTGAGATTATGTGCTTTAATTAAAGTCATACCTAATTTGTTAATTAATTATAATTAAATTGAACCTAGTTTAGTGGTTAGATGTCCCCTGTCAGCCTGACGGGTTACGAACGAGTCTCGCTACAATACGGCACACAGCACTTGCCCGTTCTATAGTTCTGCTGATAGGCCTAATGGGCTGAAATGTACATTACAGAGATGGATGACCTATTTTTCTCGAGTTGATTTACGCTAGTTTTATTCTAAACCGAACTCAGTGCTACGTTTTCACTATAATTCATATAACTTAATTATTTATTAATTATACCTACAAATTAGTAATATCATTTCTAGTTAAAGCACAATGATCCACTACAACAAAAGAGTTGTCGGCCTTTCGCCATTTTCAAACACATCGTTTGAACCACGTTCATATTTGAGTTCAGTATATATAAAGGTAAATAAATATGAGATAATAATTTATTAATATATACATATATATATATAGTATGATCACTATATATGTAGAGAAGGGAAAATTGAACGAAGAAGTAAGTATATAGTATAAAAGATAAACCATTGTTTTTTATTATTATCCGAAAAATTAAGTATGATATAAAAATATATCAGAATAATCTATTAAAATAAAGTTAAATGTTTACAAAAAATTTCTAATATGAGAGAACGTTCATTTTAAAAGAGTTTAGTTAATCATATCTATCTATATTTTATAATTATTTTCCTAAAGTGTAGAATTGTTAAAAATATACTCTTTAAATTGATGAAATAATTATGTTCGTGATTTGTTCCGAACAATCCAACTCGAGCTCAATGGGCGCCTCAACGTTTTCCCGTCCTGGTCGGCTTGCTGGCCATTAGAATGCATCGGACTGCACCTCTGCAGAGGGGTAAGACTCCCCCAAGGGGCCACCTGTTGGCCGTGTGGTTGGGCGACCCGTTAATGCTTAAGGATAAGGCCCAGGTGGATGAGCAAATTCATGACATGCAAATACTCCACTTTGGCCCTATCTTGGGCTAGACGGGTGGCGGAGATGGCCCCCTCCGATCAATCAGCTGTCACGTCAAACCCTACACCTATATGATTTCCCAACCCTCTTGCCCTTATGGGGCAAGCCCCAACCCTTTTTATCATATGGGTGCTAGAAGGC